>LPNX011075201.1:154951-215647 GCA_001517045.1 Pseudotsuga menziesii
GATTTGTTCCTTTTAGCTTGTCATGATGATGCTTTTTTTCCCATATTAATTTTCAACCCTAAGGAAATGGTAACTTGTTTTCTCATATTAATTTTCAACCCTATGGCAATCCAATAGTAGAAAGAACCATAAAAGACTATTCCACAAAAATCAAAAGGCTATTAAATTAACTATATCATGACTTCCTCAATGATTTGATGAATCCTTTGAAATTGTCTTCTAAATATAGTGAGACAAGGCTCAAAACACTTACCTAAAGAGATTGTTTATTTTTCTCTTTATCATTAATTACTATGATATGTGTTCCAAGTGATGCTAATGTTGTTCATCATATTTTATTCTCTCGTCAAATTCCTAATAGGGTGGCATTAAATGGCTTGCATTCTAATTTGATCAATCTGACAAAGTCTTTTTCTCCAACCAACCATATTAAACTTGAATGGATTTTGGACCTTTCCTCTCTTTCCACTTGGAGAAAAATTAGAAAATGGTTTGGTTAACCTCCAACGTCGACCCAATTTCTTATCCTTTTGTGATCACTCATCAAGGAGGCATAGATTAACCTAATTTTGTCAACAAGAACACCATTGACTTCTTTATCACTAGATTATATGCTCTATGTTTCAAGTGACACTAATGCTTGTTGATCTTTTATTAATCTCTCATCATTTGCCTAATATATTGTTTTCATTTTCACAAACTTGAGGTTTGAAACAAATTGTAGTCTTATAGACTCTTTAAAAGGTATCAATTGGTTTGTGTTGAGATTATTAAGCATATACAGAAGGCTTCAAGAAGAGAAGCTCAAATTTTTCCTTCTCTACTCCATCATCAAATAGGTTGAGGTTATCTTCTTCAACACCACATATAGGTTCACTATAATTGTCTAGGGATAATGAAACCTTTTTAATATTCAATGGTCTCTACCAACAGAATATTCTATTACATGTACTAGGAGCTTCAGTCAAATCAAGATAAATCTTCTACAAACATATGAAGAACCATTTGATTTTGTAAACCAAGGAGATGGAAAAAGGGAAAGGAAACATCAAAGATCGCTTACACCAGGGAATAATTCTAAAGCTAACCAAATGTCTAAACCAAAAACGTCATCTTCTCGTGTTAATTGTAAGAGGGAAAAACAAAAATCATACACAGTGGCATTTGACATAAAATGTTCAATTAACAAATGGAAGACATCAAAATACCTAGTACTTGCTTCAAGACCCAAAGCATAAACCATAAGATTCATGATTGTCCATTAATGGCCAAGTATTACCTAACTCAATTTCCAATGAACTAAGCACCTCATGGTCGAATCAGGATATTGGGACAAGTTTATTGCACAATCCATCTATCATTTGAGGTACATACAAAATGTGTATGCCCAAGTCTTTCTGTATCATGAATTTGAAGAATCGAAGGTACATAAATTGCATCAAATAAATTTCAAAGGCCAAGGGGAAGAACCCTAAATTAAGTGGTGGAAAAATAGAAATGGTCATTTTGTTGGATTAACATATTCAACAAAATTTAGGAGTACAACCATCAATCCAACCTACCTTCTTTCATAATAAAAGAATCAATCCAACCTACCTTTTTTTTCGTTATTGAAACAAGGTTGCCATTCTTTGTGACAGGGTTGAAGGTGGATGTTATTGTTGTCGACAATATCTTGAGATACATCAATGATCTGACCTATCTGAGATATATTGTTGAAGGATTGACTTGATTAGGGTAGCCTCCAATTGCTTCTCATCATCTTACATGCAAGTTCATCATTATATGTAGCTCCAATTTTCCTAAATGTGCACAGTAGTTGTTTTTTATGCCTAGGGTGCCTTCTCCACAGTTGCAACAAACCCACGACTGATGTTATTTATGATGAGATTGCACCAAAAATTAATTTTTTTGTGGTTTGTTGAGAATTAATTTGAGGCAGCGACTTAGGGCAGAGGGTGGATGTACTGTCTAGACACACCTGAAATGCTTAATCATTTCCCAGGATTAAAAGTGCTCAGGGTGAAGTTTTACTTCTGTCTTATGCTTTTAATCGCTACCTAGAATTACCATTAACATGTTGTTATCCATTTAAAAGTGTGAAAAATTATCTTTGAAAAGGTCCACAGAATTATGTGTATTAGGCTTCAACTTAACGGTGAAATCCACAAGTCCAGGAAAATATTCTAGTACATCTCCTTTATAGTAATGGACAAATAATGATGTTACTTCTTGGAGATCCTGTAGAATAGATGTTTTAACCTCGTCAGTGCTACTATGTAGTGCATAACCCAACACTTCAGAGAAGATTCTAATGGTTTTCTCAGACATCTTGGGGTATCCTAATCAATTTCATAATCATAGATGCAAGGAATGCATTATGAAATTCTATGGGAAATAGGAATCTACTAGGTTTCATGTTGAATTACATATTGAATCTCTTCCAAGGTTGAATGTGGACTTGAGGATATTAAGATGAATATGTTCAATATATATCTTAACTTGCAAAAATGTGACATAAGAAATTGGTATATATGGATTCCTAGTAAGGGTGTATACTCAATTGTGAATGTTCTCAAGTTGTTATACAAGATATGGGATCCTATTCTTGATGAGGAATCTGTTGAGGATCCATTTTACCCTCCACAAAAGCAAGCCCTTGAAAAAATCAATGAATATTCCTTTGAAGAAGACCCTATTTATGAAAGAACCCATTCTCCTATTATATTACCTCATCCCAAGAATCTAAATTAGATGGTCCATATTGTTGAGAGCCTAATGAGGGACCTAAATATTTTGAACCTATAGAGCAACCAAACATCCACTCTACAGGATCTCCAAGTACTAACATCATTATATCTCTACTCATTCAATTTCCTACAAAGTGTTGTAGCTTGCTTAGTGCTCCTCTCTGTTTATCATTTAGGTTCAACTTAACAGTGAAATCAACAAGTCTAGGAAAATTTCTAGTACAAGTCTTGTACAGATCATATTACAAGAATTACTATCCACTATTATCCCAAAATCCATACAATTAAAGCAACTACAACACCCTTCTACTATTTAACCATATTATACTAGCTACCAATTATAACAACATCATTAATAACAATACCAACAACCCTTTTCCAGGCCTAAACCTTTACAAAATATATCCTCTCTTAAGGGTGGGGAGTTCCAATCAAAACCATATATATCCAATGTCTTTATTCACGGTTTGGATTGATGGACTGTCTGTGATTCGCGTCTCCTTCTCTAACCAAATGTCTTCCATCTTTCACCACCTCATCGAAAAAAATGTTATTTTAAAAATTAAAAATTAAGGACCTAATAAGACAAAACAAAAAATTTTGGCGTTCCCTCATGTTGGTAATCTGTGTGTTTCCCCTGTCTAGTGGAAAACCAACCTAGTATATGGTATCCATTCAATTTGAGGCATAGCTCGGATACATATAGACATGGATGTTCTAAATGACACGAAGAAAAATCCAATCATCCATAAACTGAGTTAGAGTCAATTCTTGAAACCGAGTGGTTAATCGAGTTCATTCGAACATTGAGAAACCGGGTGGGGGATTCATCTCATTCAAGTCATGTTGCTAATTTTTATAACAAAATATTGGTGCGTAATAGAGAGTGGGAACTATTTCTGAAGGTAAACCACTGCTCTATTCGGGTCGAGTATTCACATAGAACTGCTCCTTACTCCCTTGCAGCTCTGATGATGGGTGGGCTACGGTGAGCCAAGAGATAATGTTGCCCATAGCTCTCATCTATCCTAATGTGATGTGGCAATATAGGGAATCTAAAATTTCAGTTTGGAATCGATGTGGTTATAGATGTTTTTCCACAAATACGCAGCAAACATCACAGCATGCCCAAATAACCTAAAACCCTAAACCGGTTGCATGCCCAAAAAAACCTGTCACAACATGCACAAAAAAATGTGGTGATGCTTACCTGTTGAGACATGAGCTCCTAAATCCAAACTGTGGATCGAACCCATGAGCCACCATGAAATGACAGACATGAGCTACTCCAAAATTCATAAAACTGTCCAAATTGCATAGAATTGTGCAGAACGAGTCATCCATATTTTATATTATATGTATTTTATGTTTATTATGGTTTTTTATTATATATTATTTTATCATCATCATCCATATATAGGTAGTGATATGAAGGTTAATTTCTACACATATCCACATATAGGTATTGATATGAACTTTTCATCAACATTAAAAATAAGTAAAACTTACTGTATTCCAAAAATATTCGTTTTGTAATCCACCAACATTAAGAATAAGTAAAACTTAGTTTATTTCAAATACTCATTTTCGAAAAAAATTTGCATAATACTGGAAAACCTTTCAATCAAAAAGTGATGAGAAGTAAATTGTTGAATATAGTCAATAAAATGAAAGGAATTTTTTGTATCCTTGAAATACTTCTTATATCTAATAGATTCCTCGACTTCTAGAACTATGGGTCCCAAATATAAGTTCAATAGAGAGATGCAAACCTAAGAGGAAGAAAAACATTCTAACTTGAATAATGAACCTTAACATTAATCAGGGAAGAACCATCTACATAACGACACATCCCTATCTTGGATAAATGAAAATAAAGTCGGACACCATGATGATGAAGATGATGACGATATTGATGATGATGATGTTTATGTTAATGATGATGATGATGATGATGATGATGATGATGATGATGATGATGATGATGACCATACCCTTATGAGGATGACGATGAAGATGATGATGCGTGATGATGAGGGTCCAACGTCATCATCATCAAAGTATCAATGTGCTTGTCACATTGGAGCACCGTGACCCAATTTTCACAAAAAGCATGTCCATTTAATGTCTAGTAAAAACATATTTCTTCAATTTATCCATTTAATAAGCTAATATGGTTGTATATTTTAACATTATTGATATTCATTTTTGAATTGTCTTATTCATGAAGTCTCATGATTGGATTTTCGTTCATGGCAAAGATCGATGCTACATCTAATTATCATGAAGATGAAGATAATGGTGATCAACATGATGAAGATGATGGTGATGATGGTGATGATCATGATGATGATGATGATAGCATCATCATCTTGATCCTCATCCTTGATGATGATGATGATGATGATATCATCATCATCGTGATCCTCATATTGGATGACGATGATGATGATGATATCTTCATCATTGTGATCCTCATCCTCGTCATCATCATAATTTCACTGGCATCATGATGTAGATCACCATCATCATCATCGTCGATGTCATCGTTTCCTTGATCATCATCGTCTTGCAACTACGGATTGTCGAATGATGATGATGGTGATGATAACGATGATGATGGAAAAGATGATGATCATCACCATCTTCATCATCATCATCATCATCATCATCATCATAACCATCATCACTTCCATCTTCATCATGTTGATCATCATCGTCTTCATCATCGTGATCAACATGATGATGACCATGACCATGAATACGATTACCATGACCATGAATGTGATGACGATCAACATGATGATGATGATGATGACAATGATGATGATGATGAGGGTCATGGTGATGATGATGATGTTGAGGGTCATGGTGATGGTGATGGTGATGATGATTTTTGCCCCAGGAAAGGGGCATAAGAAGGAACTTCACGCGCACAGCCAAGGAATATGCATGCACGTGCGATGGAAGAAAAGGAAGAGCGCAAAGGATGAAAAGCGCCCGCGAAGATAGAACAGAGAAGTCCACAGCAAAGGAAATGCAAGCGTGGATGCACGCAAGGGGAAAATGGTTGGAAAGCGACAAATACGGGATCTAGATCATGGCCGTATAAGACGGTGTAATCCTGCAGCTATGCACATATGAGAAGATATTTGTAAGTCAGGCCGATAATGCCTCGTGTCAAGTCATGATCACCATAGCTGTAACTAGAGGGGCAGCTAATGGTGATGCCTAACAGATTGTCAGGATGCAGTTGGCCCTGCATGGCCATGTAAATTCGTACAAATAGGAAGGATGCAATGGTTAGAAGGTTGGTCAGTCTTATTTTCCTGCTTTTGAGTTTATTTAGTTGATGTCATAGAGAAAGGTTGGTTCATTAGTCTGTAAGGTTTTCATTAATATTTGTTCAGTTTCCAGTAGGTTGTTATCTAGCGGTGATCCATGGAAGGGGATGTCGGTCATGTTGTAATGTCATAGCGATTAGAAGAGGAGTAGACTCAGGAAGAGTATGGTAGCATTAGAGGGGTTGTTGAGCCGCAGATATGGCTACAGTGGGAGCAGACCGCTAGGAGTAGTATTAGAGTAGAAGAGCAAACTAGAGAGCATGAGAACTATGAGTTTAAACTTAAAAGACATATCTCAAGATCAGTCTGCATCTCACAGACTGCAAGGTGCTATATCCTTTCTCATGCTAGATGAAGAGAACCTTGGTGGTTTTTCCCAGATGGGTTTCCACGTTATTTCTTGTGTCCCCATGAATGATTGATGTGGTGAATGTTTATGTGATTGGTTAATAGTTGTTTTCTGTACAATGCTTATTGTGGTTTAGTTCTTGTTAGTTTCTTGCAATTGGTAGATGGATGAATATAATATCTTGCTTAATCGGCACTGTATAATTGCATATCATTCTGTATAATTCCTGTTATGAATCCCAACTTAAGTCATAGAGCCGATTGATGTGAGTCAGCTGCATCTCATGAGTTGCGCCAGCTGCAAGGGAGAAGGGAAAGTCAGGCTGCGTGCGATGACATATAGTTGTGCTCATTCGCATAGAACCAACTCCTCCATCTAGTCATCCTACCGCCTTCGTTGAGCTCCTTGGTTGTAAACCAAGGGACTATAATTCCCTGACAATTATGGAAACATGGTTCCAATGGTTACCCATCTATAAGATATATCGTGTGAGACTACACCTGCTTCGCAGGTGTTGCTGATGGGGTTTTCTCTATCAGGCCGGTATCTCGGGTAGTTGTTGGATCAGAGGGATGCACAGAACCTGGGTCGCGTAAGTGGGGAAAAGTAGCCAACAAATGGTTTCGTTGCTGGGACCTTTTGATTAAATCGAGGAGATGGTGTGGCACCCAATGAAAGAGGAGATAGAATAATGGATGGATGCTAAAACATTGGCGTTTGCGCAGGAAGAAAGTGCAGGAACACAGTTTAGTGCAGAAAATATGGTTGCATGATTATATATACTCTAATATTCACGAGATCTACTTTGCTGACTTCCCTATTCTACTGCATGAATGGTTGGTAGGATTGGCATCTAGACAGACCAACTACCAGATAAGGGAGATTACCAAGTGGAGTGACCAATTGGTTTAGGAGGTAACCACCGTAAGTAACACTGTCTCAAGAATTGTTGATTTTTGGGTTGATAGTATATTGCAAGGGTATATTATTGAGTTTGCAATAGATAACATAACTTCATATAGTGAAGCTGAATGAGATTTCTTCCAAGGACCATGAAGGAGATACTTATTGAGCATACCTACATGGATAAAGCTACTTCCTTATGAGAAGGGTCTTTTTCACCTAGATAGTTGACTTGTGTGCCTAGGAAGGGGCTATGTCGCTAACAAGCGGGTAAGAACATGGGGAGGAGTACATGGAGATGTTCCCAGGAAGAACAGAACCTGAACTCAAGGTTGGAGTCCTAAGGAGTGGGAGAAGATTCAGATTAGGAAAGAGAACGAAAACCAAAAGGGGTCGATGGAATCCTAGTTTGTTCGAAGGAAGTGAACACAAACTTCGGTCGTGTGAAGACGAAGGGTCTTGAAATGAAGATGATGACTATATCCCGATCTCGGAAGGACCTGAAGATATGGATAGCTCTGATGAGACCCTAGGGTCAAAGAAAAATTATATAACACCATCTATATCGTCAAAGACGAGATCTAGAGTCTCATTCCCTAGAAGGACCTCTAACTCGGACAAGACTAGTCCTAAAACTAGTGCGCCAGAATGTACAACTAAGTTGAACCCTACCCCAGAGAACTTGAACTCCAACCCAATGGCTGCGATAGACATCCGATTACCTACATTTAATGGAAATGGAATGGAAGACCCTGATCAACATTGGTTCCTATGTGAAGCTGTCTGGATGGTATATTTGGTCCATGGCGCTGACGTCGAGAAAGCACAGATGATTATGACCTTAAGGGGTCGCGCCCTGGATTGGTTCATGAATTTGTGTGCCATCCCAGTCAGAATGCCACAAAAGAACTTCGAGGATATTTGAGCTGCAATGATCTCAGAGTTCAAAAAACCCAAATCATAGTCCCAATGTATTACTGAGATTAACAAGATTAAACAAGCTCTAGCCGAAACTGTGTGGTATTTTGACCAAAGATTCAAGATGCTAATGGCTAAAGTAAGCTTCCAAATGTCCAATGTACATCATAAGGAGTGGTTTATTGCTTCTCTGCTACCACATATCCAAGGGTCGTTGAAGCAAAAGAATATTGAATCCCAGACAGAAGTATTGGAGCTAGCGATGAAGCTATAGGCCTCGTCTATTGCTAACGGTGCCGCCGGAATGGTCCAAATTCAATCGCAGTTAGCCAACCTCACACTACAACTTCAGGATATCAAGAAGGGAAAAGAAGGACAAGAGGACTTATGGTGCACAAAATGTAGAATGAACGGACACACCAAGGATAACTGTCCGACCTTCATGAATTATGTCGCATCTAGTGCACCTAACCCATTTAATGGGTAAGGGTTACCCTGGTGTCGTATATGCCAGTCAAGAGGTCACCATGATGAGGAATGTGTGTATTTGCAGAAGGTTTTAAGTACCCCTGCAAACTTATTTTGTAAATTTTGTAGATTGGTAGGACATGATGAAAAATACTGTAGAGCATACCATCTCTTGAAAGAGAAAACAGTTGATACATACTAAATGAAAAATGAGGGGATCCATCAGGTTGAATAGGCACAAGCCTCATACCAACCTGCACAATTCCCAACTAATAAGTACCAACAACTGTAAGTGCTTCAGCAGCCATACATGCAACAAAACCCGTGTCAACAAAAATACCAGCAGAACCAGTACCCACAGTAACAATTACACCCTCAGGGAAGGGGTGGCGGAAAATTTAGAGGATGAGGTGGCAGAGGAGGATTTGGTAGGGGGAGAGGTTTAGTTACATGTTATAATTGTGGACAAGTCAGTCACTTTTCTAGGGATCATTTGGACCCTACAAGGACATGCTCATATTGTAAAGGGAAGGACCATAATGTTGAACAATGCCCTCAGCTGATCACAAAGTGGCAATCAAGAACAGTTGATGCACCCAAAACCCCACCAAACCCTAACCTGAATGCAAATGTGAATGTTCAGATGATCGTCGTTGAACCACGAGACCTAAACATTGCTACCATAAAAAGAGGAGGTGCGACGATTGGAGCAGAGCAAGAGAACCCACAAGAACAAACGCAGTTGCAAGTAAGGCCGACGACGCAGAAAAAAGAATCACCAACCAACCCAAAGCAAAAAGAACTATTCTGGGATGTGCAACTAGACTTCGTAATCCCTGATGTGCCATCAACTTCAATAGAAGTCAAGAACATGCCGGAACGATTCCAACACCTGTTACAGAAGAAAGCTTCAACCGAGGTTAGTAATCTAAGGCCTCTTCTATCAAGTTGTTTGATGCCAATCCAAGATAAAGATGGTATTGCAAAGTTACAAGCAATAATAGAATAGATCCCTGTAGTACCACACATTGAGAATAAGGTTAACCAAGTGCAACGAAAATGTAAGACTGGCCGCAAATTGGGAATGAATGTGCAAATAGGTGATTATGACATGGACTATATAATTTTGGATCTGGGGTCAGATGTTAATATCCTAACGTGCCAAAATTGGGAAAGCATGGGTAAGTCGCACTTGGGCTGGTCTCCTATCTAGCTACATATTTCCAATCAAGCGAAGGTACCACCCATTGGACATTTGAACAATGTCATCGTCGATGTTGAAGGATTGCGTCCATATGTAGACTTTGAGGTCATCAACGTTTTCGATGATACAAATCCTTACCATGCACTACTAGGGATATATTGGGCTATAGACAATCAAACAATTAAAACTTTCAAGAAAAGGACCCTCTCCTTTGAAGATGAGGAAATGAGAATAGTATCACCCATTGATCCATTTGAGGGGCAAAGATATGTTGAACCTATTTATAATGAGGTGCAGGTCAACTATCTTGATCAAATCTACAATGTTATAGCTATGCACGAAGATCATATCATTTCGATGGCAAATGGGAGGCTAAGCTGGAAGTGCGCGAGTTCATGTACATTTAATTCAGGGGAGGCTTTAGAGAATTGGAAAATAGGTCACATGAAGTCTCCATGAGAAGGTGTGCAAGAGTCACAAAGTCTGTGCGATGGGTAGAGACTGAGTCAAGGGAGTTACCCACCTATGAGAGTTTCATCTAGGCTTTGGATACAGCAACCAAGACCTGCAATAACTCTGAGCAGCTGCGACAAGGAACCCAACAGGTCATGCATATAGTTCTAAATATTGACAAACACCCTATAATTCATAATACAATCCAGCAAGACAAGGACGATATAATTGAGAAGATCAACAATGCTAATGCTCACCCATATAACATAGCTACTCAGCAAGAAAAACTACCCATGGACATAGAAGATAGCTCGATTAACTTCAGCGGCCCAAAAATAATGGAACTAAGCAAAGATCGTAGAGTAATCCCAAAGCACTCGCAGGATGAAGCAGTTGTACAAATTGCAGAACTCATGAAGAAATATCAGACCCTCTTCCCTCTAAACGGCATAGCAAGAAAGGGAATGGTGGAAGACTTGGGAGAGGATGAAGATACCTTTGTGATTGCAAACTAAACCAACTCAGCAATAGTTGTCGACATGTCATTGTCAATATATCAGGGTAAATCCATCCACAAAAGAGAGACTTATCCTACACTATGACAGCAGAGCCTTCGTGCACCCACTCAACCTAAAGGAAACTTGGCTATGGCCATCTACCATCGCACCAACTATGGGTATGGGCATAGCGCAACTTCAGAAAATTTGATGGTACCCATGTTGCAAGTTTGGAAAACTGCAGTTGCCTGAAACCTTACTCCGACACACGTAAAAAAAAAAGAAAAAGAGAACAGCCAAAAAAAAAAACTATTATGTTGCAGGATTGCAACAGAACCAACAGAAAGCATGAGCAATAAACCGCCCAGCGGTCAGATCATCACATATACCCAAGCGATTGACCTAAAGTGTGCAATCGGCAAGACAACTAGGCGCCAAAGAAGGAAAAAAGCAAGAATGACAATTTGGCTAGCATTAACCAGCGAATCCATACCAAAGATCTATACAGGGCTGGGTCACTTGTGTGGCATTAAATCAGCCAAACACAAGGATCAAGGTGGCTTACTGTTAGCTCTCATCAACCGTATTAGCACTATCTTCCATTACTGGTATGACAAGTACGTCCTGAAAGGTCAGCTATATAAATTAGTGAAGAAAGCATTGGAAAAGGAAATCTGCAAGCGTGATTAGACCTTAAACTACTGTCAAATAAATGATTGAAAGACACTGTCCACTATCTAAATATTCGTTCTCCATCAAGAAAGTTTTCTATTACACGCTGAGAGCACCAGAGCTGAGCTATTGCATACTTTCATCCTATCACTCATTTTCCATCCCGTTCAAGCCCATGGTCATTAACATTCCCAACGGGAGTGAGGCTTCAGACGTCACTATCATCTCTTGCCACCCAATTGATGAGGAAGTAGAAATATAGTCAGCTACAAGCCCACTGTTGCAGCAAGCACCAGAGACCGATGCAATGGAAAGAACAAGGAATCCAAAAACAATTTTTACCCCTGGTTCGCGTCCTATGCCAAACCCAGCCCAAGAAACACCAGTTATTCTGGGAGAGTCATCTGCACGACCGCAGCCAAGACAAAAGAAACGTAAAGTTCCAGACACTCCAGGAAAGCCTAGAAATATTCATGTTGCTAACCAGGTAACTGATGATGAAGATGGAGAACTGCCACCGCAGGCAGATCCGTAGAGAGAACGGGCCGATCCGAACTTTCCAGCTTAGATTCGACCAAGAAGACTTGGTGCAGTGCATGCATATCTCCCGGAAAAACCTTTGACCACTTTAATATCACCAAAGATCCCTGTCAGCATACCTTTACTGAAGGAAATCCTCCCAACGTTAGCTTTGTTGAAACTCTAGGGCTACAACACTCGACAGCAAGAGGCATTGTAGATAATAGACTGCATGGGGATAATACAGAGTGCTGACCTTGCTGTCAAGGTAATCAAACCATATAAGTGGGTTAAGGGACTAGGCACTTCAAGTCTAACAAACATGTTGTTCATGCCTCATTTCAGCCATAGTGTACATGCCAATACATATGTAAAGCAGTTACTGGTCTGCGTTCATAGATGATACCTATGGCTAGATCAGCCATACCCAATTACTGTTGAACTAATAGCGAGAATTACAAGGTTTCCAAGTGAAGGGAAAGACCCTTTGCCTTACCTCGCTAAGCATAATACTTGGGATATTAAGTGGAAGCACAACCTTCAACATGCAGAACGGGGAAACTTAATTGGGCCCATCCAGGACAAAAGTGTCCAGGTTGCTGCAAAAATATTATCCTGTAAAATATTTCATAAAGTGGTACTGACGCAATGTTCCACATGGGTAATAGAAATTGCAGATTTATGTGCACGGGGAGAAAAATTCAACTGTTTGTGGTACTTTCTCAGCACCCTTCTCTACGATATGATGCTGGCGCAACAAAAGGAAGGCCATAAATTATACTATTCCTGGCTACTAATTTTGATTTCCTTCACTGTCTGGGCTGACCCCTCGAACTATGTCCATATGAATGTCCTAGTATCCTGTTTGGGGGAAAAATATTAGAATCAATGGGAAGACAAGGTCGACAACAACCACCAACAAGATAGCAATGTGGTATTATTTTTGCAGGAAGAGGCACTGCGACAGGATGTTCGACAAACCCACAGGATCCACACCACAACTGTGCAAAGGTATGCTTCTTTTGTCAAATTTGAAGATGATATGAATAAAATAAATCTGTTTCCTATAAAAGGTCCACCTCAACAAATACATCAAGCCAGATTCATAGTAACCGAGGATGATGTGGACACAATTATCAAACTATGGAAAAAGGAATGGCATGGCCCACTTGCAAAACCACTTCCTGAAGAGCAAAATGTAGAAGAACCACCAATTCACCAAGTTCATGGTGAAGAGCAACAAGGTGATGATACCCAAGGGGACCCATTGCAAGAAAACTTGGAAGATGATGATGATACAGAGGATTCATACCACCATCCTTCTATGTAGCCGCATGCTAAAGAGGAGATGCAGACCCATGTACAGATGAAGGAAGGCCAATCATCGCGGAAGAAGCAGAAGGAAGACAGAACAACAAACACCACTACCTTAATGGAGGATGAGTTGCAAGAACTTGCTAGCGCAGTGGTGAAATTTGTGCAAGATAACCTTGGTGGCATAAGGGCCCAGCAAGAGAGCATCATTTCCCAGGTCTAGAACCACGTCAATCAGTTAACAGTAGCTATCAATCAGGTCAAGTACATGGTGGACACCAAAGCATACCTCATTGATCCTAACATACCACTACTCACATCGCCCTGGGAACCTGATCCGGATTTATGCAGGAACGCAACAGAATACACAAATAACCATAGAAACAAATATGCAGTGGAAATAACACTTCATTTCATTAATCAATAACTAAAACTTGTTTACATACAGAATGGAAATAAACTAGCTAGAGTGTTGGTAGCTTATCTCTGAGAAGAGATGTGGCGGCTACATGCCTCTGAACTTTGTGTTACAATGAGGCTCGAAGGCCTATATATTATTGAGAAACAATGGAAAACCTACACATCCAAAAACCTAACCCTAGGAGGTGAAACACCTTAATGTGGGCCCCGTTGGGTAACTTGGTACATCAATTTCTCGGGGTCGTAACTTTAGCATACTACCTCCGTTTGACGCCCATGATACATCGTTAGAAAGATCTATTTAAGGACTACATCCATAAATAGAAAACATTTAATTCAAAATTGACTCATATTTTCCCGACCATTCGATTCCAAAAAAACGTCGTTTAGAGCCTCAAAACGGCTCCAGAACTTTAGGACCCGAAAACTACCAAAAATAGTAAATTGTGCTACAATTAAGGAAACTAGAAAACTGAAAGAAATAGTGGTGGGGGTCCAAGAGGAATAGGTGGGTGGCCACCAATATCCTCCTAGATCATTCCTCCCCCCTTAGGAAGCAATGGTCCACATTGTGTTGAGTTCCTCCATGAGATGAGGAAAGTTCTATTAAACTTGGTCCCCGGTGAGCCACATTCCCTAGTGAAGGAGTTGGCCTGCTTTGACAAATCGATATAGCTGGATCTTCTGCTGGCAGGTGTTCTTGATCTGTGTGTCCATAATCCGATCAGTTGTGGATTTTTCCATGCAGTCGGGGTTTAACTCTATTGGTGTGAGTTGTTCTTCCACGTCTGATGTGTCCAGTAGAGGTGGAAAATAGCGCCGAAGGCGGTCCACATTGAACACTGGGTGCAGAACAAGGAATGGTGGAATACTGAGCTCGAAGGCATTTTCCCCGACAACCTTGGTGATGGTGTATGGACCATATCAGAGTGGGTGAAGCTTGCGGTGGGGTCCAGTGAGGTGCTCCTTCTGCAAATGTAGCCACACTTTGTCGCCCACCTAGAAGTTGTCTTGCACCCGATGCTGATCATGTCGCTGCTTGTACTTAGCATTGGATTTGTCCAATATGTCATGAACCTGTTGGTGAATGTACTAAATGTGCTCAATGTAGCTATTTGCCTTGGAAATTTTAGACTGGATATGAGCTGAATCAGCCTGAGTAGCTGCAAATGGCATGGCTACGTCAATGGGACATAGTGGCTGGAATCCCAAGCCCACCTGAAAGGGGCTATGGTTGGTTGAGCTATGGAGGGCCCGGTTATAGATATGTTGTACATAGGGGAGGCTCTCATCCCATGTGTGTGGATTCTTTGAGTTCTACATGCGCAAAATGTGTACAACCATCCTGTTGACGACCTTTGTCTGGCCATCATTCTGGGGATGGAAAGCTGTGGACTTTGTGAGCTTGGTGTCTAGCATTGACCATAGGATAGACTAGAATGTACTAAGGAACCTTTTGTCCCTGTCTGAGATTATAGATTGTGGGATACCAAAGTGTACCCACACTCGTTCAAAGAAGAGTTTAGCCATGGCTTCTGCTATGATATTCTTCTTCCAGGCCGCCATTATGGCCATCTTTGAGAATCTGTCAATGACCACAAACACATAGTCATTGTTGTGCTTAGTAGAAGGAAGGCCTGACATGTAATCCATGGAGATGGATTCCCAAGGTCGACTAGGGGTAGGCAACGGAGTATAGAGGCCTTTCTTCTTGATGGATGGTTTGGCAATGGCGCAGGAAGTGCAAGATCAGATGTACTTCCCGACATCCTGTCGAGCCAATAGAAATACTTCTGCAGTACTGCCACTTTTTCTCGACCCTGAAATTCCCAATGACCCAATTGTAGTGCGCTTCCCAAATCATCTTGGCACACTCGCTTGAAGGAACACAAAGGTGTCCCATGTGACACAGTAGTACATCCTGGAGGTGAAATTTTGGAACTTGGTTTCCCTCCAAGAGCATCGGGTATGTGTGGCTGAATTCTAAATCGATCTTATAGAGAAGCGGCCAATCAGAAGTCATGTGCCCACAAGAGGTGAGCACGGTCGTTATCGCCATGATTGGTGGTCGTCTAAGGAATTCAGCAACATTATTGGTGCTTCCCTTCTTGTACTTGATGTTCAAATGAAACTGTTGTAGATATGTGGACCACTTCTGATGGCTATCGCTCTGTAATTTCCCTTGTGTCTGCATGAACTACAGGGGTTGGTGGTCTGTGTGGATGATCGTTTCCTTCCCCAAAATGTAATGCTTCCATTGTCCGCAAGCCTGTATAATGGAATACATCTCTTGGTCATAAGTGGGATATTTGCAGACTATGTCTGATAGTGTCTCACTATGATATGCCACTGGATTCCCTTGTTGAGTAAGGACTTCCCTAATAGCATAGTCAGAGGCATCTGTCTCGATCTCAAATGGTTGTTGCAAGTCTGGTAATGTGAGCACTGGCGCACAATAGAGGCAATGTTTCAATTCTACAATGCCTTTTGCTAAGTTTCTGACCAAAATAATTTTGTTTTTGCTCCTCCCTTGGTGACTTGACTCAAGGGCCAAGTGATATGAGAGAATCCCAACACGAACCTACGATAGAAATTAGCAAGGCCCAAAAAGCTACGAAGCTCTATTAGAGTAGTTGGGGCTGGCCAATCCCAAATGACTTAGATCTTAGTTGGATCCACATACACCCCACAGTCATCAATAATGTATCCCAGATACTGAACCTGGGTCATGCCAAAAGTGCACCTATCCAAATTGGTACACAACCTGTGCTGCTACAATGTTTGGAGGACCTGTCGGATGTGGTGGAGGTGCTCTTCCCAAGTCTGGCTGAAGATCAGGATGTCATCCAAGTACACTACTACAAATGAGTTGGTGAATGGCCGCAAGATGTCATCCATCAGTCTCATGAAGGTTGCAGGAGCATTCGTTAGCCCGAAAGGCATGACCAACCATTCGAAAAGGCCCTCCTTGGCTTTGAAGGCAGTCTTCCACACATCGGTTGGCTCAATTAGTACCTGGTGATACTCGAACTTTAAGTCGATATTGCTAAAATATTTTTCCCCTTTAAGCTGGTCCAGGAGGTCATCAATCTATGGGATCGGGTACCTATTCCAGACAGTGAACTTGTTCAGTGCCCGATAGTCAATATAGAGTCTCCAAGTCCCATCGTTTTTCTGTACCAACACGATCGGGCTCCACGGGGTGATGAACTTGGCCGGATTCGACCCTTCTGTAGCAACTACTGAATTTGCCTCTTGATTTCATCATTCTTCAGAACAAAGCAGCAATAGATTGGCCCACTAGGCAGTGACGCACCTAGGGTCAGATCGATGGGGTGCTTGACCTGACAGTGGAGAGGCACCACGGTGGGTGATGTGAATATGTCCCGGTACTCCTCCACGATCTTGTCCATTTGTTGTTGTCATGCAGAGGGGCCCTATCTGGAGGTTGTGGCCATGATATTCTTCTTTTCTTGAGGGCGGATCATCAAGAAAACAAACTTCCCGATTTTGGAAATGAGCTTACTGCATTGTTTTGTAGTAACCAAAGAGATAGCGGTAGGGGGTGGTACCTCTGGTATCCTATACAAATTATTTCCCAACGTAATAATAAAAGCATGAGGCAGGGACTCATACACAACATGTCGCTTCCATAAGTATGTTTGACCTAATAATACATCACAAACATCAAGAGGAGCAATATCACAGAATACCTCATCGGTGAAGGGCTTCATGGTGTAGGGAAGGAGGCACTGTTGTCTAACACGAAGATCTCGTCCTTGGTGAAGCCACCTGATGGTGTACGGATGTGGGTGTGTTGTGGTTAGCAAACCCAACTGTTTCATGACCTCTACTGAAATTAGGTTCTTTTGGCTCCCACTATCGATGATGAACTGTAGCAGGGAACCCTTTACCCACATCTGGGAGTGGAAAAGATGCTCCTCCTCCTTTGAATATTCTGGTTCTTCCTTTTGGATCTTCATGGTGGCAATGGTGGCATTGGGCTCTACATCGATAATATTCTTCCCTCTATCATTCCCCTTCTTGGGTTTAGATTCAGTGTTAGAGTATGCATCTGATTCAAAATCCTTTATCTCAGCCACCAGTGACTGCTTAGCCCGACACTCACTTGTGTTGTGAGTGGGGCTCTTATGGAACTCACACCATTTTCTCGCTTCCTTCTTCGGCTTTACAGTGTTGCTCCTTGCTTGGAGCTTTGGAAAGTTTTTTTGAGTCTCCATGCCTTGTCTATGTCCTTGGTTCTGCGAATTGGGGGCACCTTTCCCTTGCTTCTGATTCACAGATCCAAGGTCTCGCTTTTTCTTTTAGAATTTTTGCTCAATTTTGGCAGCATACCGATATGCCGTACCAAGCGAGGATATGTTGAGAAACTCCATTTCCTCCTAAATGTATATGTGTAGAAAACTACGGCACTTCAGCACCAAATGTTTCTCTGAATCTTTGATACCCAACTTGGTGTGCAGGGTATGGAACAGATTTGTCAGCTCATGCAAATCTTGATCTCTTTGTTGCCGCAGCATAGTCCATTGGATGTACTTGTCCTCATAGCTCCCCACTGGATAATATTGTCCCTTTATGACATCTCGGAAAGAATTCCAAGTGGGTAGAGCTGAGAATAGAGAGGGTTCCTCCTCACCCTTTCTCTCACAATAGGTTTCCCACCAGTCCTTGACATGGGGGGTGGCTTTGAGTAGAGAAAAAGTAATCTTTTCCCGGTCAAAAAAGTCATGAACCAAGAAATATCCTTCTAATAGATTCAACCATTTATCTACGGCGTCTGCATATATTCGACCATCAAATATGGGAATGTCGAAGTTTACTTGTACCTTAAAATAGGTTGCACCTCCAGAGTGTCTGCTAGATGCAGATGCGCTGCCAGTGGGAAGTCATTGAAGGATCTGGGCAAAGTTATCCATCATCGCGTTCCTTTGTTTTTCAAGGGCCTCCTCAAGCAACATTTTGATAGGATCTTCTGCGCCCTCATCTTTCTTTTTGTCCCCCATTGGTGGCCGTCGAGATTTGTGAGGTTGATCTTGCAAAGGTTCAACCAGATCGAGCCCTAACTCTTTATACCCTTCCCTTGTTGGGGACATGCAAAGAAGGATGAAGAAAAAGAAGATTGCTCTGATACCATTGATTTGAATTTATGCAGGAACGCAACAGAATACACAAATAACCATAGAAACAAATATGCAGCAAAAATAACACTTCATTTCATTAATCAATAACTGAAACTTGTTTACATACAGAATGGAAATAAACTATCTAGAGTGCTGGTAGCTTGTCTCTGAGAAGAGATGTGGCAGCTACATGCCTCTGAACTCTGTGTTATAATGAGGCTTGAAGGCCTATATATTATTGAAGAACAATGGAAACCCTACACATCCAAAAAACTAACCCTAGGAGGTGAAACGCCTTAATGTGGCCTCGTTGGGTAACTTGGTACATCAATTTCTCGGGGTCATAACTTTAGCATACTACCTCCGTTTGACGCCCATGATACATCGTTAGAAATATTTGTTTAAGGACTACATCCATTTATGACAAATATTGAGTTTGGAATGAACTCATATTTTCTTGACCATTTGATGCCAAAAAAACATCATTTAGGGCCTCAAAACGGCTCTGAAAGTTTAGGTCCCGAAAACTGCCAAAAATAGTTAATTGTGCTACAATTAAGGAAACTGGAAAAATGAAAGAAATAGTGGTGGGGGTCCAAGAGAAATAGGTGGGTGTCCACAAATATCCTCCTGGATTAGAACCATGAATCAAGGTACTCATTTAGGCACAAGCACTTGACATGAATGAAGACACAGTCGCAGACACTAATAATAGCATCGCTGAGATAGACTTCTCCAAGTTGCTCTTGGACGAGATCTATATCATCCAGCAAGAAGCTGCAGCAGAAATATGACTAAGGCAAAATGTTGTTGCTCATCAAGCAGCAAAGCAAAAAAAGAAGGCCAAACTGCGCAAGACCCTCTTGCAAGGAAAGGAGCAACAACTGCAAGAATGCACCAACTCCTTGGCCGAGAAGGAGCAGGAAATCTTAGACCATGAGGAAAGTTGTGCCACATTGGTGGATTCCATTAAGAATTTCATCGTAGCATTCCCGCCGGAGGTTGGGTAGGCCGATGAAGACTCCTTGAATAAAGTGACCAGGCTTGCGAAGATCATGCAAGATCTTCAGCACCAAGTAGAATATCTGCAAGCCCAGAAGATACCAAGCACACCACCAAAAGTGCTGGCAGAAAGAAAAACAACAGTGTCTGAAGCTACTTCCAAAATTAAAGGTGGAGAAGCAATCTACATAAAGGCCACAAACAATGTTGCAACCATTTTGGAAACATTGCTTGAGGATGGCGTAACTGAGAAAATAAGACAACGCATTCGTGAGGCAGATGAGCGTATCACTGCTGCAAAGGTGGACATGCAGAAACTGCCCCTCTAGCAAAAGGTCATTAAGCATGCAGAGATCAAAAGTCTCTAGCAAGAAGTCTAAACCCTTCATGAGAAGGAGAAGACTGGAAAAGCCCAGGTTGAGGAATTCCAAATGGAGGCAGAAAATCTCACAAACCATATTTAGCCGATGCGGCAGAAGCTTCAAGGCATTTTGCAATCGATAGAGAAAGACTTGTTGGAGCATGTTCAGTTCGATCAGGTGGACCAATTGGCCACACAAGTAGAGGAAGATATGGTAGAGGTTTTGAAGATAGAAGCCATGGTGTAGGCATTCCAAGGCAAGGTCTGTGCTACTGCGCAAACAGGACCGGAACCAACAAGTTCGCAATAATGTACACAAATGCAACCAAGGCACCTGAAAAAAATAATAATAAATAAATAAATATAAATATAAATGTGTTTGAATTTTGGAGGAAACCATAGCACCATGTGTGTGTAGTAGGCCAGTAGAAATTAAGGAAAAAGTTGTGTAGATATGATGAGACACATTGTAACCGCCGCCAAAATCGATTATTAAGTAAGTGATGGCAAATCTGAGATAGCTGGCACATGATGACATACCGTTAAATGCATCGAGATTCCATGGAGATTTGGCGCTTTGACCACAACAACACTGCAGCAGGCTCTAGTGTGGAGAACTCGGTTACCGTGACTGTCCAGCCCATCCGTACATGCACACAACTGTCATTACCAAAAAGGGGCGACGTTGGTAATAATATCATATCTAAGAAGGAAATTGGGTACATAAGGTGAGCGTCTTATCCTCATAATTCCACTACATAAGTCTGCACAAAAGAATACCCGATGCTCTCCCTATAAGATCGGGGCTCAGTTGCACTAAGCAGACATCACTATGTTATGATGGTCGCCCACCAGTTACAGGTACAAATGAATTGGAGAGTCTCCTGCTGAGCAGCCTTGATGGCTAAAGTTGTTGCCGCAGCTTTCAGTCTGTCGGGTGTGTCCAGAGATAGCAAGAAGAAAGATGGTGATAGTCACCCATTGGATTCAACCCATTGACAAGCCTTCGGCGAAGTCATCCTTTGCTATTAATAGACCAATAAAGTAGAGGCCCTATCGGTGGCACCAGAGCAGGATCCTATAGGGACCAGAGACCCACCCCATTTTGACAAGATTTGCAGGAACCGGTCCGCAGTCTCTGCAGTCTTTCACAAATTCTGCAGGTTTGGAAGATGGCCATGACATCAACCTCTTCAGGTGAGATCTCTGACTCTTGGAAGTCTGTGTGGGGTCCAACGGGAAAGAGTTGGCTTGAACCCTCTGTTTATTAGGTAAAATTTGTCAAAGTTTGGCAAATCCCTCACCTACACCACCCAGGATAGCAAGACTTGTCTAGTTTTCAATATGGACAAGTCTTCAAAGTTCATATTTATGGCAAAGAGGGTGGTGAAGATAGTGTTGTAGAAGAGAGAAACTCGAGGAAGCATAGAAAGAGAACAAGTTGCAGTGACCCGCAACAATGGAGCATCAACTCTCCGAAGCATGAGAATGGCGGAAGGACCAAGGCCACATGGATTGCTATGTCGAAATGGGACACTAAGCACCCTTCATGAAATTGGAGGCGGACTATGACAAGATGATGAGAGAGTCCCAGAGCAAAGACAACATTCCTGGTTTCACAAATATTGTTCTCAATGTGAAGCACATCCGCTTACATTGCTAGCTCAAGCGAACTCTGCAGTCGAATCCTCCACTCCCCATCCTCTAAAATGGTGTTGCGAAACAAGCCATGTCGGTGTCCTTCTCTCTGCTGCAGTAAAGATAGAGATTTGCAGATAGACTTGGAGAGTTCGGATAGAAATGTCGAGGTCACGCTGATAAGCATGATGCCAGGATTGAAGATAAAGGTAAAAGGTCCTGCGGTTTAGTGAAACGCAAGGGCCTTGACACAGGCTCTGGTAACAGTAAACCTTCTGTGATTGATTCTACGGATTTACCTCAAGCGATTCCAAATGTGAAGAGGGGCTAGATTAAAGAGTGTAGGAGGTGAGAAACACAAGAACCTATCACAAAGTTTCCTTGAAAAAAAAACAGAGCAAGGAGTGGATTGTGCAAGTTAAAATTCAGCCGAAAAAAAAAATCTATCTATATTTTGTTTTCCAAAAAAATACCGCGTAGATTGGACCGCTAACATATCCCTTTCTTAGTGGCTTAGGACAAGCCACAGGTGAGTGTTGGGGGCCTGTTGGCCTGAGAAAGGTGCATAAGAAGGAAATTTGCGCGTGTAGCCAAGGAAGATGTGTGTGTGCATGATGGAAGCAAAGGAAGAGCGCAAAGGATTGAAAGGGCCCGTGAAGACAGAATGGAGAAGTGTGCGACAAAGGAAAGGAAACCGTGGATGTGTGCAAGGAGAAAACGGTCGGAAAGCAACATATATGGGATCCATATCATGGCCATATAATACGGCGTAATCCTACAGCTATGCATGTATGAAAATATATTTGTAAGTCAAGCTGATAGTGCCTCGTGTCAAGTCATGATCACCACAGCTGTAACCAGAGGGGTGGCTAATGGTGACGCCTAACAGACTATTGGGATGCAGTTGGCCCTGCATGGGGATGTAAATTAGTATAAATAGGAAGGATGCAATGGTTAGAAGGTTGGTCAGTCTTATTTTCTTGCTTTTGAGTTTATTTGGTTGATGTCGCAGAGCAAGGTTAGTCTGTTAGTCTATAAGGTTTTCATTAATCTTTGTTCAGTTTCTAGTAGGTTATTATCCAGCAGTGATCCATGGAATGGGATGCCAGTCATGTTGTAATGTCATAGCAATTAGAATAGGAGTAGGCTCAGGAAGAGTATGGTAGCATTAGAGGGGTTCTTGAGCCGCAGATATGGCTACAGTGGGAGCAGACCGCTAGGAGTAGGATTAGAGGAGAAGAGCGAACTGGAGAGCATGAGAAATATGAGTCTAAACTTAAAATACATATCTCAAGATCAGTCTGCATCCCACAAACTGCAAGGTGCTATATCATTTCTCATGCCAGATGAAGAGCACTTAGAGTAGAAGAGCGAACCAGAGAGCATGAGAAATATGAGTCTGAACTTAAAATACATATCTCAAGATCAGTCTGCATCCCGCAAACTGCAAGGTGCTATATCCTTTCTCATGCCAGATGAAGAGCACCTTAGTGGTTTTTCCCAGATGGGTTTCCACGTTATTTCTTGTGTCCCCATGAATTATTGATGTGGTGAATGTTTATGTGATTGGTTAATAGTTTATTTCCATATAATGTTGATTGTGGTTCAGTTCCTGTTAGTTTCTTGCAATTGGTAGATGGATGAATAGAATATCTTCCTGAATCGGCACTGTATAATTCCATATCATTCTGTGTAATTCCTATTATGAACCCTGACTTAATTCATAGAGTCAATTGACGTGAGTCAGCTGCGTCACACGAGTTGCACCAGCTGCGAGGGAGAAGGAAAATTCAGGCCACGTGCAATGACATATAGTTGTGCTCATTCGCACAAAACCGACTCCTCCATCCAGTTGTCATGCTTCCTTCATTCAGCTCCTTGGTTGCGAACCAAGGGACTATCCTTCCTCGACAATCACAAAAAAAATGGTTTCGGTGGTTACCGATCTATGAGATATCTCGGGTGAGACTATGGCTGCTTCGTAGGTGTTGCCGATGGGGTTTGCTCTATCGGGCCAGTATCTCAAGTAGTTGTTGGATCGACGGGTTGCGCAGAACCTGGATCGCACAAGTGGGGAAAAATGGCCAACAATGATGATGGTGATGGTGATGGTGATGGTGATGGTGGTGGTGGTGGTGGTGATGAGGGTGATTTGTATGATGATGGTGGTCATGGTGGTGATGATGATGATGGTGATGATGGTGATGGTGACCATGATGGTGATGATGGTGATCATGATATTGATGGTGGTCATGGTGGTGATGATGGTGATGTGGATGGTGATGGTGAAGATGATGAATGGTGATAGTGGATGGTGATGGTGATGGTGAATATGGTAATCATCTTCATCATCACCATCCTCACCATAATCTTCATCATCATCACCCTCCTCACCATAGTCGTCATTGTCATCATCGTGATGATGATGACAATGGCGATGATGACGGTGATGATGATGATCATCATCATCATCATCATAATCATAACCATCATCACCACCATCTTCATCATGTTCATCATAATCATCTTCATCATCGTGATCAACATGATGATGGCAATGACCATGACCATGAATACGATGACAATCAACATGATGATGATGATAATGACAATGATGATGATGATGAGGGTCATGGTGATGATGATGATGTTGAGGTTCATGGTAATGGTGATGGTGATGATGATGGAGATGGTCATGGTCATGGTCATGGTCATGGTGGTCATGATGGTCATGGTGGTCATGGTGGTGATGAGGGTGATGTGGGCGATGATGGTGGTGATGGTGGTGATGGTGGTGATGGTGAAGGTGACCATGATGGTGATGATGGTGATCATGACGATGGTGATCATGATATTGATGGTGGTCATGGTAGTGATGATGGTGATGTGGATGGCGATGGTGAAGATGATGGATGGTAATGGTGGATGGTGATGGTGATGGTGAAATGGTAGTCATCTTCATCATCACCATCTTCACCATCATCACCATAATCTTCATCGTCATCACCCTCTTCACCATAATCATCATCGTCGTCATCGTGATGATGATGAAAATGGATATGATGACGGTAATGATGATGATGATGATGGAAAAGATGATGATCATCGTCATCATCATCATCATAACCATCATCACCACCATCTTCATCATGTTGATCGTCATCGTATTCATCATCGTGATCAACATGATGATAACCATGACCATGAATACGATGACCATAACCATGAATACAATGACGATCAACATGATGATAATGATGATGACAATGATGATGATAATGAGGGTCATGGTGATGATGATGATGTTGAGGGTCATGGCAATGGTGATGATGATGATGATAATGGTGATGGTGATGGTGATGGTGATGGTGATGGTGATGGTGGTCATGGTGATGATGGTGGTCATGGTGGTGATGAGGGTGATGTGGATGATGATGGTGGTCATGGTGGTGATGATGATGATGGTGATGATGGTGATGGTGACCATGATGGTGATGGTGACCATGATGGTGATGATGGTGATCATGATATTGATGGTGGTCACGATGGTGATGATGGTGATGTGGATGGTGATGGTTAAGATGATGGATGGTGATGGTGGATGATGATGGTGATGGTGAATATGGTAATGATCTTCATCATCACCATCATCACCATCCTCACCATCATCACCATAATATTCATCATCATCACCCTCTTCACCATAATCGTATATGATGGTGACGTGGATGGTGATGGTGAAGAGCATGGATGGTGATGGTGATGGTGAAGATGGTGGATGGTGGATGGCGATGGTGATGGTGAAGATGGTTGTCATATTCATCATCACCATCCATCATAGTCACCCATAAGTGACATAAAATCTTGTAACATGAAATATTATATGTGATTCTAGATTATGAGTAATGTAATATATTATTTTATTTAACGCAAGATCTTCACTATATTTATTTTAACATTTTATATTTTTTTATGCATTCTCATTTTATTTTTTTAAATAAAGAAAATAAATATTCAAAATGAGAAATATAATGTTAAGTCTTATTTAATGTAATTAAATTACAATTGAAAATTCAATTCCAATTACATTAGTATGGAGCACCATGACCCAATTTTCACTAATACCTCCCATCTAGTATGTTCAGCATCATTGTCTTCAAACACGTTTGGGAGGTTTCCAAGTGGATTTGGGTAATAGTCACCCCCATAAGTGACATAAAATCTTGTAACATGAAATGTTATCTGTGATTCTAGATTATGAGTAGCGTAATATATTATTTTATTTAAACCAGGATCTTCACTATTTTTATTTTAACATTTTATATTTTTTATGCATTCTCATTTTATTTTTTTAAATAAAGAAAATAAATCTTCAAAATGAGAAATATAATGTTAAGTCTTATTTAATGTAATTTAATTACAACTGAAAATTCAATTCCAATTACATTAGTATGGAGCACGATGACCCAATTTTCACTAATACCTCCCATCTAATACGGTTCAACATCATTATCTTCAAACACGTTTGGGAGGCTGCCAAGTGGATTTGGGTAATAGTCAACCCCATAAGTGACATAAAATCTTGTAACATGAAATGTTATATGTGATGATGATGATGAGGGTCATGGTGATGATGATGATGTTGAGGGTCATGGTGATGGTGATCATGATGATGGTGATGGTGATGGTGACGGTGATGATGGTGATGGTGATGATGGTGGTCATGGTGGTGATGAGGGTGATGTGGATGATGATGGTCATGGTCATGGTGGTGCTGATGATGATGGTGATGATGGTCATGGTGACCATGATGGTGATAATGGTGATCATGATACTGATGGTGGTCATGGTGGTGATGATGGTGATTTGGGTGGTGATGACGGTGGTGATTATGGTGATGTGGATGGTGATGGTGATGGTGGATGGTGATGGTGATGGTAATGGTGAATATGGTAATCATATTCATCATCACCATAATCTGAATTAGCATCAACCTCTTCACCATATTCGTCATGATGGTGATGTGGATGGTGATGGTGAAGAGCATGGATGGTGATGGTGGATGGTGGTGGTGATGGTGAATATGGTGGATGGTGCATGGTGGTGGTGATGGTGAAGATGGTATTCATCTTCATTGTCACCATCATCACCATAATCTTCATCATCATCATGACCCTCTTCAACATAATCGTCATCGTCATCATCGTCTTCATCATGTTGATCACCATCGTCTTCATCATGATGATCATGATCATGATCATCATCACCATCATCTCCATCATCACCATCATCATCGTATTCATTTTCAAATTTAACATTTTATATTTTTTTATGCATTCTCATTTTTTTTTTAAATAAAGAAAATAAATATTCAAAATGAGAAATATAATGTTAAGTCTTGTTTAATGTAATTTAAATTTTTTTTTATTCCATTTTTATATAAAATACTTGGAATGTAATTTATTTATTTTTATTTCATTTTTATATAAAAAACTTTGAATTATATTTTTAATGGAATTTAATTTTGTTTTTTTATTTGATTTTTATAATTTAATTTTTATTTTTAATTGTTTTTTTATCTGCTTTTATATGAATTTTTATTATTATTATTGGTTTAGTTCATTCCTACCCAGCCTAGTTCATCCTAACCGTAGGCACAAACATTAGCGCTTCCAGCTAGAAGGCTCACTGTGGCCATGGACAACCGGGAGGTAGAGAAGGAAAACGACTTTCTAACTACTATCTTTCCGCTATCCCTATCAATAGGTGCTGCCTTAGAACCTTCAACCGAAAACCCTACATTTTTCCCATCACCAGATTATGTCGGGGTTTCTTCAACTCAGGCCCATTTTTCTCACCGTCTGGAGCAGCACACACTGATTTTCTCCTCCATGGCCTAGTTTTCTCACCGTCTGGAGTGACACACATTGATTTTCTCCTCCATCTGGACCCGTATGTGTCAATACTTGATCAAACCATTACAAAATTGGGGGATTTTTTCAACACTGGCTGGTCAGAACCACCTCCTCCACAAACAACTATCGCAGCCAGAGAAGCCATTAACGCAAATGGTTTTGTCAACTTGGTGGTAGCAGTAGTTGGCATTGACGTAGAGGGTTTTGTCAAATCGGTGCTAGCAGTATCTGGCACTGAAGAAGCTCTACCAGGCTCGGGATCAGAACCTAGTCATGGCCCATCTGCAAGAACCACAGAGGAGGACTAAGAAAATGGAAGCCCTAAGCAAAAGAGGAAGAACAAGTTCCTAGTGCCAACCTGTGGAAACCTAGATATGGTCTGCGGTGTCAATGTGGCCATTGAGGAAGTGGAAGATATGGCTGACAAGGTGATTGTTGGGAAAATTCATGGTCGACACCCTACCCTTGAAGAGATGAAGGGATGGGTTCAAACAAATTACGCATACCTCTTATCATTTGCGGTAGAGGTAGGCAAATTATCAAAGGGTTGGTATAATTTCACCCTCGATAGCAAGCATGACGCCGAGCAAATATTGAACATAAACTAGTTCTATGGGATGATACCCATTCTGTTGAAGATATGGATGCCCTTGTTCAATGCTGACAGTGAATGAATGGATACAATGGTCGTATGGGTACAATTACCAGGCCTACTGCTAGAATTTTGGAACCCAACCTCGCTGAAGGACCTCAATAACGCCATAGGGACATACTTGGAAGCGGATTTTTCATACATGCAAACCTAGAGGAGGGTTGTGGTGCTAATATTGGTTTATATGGACATAATAATAGAGCTAAAGGAGTGCATCAACTTCATCAGAGGTAATGTGACTCGGAAGCAACCATTGGACTATGAGGATCTACCGTTTAGATGTCATTGGTGCCACAAAGTGGGACATCTGGCACGAAAATGCCCTGTTGCAGCATCTATAGTGAAAACATGTAAAATAAGGTACCCTAGGGATACCGATCCATAGGAAAAATAGAAGAAAGCTTCAGCACTAGGCACAAGAAGCTCTAATACTATTCCGCTACAACACCCACTGAAGAGCAGATAGAACTTTGTACCGAAGGAAGCACGCAACACCTCACGGGTATGTTCTTTGTTGTTTTTATAAAGGAATAGTTAAATAATTTGATTATAAATGTTGTTGCACCTAAACACAACTACACTTCTATGACAATTCATCCCCCTCCTGTTAGGGTACACAGGTTACTCCCAAAGGACCGAACACCAAGAACAACCGCTTCACACAAACAGATCACAGATCAATACATCAATGTTTGTCATGTGGTTAAAACCCTCGAGAGGGAAACAGTCCATGGCCCCAGCCAAATAGCTACTTGGAGCAATTTATTATGAAAAAGAAAGAAAATTACATGAGCTTCTCATAATCGATCAACTAGCCAAGGACCCTCTACGCTCTTTAAATAGATATCATAGACCAATCGGGTGTTAAGCCATGGATCAATTGTAGGTATGATCTAAGAGAAGTTGAACCGTCGGATCACTTTATGTCTAGAACATATCGTGACCATCGGATTAGAATATTTACAAATGCATACTAATGCATACTAAAGAAACACATTTTTACCTAACGGATATATTATACAAGTTGATCTTAACTAACTCCTAAGTGTCTAAATATCCTAACATTCCCCCTTAAGAACAACTTGGAATAGGATTGAAGGATTTACAAAAGTGACACTATTAGGAGAAGGAAGGAGACATTAGAGCCTATCCCCCCTTAAGGACACATTCCTGAAATCCTAACATTGACCGAAGTTTAGAAAACTTCGCTTTTGTAAGAGACTTGGTAAACATGTCTGCAACTTGATCATCTGTAGGACAATAGAGCACTTCAATAACACGATCATGAACAAGATTTTTGATGAAGTGCATGTGTAGCTCAATGTGTTTGTTATGCTGATGTAGAACTGGATCTTTGGCAAGATTGATGGCACTTTGATTGTCGCACCAAAGTGGAGTAAGCTGCTGCTGCTCAAATCCAAACTCTGAAAGGATCTGTCGAAGACATAAATATTCCTGATTGGCATTAACTACGGCTCGATATTCTGTTTCTGCTGAAGAAAGAGCAAGAGCTTGTTGTTTCTTATAAGCCCAAGTGACAAGTCCAGATCCCAGACTAAAAACATAACCTGCAGTAGACTTCCGATCATCAGGATCGCCGACCCAATCTGAATCAGTGGTTTCCCCCCTGTACTGTAATGAATCCCAAATTGAATTGTACCTCAAATATATCGAAGTATTCTTTTTGCTGCTTTCCAATGACTTTCATGAGGAGTTTGCATATAACGGGAAACACGACCAATGGCAAAGGAAAGTTTGGGACGAGAATGAGTCAAGTATAAAAGACTACCAACAAGCTAATGATACAAGGTGGCATCTACTTTAGGGGAAGTACAAGTGGTAGAAAGTTTAACTCCAGACTGGAAGGGATAAGGGGCTGGTTTACAATCTTCCATGTGGAAGCAACGAAGAAGGTCACAAGCATACTTAGACTGGGAAAGAAAGATTCCTTCTTTGGTTTGCAAGACTTGGAGACCAAGAAAATAATGCAAATGTCCTAAGTCTGACATTTCAAAATTTTGCTTAAGACTGGATTTCACATGGGTTATAAGGTTAGGGTCACTACCAGTAAGGATAAGATCATCAACATAAAAAACAAGTATGATGAGATGGTTTCCTAATTTCTTGGTATAGACATTGGGGTCAGAATGGCATCTAGAAAAGACAGTGTCAAGGAGAAAGCTATCCATTTTGGCATACCAAGCTCTAGGAGCTTGCTTAAGGCCATATAAGGATTTCTTAAGGAGACAGACAAGGCTAGAGTTATTCTAAACATATCCAGGAGATTGTTCCATGTAAATTTCCTCATGTAAATCACCATGTAAGAAGGCAGACTTAACATCCATTTGATGGACTTCCCAGTTATGTAAGGCTGCAAGGGAAAGAATAAGGCAGATGGATTTCATTTTTGCTACAGGGGCAAAGGTTCCATTTTATTCAATCCCTTCAACTTGGGAAAAACCTTTGGCAACTACGCTTGCCTTAAGTATTTCAAGTCCATCTGATGTATACTTAGTTCTATAGACCCATTTACATCTGACAAGTTTTCTTCCTTTTGGAAGAGGAACAAGATCCCAAGTATCGTTCGCCATTAAGGAACAATATTCTTCATCCATAGCTGCATCCCAATCTGGATTTCCTGAAGCTTCTGCAAAAGTTTCTGGATCATGATTCTCATAAACTTGAGCCAAAAGAGAAGAGGCTCGCTGAAACTGAGAACGTGTTCAGTGTTGATCTCTAGGATCACCGGTAAGATCACCAGCTGCTTCACATGTTAAATGAACCCATCGAGGAAGTATTGGTGCTGGTGCAATTGGAGGAACATGAGTAGGCGGAGGTGGATTTTCATCCTCCCTGTCATCATTAGAAACTGGAGTTGGAAACCTATCAAGGAAGCTGGAAGAAGAAGAAGAAGAAGAAGAAGGCACAATCGCCGAATCAGGCTCGCTGGCCAAAGATGGCACACCCGCCAAGTTAGGCTCGTAGGCCAAGAGATTTTCATCAAATTTAACATCTCTTCTAATGATTATATCATGAGAATGTGGTTGAAGAAGTCTATAACCTTTTACATCTTCAAAATATCCAAAAAATATGCACTTTTCACTTTTAGGCTACAATGCTTTCCGTTTTTCATCCAGAATGTGAGCCCATGCTTCACAACCAAACACACAAAAGTGACTTACATTTGGTTTAATTTTACTCCATGCTTCTTCCGGTGTTATACCCTGTAAAAATTTAGTGGGTGTGCGATTAAGTATGTAATTTGCACAACTTATGGCCTCAGCCCAATATTGAAGACTTAGTCCCTTAGATTGGATCATACAATTAGCCATTTAATTTAAAGTGTGGTTCTTCCTTTCAGCTACACCATTTTGTTGTGGTGTATATGGAACAATGTGTTGTTGTTGGATTCCTTGTTCAGTGCAGAAAGTAGTGAACTTGTTGTTAACATATTCTCCTCCATTGTCAGATCTTAACTTAATAATTTGATGACCAGATTGTTTTTCAACAAGAGCCTTGTAGGCTAAGAACATGTTAAATACTTCGCTCTTAAGTTTTAGGAAGTAAAACCAAGTGCGTCTGGAGTAGTCATCAATGAAAGTTAAGAAATATTTGAAACCAGAAAAGGAAGCAGATGGAAGAGGGCCACACAAGTCACTATGCACAAGCTCCAAGGGAACCGAGGCGTGCCAAGAGGCACATTTCCAAAACCGTCTCGATGATGTTTTTTGAGTACGCAACCAGAACAAACACCATCCTTGTAAGATACCAACGGAAGACCAGTCACCATAATTTCTTTACATAGTTATTGCAATGAGCGATAATTTAAGTGACCAAATCGCTCATGCCAAAGTTTGCTCAAGTTATCACTATGAGCAAAAAAAATGAAAAAGGTGATGACCCAAAGTTGTTAAATTTGTACAACCTGGTAATATCATCAACAATTCCAGTAGCAAGGATATTTTGAGGATTTTTAAAATCCTTGATTACAACTTGGTGAGGTGTAAACGTCACAATTTTACCTTCACCTGAATGAGTAATTTGATAGACTGATAACAAATTGCAGGAAATTTTTGGAACACATAGTACATCACTTAAATGACCATTTTCTATTGGAACTGTTCCAGATCCTACAACATTTAGAGATCTATCATCACCAACAAATATTTGTTTGGTGTTACATTCATGCATAGTAGAAAATATGGTTTTATCCTTAGCCATATGATAAGATGCTCCAGAATCAATGAGCCATTCAATTGAAGTAGAAGAAGAAGATGTAGTATAAGAGTAACCAGAAGCACAAAGTGCATGTCCACGAGAGGTAGATTCTAAAGACGAATCTAGGCTAATGTGGTGCTTCTTCATTGTTGCTTCCAAGGCTGCCATCTTCTTAAAACATTTAGATTCATCATGATTATCTTTCCCACAAAAATTGCAATAACGCTCAGTCTTCTTTCCTTTTTGCTTGGATCCTTTGTCATTTTTTAAAGGAGGAGCTGACTGAGAGAGTTTGGGACCTTTTTTGTTTTGCTTATTATTGTGAAAATTCTGTTTCTTGGAAGGCTTGGACTTTTCTTTCTGTTGGGACAATAAGGCTTTCCCAGATGTATCTGCATTGTTAATTATTCCAATATGAATGAGATTATCTTGCTCTCTAATTAAGGAATCACAAAAGGATTCAAGGCTAGGCTCTTGATAGCTAGCTGCAGTCAAGGATTCTTTCATGGAGTATAATGTAGATACAAAAACAAAATATGCAGGTCCAAGTTTGGAAAGAATATGGTAAATACATTGTTCGTCTTCTTTCTTAATTTTGCATTCTGCACGTAAAAGTCTAAGAGTTTTATACTTAGATAAATAGTCTTGAATGCATGAAAAATCATTTGGATTCAAGGAAAGCAACTCATTTTCAAGTTGATGACCCTGAATTTCATTGTGTTTACCAAACACAGATTCCAACTTTTCCCAAGCTTTATCAGGTTCATCAATGCCAGATATGTGGAATCGCAAATCAGTAGAGATTGAGATCCCAATCAATCCATGAGCTTCATCACATCGATTTTCCCATTTAATTTTCTTATCATCATCAATGGGTTCTGTTTCTTTCCCTGAGGTTATCCTGAAAAGTCTCCTACTTCGCAGAACATCCTCCATACGAGCTTTCCATGAGAAATAGTTAGAGCTTGTAAGTATAATATCACAAGGGACGGCCATACTATAAAATAATGGCTAAAATAATAGAAACTAACTGTCTGGATGCAAATAGCTCGAAAAAATATGCGGTTTTAAAAAAAACGGCACTTAAAACGGATTCTGAATGATGAAGTTATGCTTAATCAAAGAAAATGTTGAAGATGTCCCCAATAGTAACGTGGCAGATATTAACTTGACCAACTAAAAAGAAGAAGCCCCCTCTTCCCAAGATCAACCTTTGACAATCACTTTTACAATAAAGTTGCTTTGGAGTGAATCACTTTTGTAGAATAAGTGATGTTCACTTTTACAATAATGTGACTTTTTAAATAGTGCGGCAATAAATTAAAAGACTTAAGTGACTCACTTTTATTTTATTTTATTAATGTGAGATGCATTTTTACAATAAAGTAACTTGAAAATAGAAATTGCATGCACTAAAAGTAGCTTGATAAGACTTGAACTCAAGACTTATCAAGGTGTAAAGCAACTTTGGACCAAGTGAGCTAAGTTTGAAATGTACGTAAAAGTATGGAAAGAGAAAGGAGCTTTTTTTTTTTTTTTACTCTTCTCTCTCGTTTTCCATGCTTGCTTTCTTTTCCTGCAAATCACAAAAAAAAATGAAAAACAAAAACAAAAACTTTTTCCACACAATGGGGTTAGATCTTGGTTAGCTTACCCAGAAAGTCTACGTTTTCAAGTTTTCTCGTTGTTTCTGATTTGTCGTGATCGCACAAGGTGCACGACAAAGAGCGTACGTAGCCGAGAAGACAAGAAAAAAAATTTCCCTTATTGTTTATGTTTCGCCGCGATCGCGCAAGGTGCACGGAAAAGAGAATACGCAGTCAGGGAAAACAACAGTCCGAGACTAAAACAAAAAAGATCTAATAATAAACTGATAAAATATGAGAGATTTAAAAAAAAATCCGTCACTGTAACATTATACCTTCAAATTTGCTGAAATGGGTGTTTCTAGAGCAAACAGAAATGGTTTTCCCCAATGGAAACGACACTCCGAACACAATGGAACAACTTCCACAGGCCATAAATGCACAGAAAATCCAAAACCAGAAACCCTTTCAAAGTTTCGGCAACACCGGTTCCAAATCTTGATCAAAATTGAAAGCGGCTCTTCATAAAAGCTCTGATACCATGTTAGGGTACACAGGGTACTCCCAAAGGACCGAACACCAAGAACAAACGCTTCACACAAATAGATCACAAATCAATACACCAATGTTTGTCACGTGGTTAAAACCCTCGAGAGGGAAACAATCCATGGCCTCAGCCAAATAGCTACTTGGAGCAATTTATCATGCAAAAGAAAGAAAATTACATGAGCTTCTCATAATCGATCAACTTATAGCCAAGGACCCTTTATGCTCTTTAAATAGAGATCTTAGACCAATCGGGTGCTAATCCATGAATCAATGGTAGGTATGACCTTAGAGAAGTTGAACTGTCAGATCACTCTATGTCTAGAACATATCGTGACCGTCGGATTAGAATATTTACAAATGCATACTAATGCATACTAAAGAAACACACTTTTACCTAACAGATATATTACACAAGTTGATCTTAACTAACTCCTAAGTGTCTAAATATTCTAACACCTCCCACCCAGGGAAAAACCCCATCCCACCCTGCTTCCCTGCTTTCTCCCCCCTCCCTCTCAGAAGAGAGACCTATTTTTCCCACACAATCTTGTGCTCCCCAACCCCTGGTCAACTCATCCCCTAATTCTTACTCCATTTCTCCAATCATATTTCAAATCCATTCAAGGGACATACAAGCTCAGGCAAACCCTTTATTTTGCTTAGGGGCAAATCCAATTCTCCCAACCCAGGGGAAAGGAAGAGGCAGACCCTCTTTCCTATCCTTTGCCCAGTAAAAATCACTCTCACATCAATCAAATGGTAAGAAGAAAACTATTTTTGAGGCACTTAGAGTAGTGCAAACCCCTGAAGGGGATCCCAAATGAAATTCCTATCTCTCAATTGCAGGGGTTTAGCAAGTACCCGAAAAAAACTTGCCCTAAAAAGAGTGATATAGGTGCAGAAACCTAATAACATTCTACTGCAAGAAACCCTAGGCACTAAAGAGGAGGTATCTAGGGTTTTGTCCTCTATTTCAAGAAGTTTAACCTTTCTGGACCAGAGTGAAAAAGGTCACTCAGGAGGTTTAGCAATTGTATGGAACCCTACCATGTTGCGCTGTCAAAACTCATGGGGAGCCTCCTTTGGAATGGGGCTGAAAATTTTCTAGGCAGAATCAAACCTACACCTCAACCTTATAAACATCTATGGGCCTTGTAATGGTCAAGTGGCTTTCTGGGAGTCAGTACAAGCCTCTCAGTTTTGAGAAACAGAGAATGTGATTATTGGGGGGGGGCTTAATTTCACCATTGAAAACCATGAGATCTAGGGTCCAAATGCAAGAATGGACCCCCTGGAATCTTTCTTCCAAAACTTGTTACAGAGCCTTAAGTTGGTGGACCTGGATCCTCAGAAGCCCAAGTCAAGTTGGACAAACAGAAGAACAGGCAAAGACCGAATTGCAAAAAGACTATAGATTTCTGGTGGGGGGGATTTTACTGGAGTATGATATGCATTTCAAGGAATGGGTAGACTTAGAAGGGGACTCAGATCATCAGACCATCTTCCTGGAAGTATCAATAAACCCTCAAAAAATAACCCGTCCTTTTAAATTTGGTCCAGCCTGGCTTAAGCATGAGGAGGTACTTGAGCTCATAAAATCAAACTACACCCCTTATGGAGCAGAAGCCAGATCAAATGCTGCAACACATTTTGTGCAAAATTTGGATCAATTTAAGAAGCTGCTGAAGGAATGGGCAAAAAAAAAGACACAGGATGAACAAGCCCTGTTAATTTTTTGAACACAAAGACGGGGAATTATGTGAGTTTTACCATAGACCTTTTGTGGAAGCCTTTCGTGTAACACAGCTTGTTTGACTATTTTGGACACACCTATCTACATACCTCTCTTAAACTCTGCTTTTCTTAGCTCTATTCTCCGCTTAGCAAAGGGAGCATAGGCTACAGGCCTAGCTCATTTTTGGAACTATCAAAAGGCTCAGGGGTAACATAAACAACAACATCATAGCACTTATATCTGGCTCTTTTTTGGCATAATATCTTGGGATAGATATGATTAGATGGTAAACTATTTCCTTGTGGAATAGTGGTTGTTACAGCATGTTGGTTGTATAAGCAGTGGTATGCATATGCATACAATTTTGTACAAACTTATCTGGATTTTAATAAAATTTTCAACTTTTTTTCCTATGGAGAAAAAAAAGACTTGGAACACAAATAAATCAAAATAAAAGGAAAGATTAAAACTGAAATGCTCAAATTAGAAATAATATTTTAATTTTTTTTCAATCATTGTAATAAAATTGAAATGTCAATTTTAAGCTAGCATCTAGAAAATGTTTTTTTGTTTATTTATTTATTTTCATATAATTGAATATATAAGCCTTATTTATTTAATTATTATCAATTGGATTAAAGGGACACAGGAGTGCAGAATTCTATGACATGGTGGGCTTGATATTTGCAATGAGTCAATGGCAGATCAGAGAACACCGTGGGGAGCTCATTCATGAATATTATCATCGTCCCTTGAAGGAATGATCGAGGAAGCTCATATTACATTTTTTTGCTCTGTTTTTTCTAATTGTTTATTATATAACAGGTTATATCAGCACTCTATACTTCCTGAGTGGGCTCTGACAACAGTTAACTATTTCTGATATTTATTTTTGGACATATTTCAGTATGTGGCTAGAACTTGATATATCATTTTTTATATATATGTGGGTAGTAGGGACTGTATTTGTCCCTTATTTTGTACTCTTTGTATGGACCTTTCTGGTACTTTCCGAATACACAAGCAGTGTATCTACAAAATGTAAATTTTGTTCTGATGAAATTATGATGAAATTCTATTGTATAGTTGAGCTTCTATAAAATGGATTTTATCAAGAGTACATCAAACAAATATGGACAATCTGCCACAATTGTTAACATTGAATAATTCCACTATTTTTACTCATCAAAATTGCATTTGAATAATTCCACTAGTTTTACTCATCAAAAATACATTCAACAAATATGAACACTTTGTCCTACATTTGTTCAATGACAATAATTTGATTGGTTTTTATTATGTCCCAAATAGTTAAAACAACATAACATACCAAAGAGTATATGTTGATGAAATTATGATGAAATTCTATTGTATAGTTGAGATTCTATAAAATGGATTTTATCAAGAGTACATCAAACAGATATGGACAATCTGCCACAATTGTTAACATTGAATAATTCCACTATTTTTACTCATCAAAATTGCATTTGAATAATTCCACTAGTTTTACTCATCAAAAATGCATTCAACAAATATGAACACTTTGTACTACATTTGTTTAATGAGAATAATTTGATTGGTTTTTATTAGGTCCCAAATAGTTAAAACAACATAACATCCCAAAGAGTAAACATAATGTGCAACAAAAGTAAACTTATGGTACAACTTCAAGATAGATAATTCAAATAAGTTATACAATAACTACTTGAAGAATAAAACATTCAAATACTCCAATACATTCCTATATCCAAATCACATGTTTCCCCCAAGAGTAATTATATGACGTATAAGCATGTATTCATTGTTTCCCAAGAGAGTAATTATATGTCTTGTATGAATATGTGTTCATTCATTACACATGTAGGTCCTTAATTTAGTCCAACAATGTTACATATACATTTTATTGCATAAATGTTCCTTTTGGGGTGATATAATATATATTAACTCTATGTGTTCCCCTCTTGGGTCATAACAAAGTACTTTTCCCTCGTAGCTTTTCCTTCGATGTATTTGGACCATTAAGTGAATCAACGAAACATATGTAGATCACATGATAAAACATGGATAACCAAAAACACCATGTATATAAGGCCATCGATCACATCAAAATGCCATTTCTTCCCTCCTAAATATGAACATGTATCTCAACTCTATCTGTAACAAGTTCCATTGGAGGAGTCAAATAGCAATAGTGAAAATTAAACACTAAACTTATAGAAATAACTATTTTTAATGTATTCTTCCTTACCATTCATTGATCTCCTCTCTGTTTCGAGAATAATTTAATACTCTACTAAACAGGACCAACCACATGAAGGTGGAAGCTCTTATGGCCCCTCCCCCCCCCTCACATCACTCTCAATTCCCAAACCCAATGCATGCACTTGCAAATAACAATTTAATGCAAATTATTTCACTCAATAACTAACAGAAGCTTTCATTAAATCATTCATTAAACCATTCAATCATTCAACAGCTGAAAAAAATCATCCAAAGAATTTGTTAGTGATGATGATGATGATGATAGTGATAGTGACAGTGACGATGATGATGAACATGATGGTGATTATGATGATGTTAGTAACTATTTTTTTTTAAAATAAGATAAAAGAATAGGTCTAATTAAATATTTACCTTTCAATATATTTCATCGTCTTATTCATCCAAGTCATCATCCGTATCATCAGATCCACAGTCAACATTGTAAGGATTGGCCATATCATCATCATCACCTAAGTCAGTTACGCTCATCGTGTCATCGTCGGTATAATCTTCATGGGAATTGTCTGTTGCATCATCTTATTCAACTAATTCTTGGACATCTTCTGCTGGATCATCATCAACATCTAACTCATGTTGATCATGTTCTTCATCGTCGTCTTCTTCTTCTAGAGAACCCTCTTCATTACCATTGTCTAGGTTATACTTTACCGGCCTTCCCCTTGGATCGTGTCTCATAGCAAATGACCATCCTGCTTTACCAGGAACCTCTGAGTAAAATACCTGTTCACATTAACTTGGAAGAACATAGGGCTCTGTTCCTGGCTCAAACAACCTTGTATTTACCATGGTAAATCCATTATCGTGTTCAACAATAGTTCTATAGGGATCACATTGATTCTATCGTAACTTGTACCATTTGACAATGAATAGAACCACCTTGAATGATTTAAAGTCACACTATAGAATATCTTCCAAATACCCTTAGTATCGATTTTCTGAGGTTTTTGGATGTCTGTCACTACTAGATTAAACATTAGTGACCTCAAAAACTGCAAATATCCCACAATCTGATGTTTTCTTTGTTTCATTCAATTTTTTGATGCGATATCTACAACCATTGCAGACCATAACCTTAAGGTGTTTTACCTGCAACAAGCAATACATGAAACGATTACACAATGATTCAATAGTTATGCAACAATACATGGAAAATAACAACATGTACATCAAAATGTAATTTGCAACATAAAATATTTAGAGTGATTGATTAATATGCTTTCCATTTTATCTTTTAAACCATATGCTAAATCGATTTCTCTTTCTGTAATAGTTCTATCTCCATTGCGATGTTCTACTTTTACCAATGAAGCCACACATTCCCATGATATTCCATGACCCAATTTTTCACATCGTTCAATCCATACCTTCATCCAATCAATATTGTTTGCGATGTATAAATGAATTGCATCCCATTCGTAACCAACTGCTTGATGACAGTAATCATTAAAATGAAAGACAGGTGTAAATTTCCTGAACAAAGTATTATATGCTCTTAATTGATGCAATAACTAGAACATGCAATTAGAATATGAATTATCTTATAAACATCCACTAGCTAATAATTAATTTTCACCTTCCTCGATCTACCTTTCCCCTTCAGTTGCTCCCCTTAAAATTTGTGATTGGAGTCCAGATCACAAATGCAATGTAAATTGAGCTTTGAACCTAACAAAGGAAGATATTCACTAACATACAACATGTTTTGGTATACCATATCTCCTTCCAACATAGAACCCTCAGGATGTGCTCGTTGTCTCACCAAACCCTTCATAAATCTCAAGTGCCTCTCAACCATCCACATGGACCTTGAGTGCACAGGTCCACACATATCAATCTCCTCAACTTGGTGTATGAGGTAGTGTTCCTATGCATTAAAAAATGCGGAAGGTAGATGCTTCTGCATTTCACACATGAGACGAGGAATTTCTCTCCTCCAATACTAAATATCATCTTTATAGATTTCCTTAGACGTCAACCATCTACAAGTGACGAAAACTAATAACAATATTCAACAAAAAAAACATTTAATTACATATCATGAAATAGTGCACGCAAAAAAAGATAAATTATACGGAGAATTAAATAAACACTAAGCAGAATCAACTAATCGCTTGTTACCTCATGTATTTACCAAGATTATATATAACTTGTTTGACATTGTTTTCGAAGTTGTCCGGGAGAGAGAGAGGTAGAACATGCTATATCAAGATACAACCCACGCCATTTATTAAACAAAGATTATACAATCAAGAAAAAAAAGTATGCAATAAAATGAAACAAAAAAAATTATATGGACATAATAATAATAATTACCTTGATGAAGATGTGCCAATCATGTGTTTTGACCCTTGCAAATTCACCTTTTTTGTTATTATATTATTCAAGTTCGCACAAAATCCAGTGGGAAATTTAACTTTTTTGCATTACTTCTTTGACAACGTTTCTTTGTTGCTACGTAAACATCCATGGAATTGAGTTTATATTAACTTGGTCTCTATTGCTATGAAATTGGATGACGTCTTTCATTGCATGGTTTCTTTCTTGAATGTCTTTAAAAGCTTTCACAACTTTATATTTCTCCCTCCTTAGCTCCAGTAGTCACCATAATGTTTCAGTCACATTATTTCCAATATGCATTGTATCAAACAAATGAGAAATTTGTAGGTGCTCATAGTAGGGCAACCTATTGAATTCTATAGGATAACTTTTCATTCCTCATGGAAGACCATTAATGCCTTCATGATCAATATGGACATCATGAATATTAGTTTATAAATAAATTACATCATAAATAAAATATGGCCAATACAGTAAACAACTCACAATAAAAATTAAAATACATAACAATTCATATATGATGATCCATATGTACCATGATGATGATTTCTATTGTATTGCATCTTCCAAAGGTGAGGTGTCTTTCTCTGTGGTTTGAATGCAATCTCCTGCTTCCCATTGAAAAGATATTTTTTGGTTGTTCTATACTATGATTCTTAGAGAGGAAATTCCTATACTCATCAAATACCTCCTTTCTTAAGCTTTTCAAGCGACGAGATTTGACCTTAGGTCCACAAACTAGACATGCAAATTTACCCTTTGTCTGAAGACCTACAATATATAGATATGAAATCTCTATGTCAATTATAATTATATATTAACTATATTAACTACTTCATATAATTAAATGCAATTAAAGTGGAAGTTAAAAATAAAAACCACAAAATTGGGTTAACCCAAGGGCATCGTGTATTGTCCATACAACCATTGCATGGAATTGAAATTTCCTTTGTCGTATTGGTCTAGATATGTCATACATAGTGATTCCATTTCATAAATTCAGTAGCTCATCTAGGAGAGACTCGATATATACATTCATATATTTGACTTGGAGATTACTTGGTTGATTTGAAGTACATATAAAATATTTAATTATGATAACCATTAAGATATATAAACCATGCACAAGAGTAATTAAAATATACAAATATACAAATGAAATCAGGAAAACTAATACGACAAATTAGATGCCACAACTACATTAGAAATAAAACAGCTGTAAACACAAAATGATCATTGACAACATTATGTGCTCCCTCTTTATTAACAACCATGGAGGAATGTTGTTGTTGATAACAAAGATAGTCCACACAGTGTAAATGGATTTCATCTGTGCAAATGGATTAACACCATCTACTGCCAAAGAAATCCTAAGATTGTGTGGTTCTTCTTTAAAGTGAGGCCATTTTTCCTCCATATCTCTAAAAGAAGAAACATCTACAGGCATTCGAATAACACCATCTTGACTTCTGTTCCTTGCATGGTAATCCATAAATTGCGCTATGTTTTTGCACTTGAACATTCATTGCAAACATGGAATGATGGGAATATAACGAAGAACATTCTAAGGCACATATTTTGTTACTTGATCAGTTCGATATCTACTTATATGACATTCCGAACATTTTGTTGCAAATTCATGTTGATTATAATATATAACATGGTCATCTGGGCATGCATGAATTGCTTCATAATGCATTCCAATCTCTTTCATGATGGTAGATAAATCTTGATATGTGCGAGGTAAGATATTTGATGGTGGTAACAAAAATTTAGCTATCAAGCTACAAAAAAATATATAGTTAATGTAAAAATAAATAATATTAACGAAAAAACACTTCATCCATACGATTATCAATAATGAGTTAACAATACAATTATTAGAGGAATACAGATAAAATTTATGATGATCCTATATATATGATTGATTATTTTACATACCTTAGCATCTGTGTGATTTATATGTTTGAAAGACCATTCATAACCTTCAAGTTCATTATCAACAATACAACAGAGAGAAGATTTGTTTTGGAGCCTTCATAAAGGGGTTCATGTGCCTTATTGAGAAGAGGTATATCGTGAACATCATCAAAGTCATCATCATTTTCATTATCATCATCGTCATCATCATCATCATCCATTCTAACATTAAATGAATCATGGATCAATGTATTTTGCCATCATCTTCAACTACGTTATTAGTATGATCATATTGTTCAATATGATCATTCACTTGTTCTCCATTAAACATAGATGCTCCATGATCCTAATTGGGAACTTGTTCTGAAAGAACTTCCTCTAGACGATATGTCGTCGGGTGTCTTTCCTTTATAAACACATGGAAACATCAATAGATATACATTATTATGGGAAATATTAAAAAACTACATACATTTACCAAATCAAAGAATATAAAAACCTTATAATGCTAAACCTACAAATGAACGATATTCATTCTCCCTCTCAACGTGTCCATGTTCCTTGCAATGTTTTGTGGCTGTTGAGATGAATATTCTTCTTCTCTTAAATCCCCTACATTGAGTACATGGACAACAACATTTTCCATCACCCCTGGGTGAAAACAAGAAGTTGGGTAACACTTCCGTGAGAATCAAGTGCCAAAGCAACATAGCGGAAGTTATTCATCCAAATGACTATATTTATTTGGCCAAATAACATTTTTATTCGGCCGAATAATCAATCATTTTTTCAGTTGAATAATGTTTAACGGTGAACCGTTTAAATTGACGGAGACATCAAAATTTTCTTTGTGTTTGGTTTTTCATCCAAACAACCTTTGTTTTAAATAACGGTTACGTAATGAAAAAGTATTATTCGGCCGAATAATCGTTCGACCGAATAACCTCTGAGACCTAAAACCTACACAGTTTCCAGGTTTCTCCATTTTCGGAAGGTAAAATGGATGTCTTACACTACAAGTCGACTGTCGAACTTGATACCATTAGTTTCATCATTGAATCTACTTTTCATAAGTATAGGTTTTGTTGTGCATAGGTGAGATCCAATATTTTTAATTTTTTTTTGTCTTAACATGTGTCGAGTTTCATTTCATCTCTTTCAAAATGCGGTGAAATGAAATATATATAACTTTAAAAATACACAACCAAAAAAATTGAAACAAATATGTTGCCATTAATTGGAGTGTCTACTTCAAAATGGTATTCGTAGGTTTTTAAGTTTTATAGTCAATTGAGAGAAAAGTGTCGCAACCAAAAACAAGTTGAAAATCGACAAGGTTTCCCCATTGATCGATTTCAAAAAAATATTATAATTAGTATATAGATTTGTTGGTTACAAACTTATAGTCATCCTCTAGTATATTATGTGTAGATTGTTGTAGCATATTTTTTTTTTCAAATCACAAGTTTAACAATGATTTTAGGGGCACAACCAAACATGACTATTTTTTAGTCCTTTCATTTTATAAGGACACACTGTCAAACATTTTCCAAAACAACATATCAAATCTCAATAAAAAAAATTGAACAAATTATGAATAGAAACCTAACATAATTCTCTAAAAGTTTTGTTTTTACTTAAAAGTGAAATTCTAAACAAAAATATCACTTTTGTTCTCCCAAAGTTGAAAAACATGAAAAATCAGATTTATTTTCTCATAAGACCCCCAAAATAGACACCCATCTTCATGGATTCACCCCCCTTGATTTTGCTGCATCCCATAGTCTAGCAAGCAATTGTCAATTGTTTTCATTTGGATCAGGAATATCTCTATTTGACATTTTGTCACAAACTCCATGAATGAATACTATCAATAATCTTAAAATATCAAGTTCCACGTATCACAATTTTCTCAAACGAAGGTTTGTCGAAGAAATAAAAGTTTTCCCACAAAATATCTGTCGAAGAGAAAAAAAAATTCCTGGAACCACTCGTTGAAGAATAAAAAAATTCCTGAAACCAACCGTCACTTCACAAATTTTTATAAACGCACACTCATCGAATATTCGACGTCATAAACATAGTGACCATTAGAAAAATCCGACACGTGCTTGTCGGTTTCTCGACATGGTGAGCGGTGAAAATATTTGACACATGTGAGTCGGTTATTCAACACAAATACCGTCGCATATCCGATGTCAAAGGGACATCATAAAACTGACTCTTTCATAGTCGAATATTCGACGACTCTAAAATATTTTGGAAGGTATGATACTTTTCGTCATTGCAATCCGACACATCCGTACCTGACGTCGGATGTCATCAAATTTCAGGTTCAAATCCTATTGTGTCCTTTAACTCTACCGTTTAAAGACAAGGTTCAAAACCCTAGCCACTTCTTTCGTAGACAACAAGCTTCAGGAGGGAACTGTTAGGAATTTTATAAGCACACAGTGCTCTCATCCAACTTTCAAACTACCTTTCAAAGAACGACGGGTGAAGACAAATACCACATTAAACATTAAACAATAAACATCGGTTGAACCCTAGCTACCTTTGAGAGAACGTTTAGCTTCAAAGGAGCACTGAAGGAGATTTACGCATCTCACTGAGTACAAACAAATTTTCCAAACCCCAAGATGGAGCAGAAACAAGTGCCACCTTACCGAACGGACTGTGAAGTCCTTTATTCCTATGTCTCCTATCTTTAAAACTACAAGTAACAGCTTGTGCCACTCCACAACCACAATAGACTAGAAGTCGTGCTCACCTTCTCAGACTACGAATTCACTAGTTGAAAAGAATAATGCCTACCAAGGTAAAACCCCAACAGTTTGGGGGCATTGCGGCTCAACCCAACTATAAACTTATAAAACCTTCATTGCATAGGAACGTAGAAGGCATAGGGAGCTTGTAGAAGTTGAAAGAGAAAGTTTGACAGTAAACCTTGCGGCCATAAGCCTATCGCTTTAACAACACACAAAATCATAATAAAAATAATAAGAATGCAAAATTTTAGGGTTTAGTACATTTTTATACTGCCTTTGATCAAACCCCAAAACCCAACCGTTTTATTGCCAACACGTGGCTTGTAAAATATTTGCAATTGTGGGTCTTTGGCTATAGTTCGAAACCTTGGTTAAATTGCTTAAAATAGTAGAAAATAAAAGTATTAATACCATGCTATAATACATGTTATGGGTTGGTATTCATGGTTTAAGTATAATTATCAAATAGTCTAAAACATGGGAGCTAGATAGTAAGAACATTAGGGTTTAGTATGGTTTTCGAATATAGTAGAATTAAATATAAAAATTCAAATATGGAATTCCCTAATCTTGGAATTAGTATAGGAAACTTGATGCAAAATATCTATATCATGGATATTTCTTAATTAAAATTATAGCAAAGGAAATCAATTGTGAAACTCCATTACTAGCTGTCACAACAAATATGCCTAGACAGCATATTAACATAGGTATTAGAATTTATTAATGCCATGTAGTAAAATTTGATGAGAAGAGAAAGTATACATAGGAAATAAGGGCAGTCTTCTTATAAGTATTATTACATCCTTCCCTACATAAATAATTATAACTCTATTGTTGAAATAAAACAAGTGGTGTTAGTACATCTATAAACATTAAGTGCTAAGCCTAGTTCAAAAATACCTTGTACATCATAGTATTGTTTCCTACTTGAGTCCTCAAATAAATATGCCTAATATTCTTACTTAGATCCTTAGATCTTTCCAAATTTACTCAATTATCAGTAAAAGTAATAATATTGGAAATTATTATAACATCAAGTAGTTTCAATAGGGTAACTGCTAGGTGAGATACTTCTCCCTAAGGTTGTATTCAGTTTTCTATATTAAAAATAGAATGATACAAAATTAACAAACAAAAGCTATTATGGTGGTTAGAAGAATAATTAAGCCAGGTTTAGTTTGCTAGAAAATTACTCACTACTATCAGCTATGAAGATCGTAAATAATAAGATCAACAATACCTCTTTTTTGCTTAAGCTGTAAACAAATAATTTAACTAGCATTCTATTATGTGCTATTTGAATGTTATTTTTGGATCTGGAAAGACTAGTAACAAAACGTCTTACTGTTTACATGTTAAGAACCCGTAGAAGAAGTAACACTTTATTGCGTTAGCTATAAGCTAAGTAAGCCTCGATCTCAACTGAAGTTCTTTCCTACTTGTCATAAGACAGTAAAAACACACTCAGTATCAGATTCATGCATAATATTCTTTTCTTGTCCTTCGAAAAACATAAACTTCTAAATTTAAATCGTTAACATAGAACTATGAAGATAAACAAATAATTATACAGAACTAAAAGATTTACAAATGTGCAGATCTAAATACTTCTGTTTAAGGTAACTGTTAGCAGTTAAAGGTCCCTAGGCAGTGACGAATACAAACATTTTATGTTACATGAAAATTTTTAAATTTTTACGAATTTTTGGGGTATTACATGTGGTATCAGAGCACGAGGTTCAGACACTAGGCCTGAATGTGGCTCAACTTGCATAAATAAACAGTAGATTTAAAATATGCATACTAATTATTATTTTTCTTCTGAAATATATTTCCAGAGAATTTTTCTGAGTTAAACTGTAGGAATGGAAAGATTGGAAGAATATGTGGATGAGGAGTCCCCTTTTACTGAACGAAGTAATTCTAAAAGAGAACCCATACAAGAATAAATAAATAATAACTCTTCTAAATTATTACAAACAGTTAAGGAACTAAGAACAGAGATGGAAATGGTAAAAAAGGAAAATGAGAGAATTTTGAGAGCTTAGGAGGAGCTAAATCAGATTTTAATAGAAAAAATTCAGAATGAAGAAAACAATAAATGAACAGAATCTGAAGATATACCTTATCAACATAAAAATAAAAAGTCTAAACAGTCCAAAGTCGAAAGTAGCATATCCTCTGATATTTATAGCAATCCACATAAAAAGAATTATCAATATACTAGTGATAGTAGTGAAGATAATCATCATACAAGAAGGATAAAATTTAAACCTTATGAATAAATATCAGGAGAATTTAAGAAAATAAAACCACCAGCCTTTAATGGTAAAATTCAAAAGGGAGAAGAGGCTAAATCATGGTTGTCTGGGATGAACAAATATTTTCAAATTTATAATTATTCTAATCAACTAAAAGCTAGAATGGCCATTTATAATCTCACTGGGAAGGCAGATATTTGGTGTCAGGACCTAAAAAGAGTAAAAGGAATTAGGGAGAAGAACATTAATTGGAGTACGTTTAAGAAATATTTTAAGAATAAATTCTTATCAGAATAGTACTACGAAGAGCAGGCTAAGGAATTTTATGAACTAAAACTGGGAACAATGAACATGAAAGAACTAAATAGTAATTTTTAAGTCTGCTTTGATATGTGCCTTACATTGTGGATGAGAAGCCTAAGGTACAGTGGTTTCTATGCTGCTTACCCTTCCATATAAAATATAGAATTGAATATGATAATCCAAAAACTTTAGAAGAAGCGATGAGAAAGGCGAATTTGTGTTATGAACATAATCACAAAAAGGAAAGTATGACAAACTAGAAGGCTAAAAGAACTAATAATTTTGAACAGAGAAAGAAAGGTTTTGTACCTAACCGTAATTTTAGGAATCATAACACATGAAATTTTCCTAATAAAAAATTCCAAGGAAACAAGGGTAATTCACAGTTAAACCCAAATGGTCAAAGAAATAAAGAACTTGTTAATAATCACAGTAACTACACCAAGAATATTGAATAAAAGGAACCAATAAAGTGTTGGGAATGTAATCGTTCTCATTATGCATCAGTTTTCCCCAACCAGAAGAAGAATGTTAGCAACATACATACGATACAGGAGGAGATGACTGTTGGTGATCTAGCAAGGACAATGCCCAGGATCAATGCAGCACTAGAAAACAGGTAGGCGGACTATCAAACCTCCATGGTGGAAGTGGAAGGTAAGCTGAATCAAACCACTATATCTATTTTAATTGATCTCGAGGCTAGCTTAAGTTATATTTCTCTTGATTTAGTAGAAAAATGCAAATTGTCAATAGAAACATTTGCAAATTCTTGGTTAGTCCAACTAGCTACTAGCGCAAAAATAAAAGTGATTAGTTTTGTTAAGAATTGTGCTATAAAAATGGATCAGTTTGAAACCTTTGTTAAGCTTAATGTATTTCCTTTAGGTTCTTATGATATGTTAATTGGTATGGATTGGTTAGAACAGCATAATTTAGTCCTGAACTGTTTAGATAAAACATTTACTTGCATAAATAATGATGGAGAAAAAGTAAATGTAAAAAGAATCCCTAGGAAAACAGCTATAAGAAATATCTCTGCTTTGCAACTTAAGAAATTTGTTCAGAAAGGTTGTAAAGCATTTGTTGTAACAGTAACTAATGAAGAAAATACTAATAATGAAGATAAATTAAAACTGGAAGACATTTCGATCCTGAGGGAGTATTCGAATGTATTTCCAGAAGAAAAACCAGGACTTCCTCCAAAGCAGGAGTTAGACTTCACTATTGAGCTGGTACCTGGTGTAGTGCTCAGATCGAAAGCCCCTTATCGGATGAATATATTGGAATTAAATGAATTAAAATTATAGTTAAAATAACTTATTGATAAGAATTATATCAGACCTGGTGTGTCTCCTTAGGGAGCACCTGTTATTTTTGTTAAGAAGAACGACAGAACTCTACGATTATGTATAGATTAGTGTCAACTTATTAAAATGACTATTAAAAATAGACATTCGTTACCCCGCATTGATGATCTATTTGATAAGCTACGTGTAGCGACTGTATTCTCGAAGATTGATTTACAATATGGTTATCACCAGGTCCGAATCAAAGATGAAGACATCTTTAAAATAGCTTTTAAGACCCGATACGGTCACTATGAGTTTTTTGTTATGTCGTTCGGGATTACTAATGCCATGGCTGTCTTCATGTGTCTGATGAATAATGTAATGCGTAAGTACCTTGACAAATTTGTGGACATATTCATTGAAGACATTTTAATTTACTCAAAGTCTAAAGAAGAACATGAAGATCACTTAAAAATACTTTTACAAGAGGTACCAGAACATCAGCTTTATGCAAAATTCAGTAAATGTGATTTCTTTGAGGATAAAATACAGTACTTGGGTCATGTGGTGACTAAAGAAGGGATTTCGGTTGATCCAGAAAAGATAAAGGAAATTGAAGAATGGCCACTCCCAAAATACATAACTGACGTACAATCATTCATGGGGATTACTAGCTATTATCGAAGATTTATCGAAGGGTTTTCAAGACTTGCAAATCCCATAACTTCTTTACATAAGAAATGGAAGAAATTCGAGTGGATTTAAAAGTGTGAAGATAATTTTAAAAAGTTAAAAACACTATTAACCACCACACCAATATTAAGGATTGTTGATCCTAATAAAGACTTTTTAGTATGTACTTACGCATACAATGATGGTTTAAGTGGAATTTTAACTCAGGAAAGAAACGTCATTGCATATGAGTCTAGGAAGCTGAAGATTCATGAGTAAAACTATGCAACTTATGACTTAGAATTGGGTGATGTCATACAAGGCTTAAAAATGTGGTGCCATCATTTAATCAGAAGAAATTTTACACTGATGACAGATAATAAAGGGTTAAAATATTTGTTGGATCAACCTAACTTTAACGCTAGGCAAGCTAGGTGGCTAGCTTTCCTTAGCGAGTATGATTTTGAAATCCAACATATTAAGGGAAAAGAAAATAAGGTTGTTGATGCTTTAAGCAGGAATGAAAAACTAAGTTTTGTAGCAGTAATCAGCACCTATAAAATAGATTTGGAAGAATAGCTAGAAGAAGGAATAGGATTGGATGAAAATTATCAGAAATTATAAGCAAAAGTAACAGAAAATTTAATTGAAAGTTTAAGTACAGGGTATAGTTTAAACGAAAAAGGGACTGTTACTATATAAAGACAGAATATATATACCTAATGTACCTAAAATTAAGTTACTGATTTAAAACGAAATTCATACGACTCCCTACTCAGGGCATCCTGGTTATCATAAGACTATAACTATGTTAAGAAAAGATTATTTTTGGCCAAACATGAAAAATGAACTGCAAGAATACATTACTACATGCTTTGAATGTCAACAAGTAAATATTGAACACCAGCATCCATCCGAGTTACTTCAGCCATTACCTATTCCTAGCTGGAAGTGGGAGATAAATAGCCTTGATTTTATTACAGGACTACCTAGAAATCAAAACCTAAATGACTCAATAATAGTATTCGTCGATAAACTAAGCAAGGAAGATCATTTTATACCTATAAAAACTACTTACAAAGTTGTGAATATTGTTGATATATTCCTAAAACAATTTTTTTTGTTTACATGGAATACCAAAAGTAATAATTTCAGACAAAGACCCTAAGTTTACGGGCAACTTTTGGAAGTCTTTGTTTAAAAGACTAAATAGTACATTAAATTTCAGTACCTCTTTCCATCCTCAGACAGATGGACAGATTGAAAGAGTGAATCAGGCATTGGAAGATCTGCTTAGAATGTATGTAAAAGAATAGCGAGGTAAATGGGAAGATTACTTACACTTGGTAGAGTTTGCTTACAATAATCACTACCAAGCCTCAGCAAGATATAGTCCTTTTGAAATTTTGTATGGTAGAAAGTGCAATACCCCCATCTCATGGATTAATCCAATTGATAGGTTAGTATTAAGACCTAAATTATTAAAAGAGATGGAGTTAATTGTAAAACAGGTGCAAGGTGACTTGAAAGTTGCACAATATCGATAGAAAAGTCAAGTAGATCTTAAACGAACTCAAAAGGAATTCTAGGTAGGTGAACATGTCTTTATTAAGGTGAGGCCTAAAAAGAGTTCTATGAGATTAGGAGGTTGTGCTAAGTTAGCATCTCGATATTGTGGAGCTTTTGAAATACTGTCTAGAATAGGACAGGTAGCTTATCAGTTATCGTTACCGCCAAATTTGAAGGTTCATAATGTTTTTCATATTTCTGTGTTAAAAACATATGTACATGATGCTACTCATGTTATTAACTAGAATGATGTACAGGTGGAGCCCAAAGGATATTTTTTGGTGGAACCGGATTGTATCCTCGAAAGGAGGGAGATCTTGCTTCAAAATCGCATCATTGGTCAGGTGAAGGTGCAATGGAAACACCTTAGTCCAGAAGAAGCCACCTGTGAATTGGAGAGTCATATGTGGGATGCATATCCAATTTTGTTCCAGGGAAATTCTGAGGACGAAGAATAAATAACATTGAGGACGATGTTATAAATTAAGGGGCTGTGTATGTCACATGCCCCAATTTGCAAAACATTTTTATGTTTTAAGAAACATTATGTTATATTTTATGTTAAAGTTTGTATTTAATGACCAAGTGGGGTCAAAGATAATTTAATGTAATTGCAGAATATTTTATTAATAAATAAATGAAAGATGAGACAACAGCTTAGGGAAGCTGTTAAATGAGTGTTTTACTGGTCACTTGATGNACTTAACAACATCCTCAAACTACTTCTAGCTGTTGCAGGTGGCAACTTCCCTATTTTTGTGGTCATGTTCCCCAAGAAAGTGGAATAAGAGCAGGTGCCTCACTAAGTAAAAACTGACCCAAAAGACCTAGGCATGCTAATAAAACTTCATGTTGAATATAGCTGAGGTTGCTCATTCTGGATTGGTGATCATTCCAAGTGAATGAAGTGCACAAGAGAATTCGATGGAGGGGACTAGCTAAAGTATGTTTTGAGTGGAAAAGTGTTGAAGACCTAAACTAGTGCAACTATTCTAAGCTAAGTTCATACTGATGTATGCAGAACTGACTTTCTACTGAACACTCAGTGGAGTTGCAGAGAATTCATATACCACATCTCTCACCCAGTACTTTTACCAAGTGGACCAGGAGACAAGCTCGGGGGTCCTGAGAATTGCAGTCCAGCTCTTCTCCAGGAGTTGGTTGGGAGGAACAAGTTCCTTAAGCTATTGTCACCTCATCTATACTTCCAGGTTTGTTTATTTCAGTTATCTAAGTATTTACTGTTATCTGGAAAGTTTAATATTTATCAATGATATGATATACTTTTTTTCTTATTGTTGTTAGGGTTAGTTAGGAGAAATGTATATGCTGTGAAAGTTAGAAAGTATTGAACTAGCTAGATTAGGGTAAATGAGTAGAAGAATTTCTCATTAAATTGATAGATAGAAAGAAAATACCTAAACTGTATTTTTCCACAACTTTATTAAGGTAGTACTCTATTACAGTAGGTTAGTTTATTTTCAAACAAATAATTCGAATGAAGTATGTATGCAGATGAAATTGTTATTTCCTATGGGATCTTTTGTATAAATTGTTGTATGTTTTCTTTTATAATTTTCATTCAGTTAGAAGTATTTAAACAAATTAAATAAAGACAGATAGGAAAAATCTAAGAGTATTATACATTAGTCTATGTAATGAATCACACAACAAATCAAAATTAATACTATAAATCAAATCTTTTAATAATAAACAAATAATATAGAAATAGGTAATTATCATGATTAAGTTTTAATTTAAAAGGAACATAATACAAGGCTAAATAGTTATCAAGGTATTTCTTAAGGTATAAAGGAACATTTTTTAAGGTATTTCTTGTTTTTGGGGCAGCGGGGCCTATCAAAAGTATGCAATGTGGGTACTTGTTGGATACAGAATCAAATTCCACATCCAACAAGCTCTCTCAATCGAAATTTGAGTAAAAACACAGGGAGATATGTTGAAAATACGAACAAAAAAAGTAGTTTTTTTATTTCTTCCTCCAAAATTAATAAATATTATTTTATTATTTGAACTATTATTTTATTATTTTCCTTAGGAGGCCCATTTTAGACCTCAAAATTCCTCTAATGAGGATATCTTCATCACCCGATCGCTTTCTCTAGTCGAAAGTTGTCATCTCTGGAGAAAAATTACACTACGACAGAGAGGGAAGGTCTGGCGATGGTATATGCACTACAAAAGTTTAGGAATTACCTATTGGGAGGTCATTTTAAGATATTCACAGACCATTCTGCTTTGAAATACCTGGTTAATAAGCCTATGTTGCAAGGGAAGATATGTCACTGGCTACTTCTCTTTCAAGAGTTTGATTTTGAGATGATTGTGAATCCAGGTCGTTTGAATGCTTGCCTAGATAATTTATCACGAATTGATACATGTAAGGAACCAACAAATATTGAAGATGGGTTGCCTAATGTGCAACTGTTCAAAGTCGAGATGGCCGACGACTATTATGACATATAATTCAATTTTTGGTGACGAGAACTGCACCAGAGGAGCTGACTACAAGTGAGAAGAAGAAGTTGGTTGTCAAGGCCGTGGATTTCCAGCTAATCATTGGACAACTCTATAAACTAGGACCAAATGAGATCTTGCGACGATGTGTCCTACCGCATGAACAAGGGAAGATATTGGCAGAGGCACACATGAGAGTTGCTGGTGGACACTATGGAGGTCACACTACCGCTAGGAAGGTGCTCCACGTAGGACTTTGGTGGCCCAATCTTCATAATGATGCGACGAACTATGCACAGACTTGGGACGTCTGTCAGAGAACTGGAAAACCATCAAGGAGGGATGATATGCCACTCGTACCTTAGGTGATGTTGCAGCCATTTGACAAATGGGTCATCAACTTTGTGGGACCAATAATCTGACCTGGAAAGAGAACCGATGCATGTTACATAATTACAACGACATACTATCTGATAAGATGGGCAGAGACTGCACCTATTGTGGAATGCACCACTGCGACAATAGTGAGGTTCCTCCTTGAAAACATTGTGAATCCTGATCTAGATGAATGGAATAGTGGAATATTTACGAGAGATGAAGATCCCATTGAAGCCAGATGCGAAACCAGTGAGGCAACGACTGTATCGGTTGAATCCACAATGCAACAAAAGAGTCAAAGTTGAGCTCGACAAAATGCTAAATGTTGGGATAATTGAGCCAATTGAAGAATCAGAATGGATCAGTTCTATGGTGGTCCAAGATAAGAAGATAGGTGAGGTTCGTATTTGTGTTGAACTTAGGAAATTGAATGATGCATGTCTGCATGATCCATTTTCGACACCATTCACTGATGGGGTGCTAGAAGGAGTAGGCGATCAAGAAATGTATTCATTCATGGATGGATTTTCTGGCTATCACCAGATTAGGATTGCAAAAGAGGATTGCCATAAGACAACATTTGTTATTGAATGGGGTTGTCATCAATACACTGTGATGTCGTTTGGGTTGAAGAATGCGCCTACAATATTTTCTCGGGTTGTTCTTGTTGCATTCAAGGATTTTATTCAAAAGTTTCTCCAAGTATATATGGATGATTGGACAGTTTATGGGTTGATCAGGGACCCTGTGACTGATGCTGGAGAAATGTCGACAACATCAAATCACGCTGAATTTGAAGAAGTGTATTTTATGTGCACATTTTGGGATGTTGTTGGGACACATTGTTTGCAAGAAAGGAATGTTGGTTGACCTTGCGAAGATTGCACTAATTTTGAGTTTTCCACCACCAACAAATGTGAAGCAACTTAGAGCGACATTGGGGCACATAGAATACTACCGCAATTTCATACATGGTTATGTAGTGATCATAGCTCCGACGGAAAGGTTGCTAAAGAAGGATGCGGTGTTCGTATGGAGTCAAGAGTGTCCAGTAAGTTTTGAGACGCTGAAGGCCAAGATGGATTCTGCATTGGAATAAGGAATTCCATGTACATGTGGATGCATCATCAATTGTGTTGGGTGTGGTGCTGGCGTAGCCAGGTGAAGGAGATCTTGATCACCCGATTGCTTTTGCTATTTGAAAGTTGTCATATGCAGAGAAAAATTACACTACCACAGAGAGGGAAGGTTTGGCGATGGTATATGTGCTACAAAATTTTAGCCATTATCTGTTGGGAGGTCATTTAAGATATTCACAGACCATTCTACTTTGAAATACCCGCTTAATAAGCCTGTGTTGGGAGGGAAGATATGTCATTGGCTACTTCTCTTTCAAGAGTTTGATTTTGAGATGATTGTGAATCTAGGTCGTTTGAATGCTCACCCAGATAATTTATCATGAATTGATACAGGTAAGGAACCAACAAATACTGAAGATGGGTTTCCTAATGTGCAACTATTCAGAGTCGAGATGGCCGACGACTATTATGACAGATAATTCAGTTTTTGGCGACGGGAACTGCACCAGAGGAACTGACTACAAGTGAGAAGAAGCAATTGGTTGTCAAGGCCGTGGATTTCAAGCTAATCATTGGACAACTCTATAAACTAGGACCAAATGAGATCTTGCGATGATGTGTCCTACCGCATGAAAAAGGGAAGATATTGGCAAAGGCACACATAAGAGTTGTTGGTGGACGCTATGGAGGTTTCTCTACCATTAGGAAGGTGCTCCACGTAGGACTTTGGTGGCCCACTCTTCATAATAATGCAACGTACTATGCGCATACTTGCAATGTGTGTCAGAGAACTAGAAAGCCATCAAGGAGGGATGAGATGCCACTCATACCTTAGGTGACGTTGCATCCATTTGACAAATGGGTCGTGGACTTTGTGGGACCAATCAACCAACCTGGAAAAAGAACCGATGCATGGTACATAATTACAGCAACATACTATCTGACAAGATGGGCAGAGGCCGCACCTGTTGTGGAATGCACCACTACGAAAATAACGAGGTTCCTCCTTGAAAACATTGTGAATCTTGATCTAGATGAAGGGAATAATGGAAGATTTACGGGAGATGAAGATCCCGTTGAAGCCAGATGCGAAACCAGTGAGGAAGCGACCGTATCGGTTGAATCTAAAATACAACGAAAGAGTCAAAGCTGAGCTTGACAAAATGCTAGATGTTGGGATAATTGAGCCATTTGAAGAATCAGAATGGATCAGTCCTATGGTGGTCCAAGATAAGAAGACAGGTGAGGTTCGGATTTGTGTTGACCTTAGGAAATTGAATGATGCATGTATGCATGATCAATTTTTGACACCATTCACTGATGGGGTGCTAGAAGGAGTAGGCGATCAAGAAATATATTCATTCACGGATGGATTTTCTGGCTATCACCATATTAGGATCACAAAAGAGGATCGCCATAAGACAACATTTGTTACTGAATGGGGTTGTATTCAATACACTATGATGTCGTTTAGGTTGAAGAATGCGCCTAAAATATTTTCTCGGGTTGTTCTTGCCGCATTCAAGGATTTTATTCAAAAGTTTCTACAAGTATATATGGATGATTGGACAGTTTATGGGTTGATCAGGGACCCTACTACTGATGCTGGAGAAATGTCGACAGCAACAAATCACGTCGAATTTGAAGAAGTGTATTTTATGTGCACCTTTCGAGAAGTTGTTGGGACACATTCTTTGCAAGTAAGGACTATTGGTTGACCCCACAAAGATTGCACTAATTTTGAGTTTTCCACCACCAACAAATGTGAAGCAACTTTGAGCGACGTTGGGGCACATAGGATACTACCGCAATTTTATACGTGGTTATGTGGCGATCATAGCTCCGATAGAAAGGCTGCTAAAGAAGGATGCAGTGTTCGTATGGAGTCAAGATTGTCAAGTAAGTTTTGAGACGCTAAAGGACAAGATGGATTCTGCACCAATACTAGTTTTTCATGATTGGAATAAGGAATTCCATGTACACGTGGATGCATCATCAATTGTGTTGGGTGTGGTGCTGGTGTAGATAGGTGAAGGAGATCTTGATCACCCGATTACTTTCGCTAGTCGAAAGTTGTTGTATGCAGAGAAAAATTACTCTACCACAGAGAGGGAAGGTTTGGCGATGGTATATGCGCTACAAAAGTTTAGGCATTATCTGTTGGGAGGTCATTTTAAGATATTCATAGACCATTCTGCTTTGAAATACCTGCTTAATAAGCTTGTGTTGGGAGGGAAGACATGTCACTCTCTACTTCTCTTTCAAGAGTTTGATTTTGAGATAATTGTGAATCCGGGTCGTTTGAATGTTGGCCCAGATCATTTATCACGAATTGATACAGGTGAGGAACCAACAAATATTGAAGATGGGTTGCCTAATGCGCAACTGTTCAAAGTCGAGATGGTCGATGACTATTATGATAGATAATTATAGATAATTTAATTTTTGACAACGGGAACCCCACCAGAGGAGCTAACTACAAGTGAGAAGAAGCAGTTGGTTGTCAAGGCCGCGGATTTCTAGCTAATCATTGGACAACTCTATAAACTAAGACCAAATGAGATCTTTCGGCGATGTGTCCTACCGCATGAACAAGGGAAGATATTGGCAGAGGCACATGTAAGAGTTGCTGGAGGAAACTATGGAGGTCGCACTACCATTAGGAAGGTGCTCCACGTAAGACTTTGGTGGCCCACTCTTCATAATGATGCAGCGGATTATGTGCGGAATTGCGATGTCTATCAGAGAATTGGAAAACCATCAAGGAGGGATGAGATGCCACTAGTACCTCACGTGACATTGCAACCATTTGAAAAATGGGTCGTGGACTTTGTGGGATCAATCAACCAACTTGGAAAGAGAACCGGTGTGTGGTACATAATTATAGCGATAGACTATCTGACAAGATGGGCAGAGGCCGCACCTATTGTTGAATGCAGCGCTGCAACAACAGCGAGGTTCCTTCTTGACAACATTGTGACACTTGATCTATCTGGACTTTATCTAACACCAACATAGATCCAAATCATAGGCTCTATCAAGCACCAAGATGGATCTCTCGAGCTGCAAACCTCTTATTAAGTATTGTACTCAAGGAGCTCATGATTTGATTCAAAACCAAATGACACATCTTTTTATTTAAGGTTGACATATAATATTTTTATTATTAATATTTAATATTATTAATGGCGAACATATAATATTTTGTATTTTGTTAGGAACGAACATTTCAACATCTCTCCCATACATGGTTTTAAAACCATGTGCAAGGCCCTCCTAAAACCATGGGTTGTTTAAGAGGCCTTGCACATGGTCTTAAAACCATTTGCAATGCCCTCCTAAACCATGTACAATAAAACCATGGGTTGTTTAGGAGGCCTTGCACATGGTTTTAAAACCATTTGCAAGGCCCTCCTAAACCATGTACAATAAAACCATGGGTTGTTTAACATTTGTTTTGCGGATAATTCAATTTTTTATTTTTTATTATTTTGTTAGGTAGATACATTACAACATCTTCCCCATATTGTGTTGTTTTTCTAACCAACCTTTTTTTTGGCGGATAATTAAATTTTTTATTTTTTATTGTTTTGTTAGGAAGGAAAATTAAAACATCTCCCCCATATTAGGTTGTTTTTGTGGTCGACATTTTTTTTGGCACATAATTTATTTTTTTATTTTTTATTGTTTTGTTAGGTAGGAACATTACAACATCTCCCCCATATTAGGTTGTTTTTGTGGTTGAACATTTATTTTGGCAGATAAATAAAATTTTATTTTTTATTATTTTATTAATAACAAACATTACAACATAAGATCTTCCACATAACGTTACAAGATCTTCCACATAATGTTACAAGATCTCCCTCATACTGGACTATGGAGCACCTCTCAGCTCAAAGATCTCCCTCATACTAGACTGCTCCTCTCCCTCATATCTCCCTCATACTGGACTGTAGAGCGCCTCTGGGCCCAATAAACTTTATTTTGAAAATAATTATAAAAAATGATCAAACCAATAAATTCCAACATTCTGCAATCCGCATTGCAGGTTGCTCGTCAGGGGAAATTTATTTCAACAACACCCCCCCCCCCCCCCCCCCCACCAGAAAAGGACTTGTGCAATCCTATTTCCGGCCCCGGGTTGCAAAAAAACAAACTTATATAAAATAAAAAAGAGCCCTTGGGCAATCCACAAAACCAAACAAACAAGTTAGAGAAATACTCAATTGCGAAAAGATTCAGTTGCAAAATACACGATATGTTTACCCTCTCGGCCAAATGATAGTTAAGCTTTATTGTGACTAATTTAATTTTTTTAGAAAAAAAGTAAAGTCAAATGATCATGCATATAGTTTTTTTTTAAATAAAGGTCAGTAATCATAATGATCATATAGTATAGTTTTTTTTAATAAAGTGGATTTCATCATTTATTAGAGGGAAACTCCACCTTAAAATATATGCAGAATTAAATTATAACTTTACAAAATGGCTCAACAATAACAAATATATCACTTACAAAAATTAAAAATGAGTAAAAAGAATAACTATTATTTTTATGAACTATCCAACCTACATAAAATGAACTTTTAAAAAACATGAAAAAAAAGGTAATCACTTTAATTTTCAATCCTACATAAATCCGAATTTAAAACAAGTGGAATAAGCAACAAAGTTGCTTAGTACCTGCCTCCTAAGAAGAGATTGAAAATATATAGCAATAGGATAATTTTGCTATAAAAATA
>LPNX011075201.1:215922-223422 GCA_001517045.1 Pseudotsuga menziesii
CGTTGAAATGATGCTATCACCTTCATTTTCAAAGTAAAAAGTGATATTGTGTGGAGTTTATTGTTGTTTAAAACTGTACTGATATTGTGTCATTTTAAATGATAAAGTGATATTGATATTGTATGAATTTTTTAATTATAAATGATAAATCGATATTGATATTGTATTTTTTTAATTATAAAAAGATCAAAATGATAGTGTATATGGTTGGTTGATTATAATGGGATTTAACCCGAGTGTTTTGGCATAAACGTCATTTCAGTTGGTAAAGGTGGATGTTTTATAATGGTATACTTTATTAATTCTAAATTGTATACCATTATTTAATTAATTAATTATTGCACTTACTTTATTGATTTTTATTTAAAGTTTAGTTAAAATTATTGGAAGTATTAAGTACAAGTGTATATATATATATGTGTGTGTGTGTGTGTGTGTGTGTGTGTGTGTGTGTAAATAATTTAATGTTACTTTGTCATTGCAATTTAGATCTAGTTTCCATTCCGATTCCCATTCTCGTTGAAGCTTGAATCTGTTTTCAATCTCTCGCTCTCACTGTGTTTGCACGACTTTTGATTGTTACAGGAATTTCATAAACAAGCTGGACCGACTTATGAGCAGGTTGCAGGGAACACACCGATACCACGTTGTCTTTATATTTACAGCAGCGGCCCTGCCGTAAATCTCCTCAGTAGCCCCGGAGAATCTGTTCAAAGGCTTTCAGAAATTCCTCAGTCGGCCTTTGATGACCCAAATAAAATGTGTGGTCTCCTGCAAAAACATGAGAAATATATAGGCAGAGAGCCATATCATATTTACGACGATCGCTTATATTTGACTAGTCTACTCCGCCACACAGCTAATAATTTAGGGTCCGCAGTCGTTTATATTAACCGTCGTTTGCAAATACTTGGTCAAGCTTCGAGCCATGGTATTGTTGCAGCTCAATCAAGTTTTAATGGCTTCCTGGACTGATTTATAAGTTATATCCTGGACTGGTTGTACTGCACATACACTCAGGAACTGGGTAAGCCACCACATCACGCCCTGATTTATGGGTTCTGAATACTGGTTAGCCAAGAGATTCGTTATGCAGATGCCTAACAATGTCGTTGAAATCTTCTTCAGCCAATGTTTGGTCAAGGACGTGAGGGAGCATTTGCCTTTTATTAGGAATTATGTGTTTTCTGTGGCCTGAGTACGCCCTATGGCCCTGTTGTACAATCATATATTAATAAATTGCCTGATTGAACTATGGATAAAATATGCGAGAGAATTCTAAGCACGGAGATTCAGAAGAAGAGAGCACCTGAATCACACGGCCCATGTTTCCTCCATGTGATGCCATAAAAACATCGTTGTTCAGTGCCACAATGTAATCGATTGCAGCAAGAAGCGATGCTCTGTTACTCAGAGGTTCGAGCTCACCTGGCAAGGCCAGGCTTTGCTTATTGTAAAGATTAGGGAAGCGTTTGATCAGAGGTTCCAGCGCCTTCTTTCCTTCTAACGGTTCTCCGCCTGCCCAGTATATGCGGCTGTTTGTGGGCGCTCCCAGGGCTTTAAGAACTCTGTTGCAATAGCGAAAATTTTGAGGAATACGAGGCTGACAATTAGTGAAGAACAAACGGAAAGGGAAAGAAAATTACCTGGCGACTTCCATGGCATTAAGAGGGCATAGGCCAGCAAGCTTGCGCTCTATGTAAGTCATGTTGGATCGTGATGTGAGGAGAGACGGATGGCTTTTCCTCCCCTGTTGGATGATCTGATCGTATTATGAACCAGAGCCGGGAAGGCATCCAGTTCTAAGCCACACATCTTTCTCGAGCCATAAATGAAGAGCTATGTAAGGACCCTCTTTCCACATTCTCTTTGCCAGTCTGTTCCCCAGTGCTTGAATTGGTGCTGCAAATCTTATGGTCTGGAAGGCGACCTGGAACACAAACATACAATACACTATTAAGCGACCGATTGTCATCTAATTCACTTGCAGATTTCAAAAAAACAGGAAGGCATATTAACCTTGCAACAGAGCTTTTGAAGATCGGAAGGAAGATCTTTGGAAAGTTTCGAATCCAATCCACGAAGAAGCAGAACTCCTTCTTTGTTCAACTGTCATAGATTGACCATGGTCAGCTTAATTTTTATTTTTTTAATTTTATTATTATGATGTCATGTTGCCACATGTCAACTCAAATCCAGATACCAAATTCCAAAGTTTACATCATCTTCTATCCACCAATCAGCTGTTTACAAAAATAGTTTTTTAACAAAATTAAAAAAATTATTTTACAAATTCCTAAGTCATACTTTGCAAAACAGATTTTAATTCTTTATACCTGCCTCAAAAGACACCAACTAATACAAAAGTCAAAAGAGTTTGACTTGCAATCGATTACAATATCCTTGCTGAGGCAGGTATAATAAAATCAATACTTCTACATGCCTGCCTCTCAACATAATCATATAATATAATCATATAATATAGCTTGATTTTGTTAATGGAATAGCCAAACTCATAAATTGAGGAATATATTAAAGTTACCAAGCTCCATTAAGTAAAGCGATCCAGAGGGCTCCGTTTGCTGATCCTCCATTTTTAACACAAGGCCTCCGCACAGAGCTGAAAAAGCTGCCTGTGAGTGCGCTCCAGGTTAGTTTAAGCTCAATGATGAAACCTCCACCACAAAGCATAGGGCAGCTCAGCCCGGTCTATGTTTTCTGACATTTGTACTATGATTTGATGATGAATGTATTGTATATAGCTTATAGCTTAATCCATCGCCATTAATTGTATCCAGGTTTCACGGATCGTCCTTCAATTTTAAATTTAATTTAATTATAAGTAACCAGATACAAGAGCTGGCCTCCACTCTTCAATTTCATGTGAATTCTACCCACCATTAAGTCAGCAGACGGCGAGTAGCTCCATATGCGTAGCCTAAGAGTTCACCATTTTCGCAAATTGAATTTCTTTTGATGATTAGAAAAACAATAACAATTTCTGAAGGGCCTGATTGAAGAAGGGGATAATGATATTGAATTGACAAAATGGCTCCGGCATATGATGAGCTGTGAGAGAACACATAAATGCTAATCAATGGATGCTATTTTATTGTATGATGAGAAGGACCTAAATGTTAATCAATTCTATTATATCATATGATGACATGGACCTGCAGATGTGATATCATGGTATTTTCACTTTCACTTTCACCTAGCATAACCATTGCTGTAAATCTAGCATAACCACCATTGCTGTAGGAGTGAGGTAAACTTTAGACCATTTTTTGTACTATTTTTATGTGAAAATTTTAACTAAAATCTAGTAAGAATTGTTGAAATTGAATAATGGAGGTGTCCTAGGGGTTATTAAGTAAGTTGAATCCATTTTTACAACTAAAATTGCAATTTCAGCAATCAAATTAATTTGTTGAAATTGCATAATCAAGATGTCCCAGGAGTTATTAAGTAAGTTGAATCCATTTTTACAAACCAAAATTGCAATTTCAGCAATCAAAAAAGCAATTTCAACAAAAATTATTTGCCTGATATTCAAATAAATTCCCCCCACAAAAGTACAAATAATCTAGAATTTAGTGCACTCCTTGTATTGTATTTAACTTTCTATAGGTCATTCAACGAGGCTATAACATGCCTGTTGTTCCTAAATGGCCTAAAACAGGCTGACCATTGCCAGCTAGTTATCATAGTCTTTCCCATGAATGTGTTGTCGGAGAACACATAAATGCTATTCTATGCTATTATATCATATGATGAGATGGACCTACATATATGATATCGTGGTATTTCCACCTTCACCCACGTGAATGTCGTGTAAATCCAAAACAGTTGGCAATGGGATTGGGCAGGATTCAATAAAAAGGTCTGGGCCGGAAAGATGCACATCAATTAATTAAAAAATAAAATAATATTATTGAGCATAAAAATGAAGCGGCATTTCTAGGCGCATAGGGCAACTCTTCTCAAAATTGAGAAAAGATGAACAACAATTAATTAAAAATATAATATTATTGAGTATAAAAATAAAAGCGTCATTTGTAGGCCCATAGGCCAACTCTCCTCAAAATCGAGAAATGATGCACATCAATTAATTAAAAGTATAATGATATTGAGTATAAAAATGAAGCGGCCTTGGTAGGCCAACTCTCCTCAAAATTCCCACCATCCCCTTTGCTAGGTTTTCTCTATAATCAATTTTAATTTCCCGCCACTCCGCAGTTCATTCAATACTGCTGTTGGTGGGAATCTTCGCTGTCACTTGTTAAACTGTTTTTTCTTATTAAAATAAAGTAATAAGTAAACTTGATAAGGACGAATATTGCATAATTCATTAATCCAAAAGCAAATAATAATAAAAAATCAAAAGATTCCGATTTCTAACAACGTGATACATGTGCACAGAATGGACTCATTAGAATTCTCTGCTGCAGTTAATAATGGAGTGCAAGTTTCACATTTTTAATACATGATGCTGTGCAAAAATATTAAAATCCTACAGTTAGGTTTTGTAAATATAAATTGGAGAAATCCTATGGCAACTTAGCCATTCACAAGTATTCTTGTCCAGAGAACAATATACAGCTAGTTTGAGAATCTGGGATTGTTCAAACCTCAAGGCCTCAGTATGGCTTTAGATACTATGTCTGATGAAGAAAATGTTAAAGCTGTTTTAAATATTGAAGCGGGGCGAATAGAAAGTCATGTTTGTATACCTGAGCAAACTTGTCGATCATACTTACCATCTGTTACGTTTGCTCAGAAGGTAGGATTCTAGTTCAAGTGTCTGATGTTTATATTCTCAGTAATATTGTTTCTTTGAAGCAGAATGACCTGAAAAGGGAAATTGCATTTTCTGGTCTGTTTTGTTTTAACTCTATAATCAATGGTTTGACATTAGTAGATTTTGTGCAGGTGGTAGCAGAAATTATTGGGACATATTTCATGATATTTATAGGGTGTGGATCAGTTGTTATTGATAAGAAAACCAACGGTTCCATAACTCATATGGGTGTTTCCATTGTATGGGGACTTGTAGTGATGATCATAATTTACTCCATTGGTCATATTTCTGGAGCTCATTTGAATCCTGCAGTAACCCTGGCCTTCGCAGTTGTTCGAAGATTTCCTTGGACTCAAGTATGTGAACAATATATTTGACAGATTAAAATAAATGGAACTAGCACGGCCACAACTGGTTGATGAACATCCATAAGCATAAGCAGACTTATTTATTTTCTTTATAATATTTTATAAAGAGGATTGACACAGGCTGGGCTTTATTGGTTTGAAATCACAGGTTCCAGCCTACATTGGAGCTCAAGTTTTTGCAGCAATCTGTGCTGCATTTGTACTTCGTTTGATGTTTGGAGATGTGGCATACATTGGAGCAACTCTCCCATCAGGATCAGACACGCAGTCCTTCGTCTTGGAATTTCAAAATACGTTTTTGTTGATGTTTGTGATTTCTTCAGTTGCCACTGATACAAGAGCGGTAGATCCCTATGGAATTTTCCTCCTTCTTTACAGTAATTTCTGATAATAGATTGCAGTAAGAATGGGTAGAGTGAAAAGTTGACTATTGTATATTTGATTGCACAGATCGGTGAGTTGGCCGGATTGGCAGTTGGAGCGACCATTGCAATGAATGCAGCTGTATCCGGGTATTGATTCTACTCTTTTTTATATTTGTGGTACTAATTTTGCCCAAATCAGCGACAGATTAACAAGTTTTATTTCGCTTTTGGCAGCCCAATTTCAGGAGCTTCCATGAATCCTGCAAGAACCATAGGCTCTGCGGTGGCTGGCAACAAATATACAAGCATTTGGATATACATGATTGCGCCTGTACTCGGTGCCATAGTAGGTGCAATATCTTACAACATGATTCGCCTGACTGATAAGCTTACCAAGACTAGTGCAGGCTCCTTCCTTAAAAGCAAGCGCTCGGCCAGCAGATCCAAATCAATAAAGAATCCCGCAAACTAACGTGCAGAAACCCCATTCCTAATCTCCGTGTGTGCAGTCAAATGATTTGAAATAATTTGTATATATAAAACTTTCATTCATGTGTGGAAGCTGGAATCTAGTTGACATAAGTTTCGAGTGGAACATGTGATCTGTCGGAAGAGATTAGCAGGTTTATCTCTTGGTGATTATTATGTTGTGATATTCATGGTTTCTTTGAGATTAACTTAGACATAGGATCGGCTGAATTTGTTATTTTTCCAATACTGTCAACTATGGTTATGTGTAAACTTATTGTAAGAATCATTTATCACTTATTTATGGTTAGTTGTAATTGGGTTTCTTGAGGCATTCTTATCTATATTGATCATTTCAGTTTTATACATTGTTTATTCTATTAGCATATTGTCATTTTCTTTAATTCGGGGTAGAACTCCAATCAAATCGTGAATGATCTTCATTCTAAACCAGAAGAATTAATTAACTAAATAATTAATTGATTTAAAAAAAAACAAAAAAAAACATTCAGGTTTGATTTTTAAAATTTATATTCAAATTAATCTCTAAATCTTTACAGGGCATATTGTATTGTATTAAGGTTTGTTTAGAATTGCAATCTTAATATATCATTATTAATAGTGTATTAGTTAGTTAGTGAGTAGTTGAGTTTGTGACATTAGTTAAAATTAATGACTTATAGTATTCTCTCATCCATAGTTTTACCTATTGTTAGGTAGTCTTATAAATATTTTATTGAGAAGACATTCCATTGTCTATACAATTAATATGCCCATTATTGTTTATATTGGTCTTCATCCATTTTTTTTGTTTTTGGATAAGACTTTTCACAAAGTGGAAAGCATCATATTGGAGAATATTCTTGAAGATGGAGCTAACAGAAGAGCTTGAAGAGGTAAGAAATATGTTAACACTAGTAGGACTATGGCAAACATTTGATGGAGATAATTATGATCTATGGTCTATGAAAGTAAGAAGTTTGTTAAGGTCACAAGATTTGGGGCCTTTCATAGTTGAAGAAGATTTCATTGATCCAGATTCAGGATTTGTGTGAGTTGAAGAGAGAAAGAATGCAAGTTGTTTCCTTAAGTCTCATACAAGACATTATGTCTGAGTTCCATAAAGAAAGAACTCAAGTTGTTACCTTAAGTCTCATACAAGACATTATAGATTATTTCTTTATTCAAGAAGAGTTGAAATCTATTAATCACGGGGGCTTTACTTGTTGATCAATATCCTAGCACGTTAGTTCATATTGTGGGTTTTAAAATTATCAAAAATTGAACCAATATATTGCAGGTATTGGGGGGATGAGGGGTTTAAGGTGGGGGTGGGTAGGGTGGTTTATAAGGATTGAGGTATAAAAAGGGATGGGGAGGAGGTTTTAAGTATTGGGAGGGGGTTTCAACAAAAAGAGTTTGGATCAATATCTCTGTAAATTAAGGGTATTCTCTAATATCCCACGATCACACGTGCTATGTGAAAGGTTCACTACGT
>LPNX011075201.1:228422-253235 GCA_001517045.1 Pseudotsuga menziesii
TATGACTATGATGAGGAGGAGGAGGAGGATGATGATGATGATGATGGCGATGACGATGATGATGAACAATGATGGTGATGATGAGGATGATGAGGATGATGATGATCACGATGACTATGACTATAATGACGATGATTATGATGATTACGATGATGAGGATGATGATGTTGATGACAACGATAATGAGGATGATGAGGATGATGATGAAAAGTGATGGTGATTATGATGATGATGATGACAACGACATGGATGATTTTAAGGAACCATACTTATTTAAAAGTGTATAAATGTTGGCGAATATTACCAATTCTTAAAACGACAACTATAAAATGATTGGTGATATTTTTCAAAAATATTTTCATTTCCAATGATTTTATGACATTTATATAATAATTTGGCGATTTTTAAAGTGAAAAATTTTTACTCCATCAAAATTGGGCGAAACAGGGCTTCAAAAAATGCAAAATGGCAAATCCTTTTTGGGAGAAAAACATCGAAAAATAGCCCACTGGGCTAAAATTCGCCACTAAAATTATCCTTGGACAACGATGATGAGGAACAATGATGATGATGATGATGATGGTGATGGTGATGATAAGGATGTTGACAATGATGATGACGAGGATGATGACTCTGACAATGATGGTGGTGATGATGACGATGATGATCACGGTGACTATGCTGATGTATTTGTAACTTTGGAATGTATTCACTTGTATATCTTATGTCTTGTACGCCGATGTTTATTCCGGGAAGTGTCTGTAATGTATTTGGGTCATGTCATGCCCCGATGTTCCTATGGAGAGATTCAATAATGTAAACAAGTCATGTCAATTCATTGTGGGTAACCCTCCTATTGTTCATGGGTTATATTCCCCGCAGTTCTGGGGCCCTAAGGTTATTAGACTCTGCTAGAGAAGTCGACCCTAGTGAGTCATTGTCAAGTCAGGAATTAGTATAAATAGATAGTGAGCCTCTCTATTTATCACACAATCACTCACACTCAGTTGTAGCGCATAGCTAAGGAACAAGAAGTTGCTGAGGCTAGAGAGAAAGAGGCTACTGCTGTCGAGATATCATCTTACTATTTTTTGGGGCTTTGCTATTGGTGTTGATTCTATCTTTGAGGAAGTTGCGGGGTTTCTCCTTTATGGTTTCCCCGAGGAAAATCTTTGTGTTCATTGTCTTATGTGTTTGATTGTTGTGCTTGTTATTCTCTCAGTTAAAGATACTAAGTTAATGCTAGCTTAAATGATAAAAATCTAACATGGTATCAAAGCTAGCATGAGAAGAAGACACTATGCAGCTGCGAAAACTAGGGCTTCCTACTTTTTGGATATTTCTCCACATATTTTTAGCAAAATAAGGTTGGGCTGACTCTCCTCCCCAAGGTGCATCTTTCTGTCGAAGCAGAATCTGATTCTGAGCATTTTTAGTTTTTGACCCGACACTACTACCAGAAATTAGAGCTTTCCACAGAAGTGGAATTTTTGAGTGAGCCTAGGCCTGAATTGATCTCCTCCTCAAAATCGAAGTTTAGATATCAAGATCAAAGATTTTGGTTGGACAAAACTCCAAGAAAGTCAAACCCTAATCTGCTCCTGATCCAGCACTACAAAAATTCAGCTCCAGAACCAGATTTGACATCTTAACTTGGTAAGATCTAAATATTTTGTATTTCCATTTGAGGTTCTCAGTGAAGATGTCTCATCATACCAAGCTTGATGAAAATCTTGAGGGGGCTAATAACTTCCAAGCTAGAAAGTATATGATCTCCCTAGTCCTGGAAGAAAATGAGTTGGACTCCTATATCAATGAGGAGATTCCAATTCCAGAGGGAGATGAGGCTAAGGCCTTACATAAGAAGAAGTTAGTTATGGAAAAGAGGATTATTGCTGATTCAATCAAGGATCATCTCATACCACAGGTGTCCTCCCTAAAGACACCTAAAGCTATGTTTGATTCCCTAACCAAACTATTTGAAGGAAAGAACATAAACCGGAAGATGAACTTGAGGAACCAGTTGAAGAATGTGAAGACCATATAGTCATACCTCACAAGGGTCAACCAGATCATAGAACAGCTAGAAGCAGCATATGAAGAAGTGGAGAATGCAGAGATTATGATGACCACCTTGGATGGTCTTCCTAGGACATGGGACTCATTCATTCAAGGGATCTATGCCAGAAAGAAGCTAGTCAAGTTCAGTAGACTATGGGAAGAATGCTCTCAAGAAGAAGCTCGGATAGCAGCTCGAGAAGAAAAGATGGGAAGTGAAGATCAAGCTCTCACAATACAATCCAAGAAAACCAGATCTAGCCACCACAGAAGTAAGCACTCTCACCAAAGGAGTAACTTTAGAAAGCCTAGAGATATGTCTAAGTACATTTGCTATGCATGTGATAAAAGAGGACACTTTGCTAGAGATTTTCCTAGAAACAAAAGTAGCTCTCACAATAAGAAGGGAAACAAGAGAAGACATCATGCTCATGCTGCAAAGGATGATGAACCTTCCACAAAGAGAACCAGACAAGACAATAATGATTCTTCAAGTGATGAAGAATATGTTCTTATTTTCTCTCTCACGGGAACTATCACACATGGCAGCAATGATTGGCTTATAGATAGTGGTGCTTCCAAACATATGACAGGATTCAAGGAATCCTTTGTGAAACTGTCTGAACATGAATCACCTCAAAAGGTGAAACTTGGAGATGACTACCAGTATCCAATAAAAGGTAGTGGTGAATCCTCATACAAGCTAGACTCTGGAAAGTCTATCAAGATGAAATATGTATTATTTGTACATGGACTAAGGAAGAACCTCCTCTCCATATCTACATTGGATGCAAAAGGAATGAGGGTTGCATTTGTAGATGGTCAAGTTCTCATGTGGCCAAAGGGAAAGTCTATTAATGATGCAATAGTGATTGGGGAATAAGAAGGAGGACTATACAAATTGAAGGGCCAACCAAAACAAGCTTTGGTTCATGACTCGGTAGAACCAAATGAGCTTTGGCATAGAATGCTTGCACATGTGCATTAGAGAGCACTACCACTTGCAAGCAAAGCTGTTGAAGGTTTCCCAGAAATGTAGACAAAACATGAAGGTGTATGCAAAGGATGTGCGAAAGGGAAGAACACAAAGAAGACATTTCCAAGTGGCGAGAGCAAGGAAAAAGGAATCTTGGAAATCATCCACTCTGATGTATGCAGTCCAATGTCATCCAGTTCACTAAGTGGGTATGTATACTATGTTTCTTTTAATGATGATTTTTCTAGAAAGACATGGATATACTTTATGAAGAACAAAGATGAAGTATTTAGCAAGTTCAAGGAATTCAAAGCCTTGATCGAGAACCACACATAAAAGAATATCAAGACCTTTCGAACAGATAATGGCAGGGAATTCATTGGACGAACAAATACTTCACATTCCCTCTCAACAAATACCTGGTGTAGAGACTAAGGAAGATAATGCAATGTTAAAGGAATTTGGTGATAGGGAAGATGATATTCTTGGTCCATTATTAAGCAGACAATATTATGAAGAGTTCAATCATTATGTTCCTTACGATGCAAATTTGACTCCACAACAACCATGCCATGTGGTTCAATCTCCTAATCGAAGTTGTCAGCCTATAGTGGATGTAAACGTCACTCCAGCATTTCAAATGGCAAGAAATCTCGCATCAAAACGAAAAAGAACTCCTAAATGCATATAAGTGGACGAGATTGAATTGACTTCCATGGAAGGTAAGGTGGCTAAATGAACTATCCTTCGTCATTGTTCTCAAATAATGAAATAATATTTTGATAAAAAATCTGAAGCCGGTAAATGCCAATTGTTTTTAGCTTTGCTTAAATCTAGAAATATGTAAACTGTTAGAAGAAATTTAGGCATAAGAACATTGAAGAATATCAAATCAAGTAATCACATTGTTAAATCTCTTGCTGCTGCATTCACATCGATTGGTAAAAAAACTCGTTCATGGGATTGTAATGTGGCTCAACGCATATTGGATGAATCAATTATATGTAGATCTACAAGACAAAGTTGCTTACTTAAATGAACATCAGAAATTGTGCATTTACATCCAAAGACACTTAAAAATATTTATTAAGAAGAGACAGCCTTGATGTAGAGGGACAAATGGAAACATTATGTGCATTTAGTGGTAGGTTACCCTGCAAAGACATGAATTTAGTCAAAGTAGTGAAGGGACTAGTGCACACTTTTTGGCATGATAACACTAGGCCTTCTTCTAACACAAAGGATGTGTTAAAACACTGTAGGGGTTCTAAGAACAATGAACCTCATGTTAAACATTATCTTGACATGACACAAGCTCAATTGTTCAAGATGTTTAAATTTTCCCACTTAGAGCTAAGGCTCGGAAAAATATCTTTTGAAAAATACAAGCCTTGGTATGTTAGAATCAATACCATCTGGAACACTTTTTGTTGTAGATACCACATAGAGTTTGATCTATATTATCATACATTTTCACATATACATAGTTTTTTGCATCCTAACCATGTGCAGGAATGCTCAAGTACAGTACTGCCAATGTCATCTAGAGATTTCATCCATAGCAAAATGTGTCTGAGGGAAGATGAGCAAACACATTACTTAAAACAATGTGTAGAGGGTTCTTGAAACAATTGTGGTGGGATATCATTATGGTTTCATTGCATCCATGAGAGTGAACATCAAGCATTTGGGAATGCAATTTTCAAGAAGCAGAACTATCAGTATGAGACATATCAACTACATGATGGGAAAGAAAGCATAAATAGTAAATTGGTGACTTCACAGGTGACAATGTACACGAACAATATTCATTTAACTGAGTGTACATTGTTTATGTTGTTTTATAATATTGTTAAATATTGACATATTAATATTCATGTAAATCTTTTTATGTTGTTTTATAACAATGTTTTTTTTTACACCATGTGCAAGTATGTGATTTTATTTCATATTTTTGTGGAAAGATCCAATAGTACATTCAACATGTCGATATGGCACAGTGGGGAGATGAGAAATTCAGAATATGTTGGGACCCCTTCCCTCTCAGAATAATACTATTAGTGGTTGAATTTATGGAAAATTACACCCTACAACCACAAAATGAAATGCAAAGTCAATACTATCACTCAGAGTAGGTGAGCATAATGGTCCATATCATGTATCGACATAGGCCAGATAGCAATGAAGAGAAACGTGTGATACGGAAATAAAGTCACTTCTACATAAGTGACGATCGGACCCATGACATCCATTATGTGCAGCATTGCTTTAAATTATTCTATGATCATGTGATAGCTATGGATATAGCATTTTATCATCATTTGATTTGGTCAGATGGTTGTCCCGAACAGTTCAAGAATGCACGTGTATTTCAATGGTTATGTTTGTTGCACATAAAATACAAGGTGCCACATATATGGAACTAATTTGAAATTGGTCATGGACAAGGAGAGCATGATGGTGTTGGTGCATGCATAAAAACTACCCTTTGAAGGGAAGAGATGAAGTTTACAGGTGCTCACCTTCGAGACGATGCATCTATAGTGAAATGGTGTGCTTTTATGATGGGAGAAAAAGCAACAAGGAAGTGCAGAGAATATTCTGGGAGGTGACAAATGTGGACCGATCCCAAACACATCGGGCGAACACAGTGCATGGAACTCGATAGCTTCATTCAATTAGAAGGTCAGACAACTCGACCCTAAAATTTTGGACAAGATTGAAGGCTTTCTTTTGGATTTCCTATAGCATCAATGAATGGGATGATTGTGAGTATAAAGATACACTGGATAAATGGGATCGAGTGACACTTGGTACATATTTCAAGGGGGTTAATGAAATAGACCATTTGGAAGATGATCAGACACATATTTCTATAGACTATGATCACATTTTGGATCTCATACAAGCAGGTACAAAAAAGTAAATTAGTAGTACCTAAATCACTACAAGCCTTTACATTGAAAGAAATTTAATTTATGTTACATGCAAGACCTTATTTAAAAAAGGTATCGTTAACTCAACCTATTTCCTTTCACTGTTCATATATATGTAGTAGTTTCCCCAAAAAATAATGAATGGGGTTCTGACTATTGGTTGGAACGTTGCTTAGAGGGGAAACAAACTATTCTTGAACCTGTTATAGATGATGAAAATATTGAATTCCCAACTGGCTCGATGGTTATAAAAGGGGAGTACTTGAAACTAGCAACAAAACAAAAAAGGAAGGGTGGGTATGTATATCAGGATTATATACTAAGAGCTATTGTATACCACTTCACCAACCTGGTAGTTGGTATAAACATCAAGCTATGCACATTTTCGAACAAAAATAGGAGACATGTATGATACTTGCTACTTAATATAGAGCACAAAATATTGATGGACACCATCGACAACAGAGATGATCCAAATGCCCTACTCAAGTGAGTGCATTGTCAGGTGTTACTAGATTGTCTAGTGTGGCTAGATTGTCAAGTGCGTTATTTAAACTTTAAAGTGTGCATTGAAGAAAAATTTCAATTATTTAGCCTTAGTTTATTCCCAATGTAATAAAACTGTGATTGAAGGATACCATTCATAGACATAATACTATTCAGAGGATATTGGACACTATAAACACAATCTTACAACCTTAGGTGAGTTATCTATAAATAATGTTTGCACATTTTCATTGGGTTTTCTTTATTTTCTTATGAGAGTACTAATTTTTATCCTTTCATGTTCCTAGGATACAAACACGATCTATGGCACACTTGAGGCACCAAGAACAACACGGTGTCTTTAGACACCAACACATAGAAATAAAAAAATAACATGCTCTCGAGTTGTCGCAATTTACTTTTTTTAATGTTTTTTATATTAATGTACATTTAATTACATTGTTGGGTCAATTCTTGCAACTCTTGCATTGGTGGGTCAACTCTGCAAAACCCTCAACCATTCCTGTGTTGGTAGGTGTTACAGCTGATTTTATCACACATGGTTGATCACACATTCATTGCCTTCCCTGTCCCTCTGTAGACTCTTTGAACCCCATGGACCAATATTGTACCTTTGATGTTTCCAACATCATCCCTAAAAACACCTGTTATTTGTTGTACGCAACTTTTAATCCCTTTCTCACGTATATACGGGGATATTGACCTTAAACCCGCATACATCGGGATGTGTGCATGAGTCCAAATATTTTTGGAGTTTTCCTTGATGTGTGTCTGAATCACTTGTCTCTTAGCCTTCCATATGCCTCTAGATCACTTGGATTTGACCCTCCATTACCCCTTTGGAGTACTATATAAGGAACCCCTTGGATACATTGAAGGGGAGGAATTGAAGAGCAAGAGAACTATAGTCCATTGTTGTTGTAACTTTTTTGTACTTGAGTCTGCATCCTTTTGTCCCTTGGAGAACTTTGTGTTCTTCCCAAGCTTTCATTTTCTTGTGAGCTTACTATCAAGAGATGGAGGATTGAGGTGGTGGAGGCCCAGGTGGAGGAATCAGTTTCTCTGGTTTGCAGACGTGCTGACAGAGGTTGTCACTTATGTAATCTATGATTTTACTAATAGAAATATATTTTCCTATCCAATGATGTGCATTTAAATGATTATTGAACCCATGGATGTGTTTAATTGCTTATGCATTATTGATTATATATGCTATAGTAGGCCTAACACTATATTATATAGCATGCTTTCCTTGTTTACTGTTGTTGAGAGTGAATTGCTAAAGCAAGACGGATTGGAAAAATCTCAACGAGGATCTACTTCAACCGTTTAGAATAAGGTATGATTCGAGATCCTTTAGTGTTAGATATTTTATTTCTCTTGCATGTTGGGAAGGGATTGATTTCTGCAGTTTCTCTATCTGTTGTGGTACACCCCAAGCCATAGGAAGTTTTCTCCATAACATAATTGGTGACCATACTGGGGACATTCCTTGTTTTTCTTTGGGGTTTTGGGGCACAATGTGCTTGATATTATTGACTTGCTCTCTGTTTCTCCCCGTTTCTATGTCAAATTTTATAGTATGTTCATCCATTGACACTCCCCTTTATTGGTTTGACCCTTGTCCTGCTTTTTACCATTATCTTCTCTGTATATGCAGGATTTTGGATAAAAGTCACGTACATACACGGATTTTTGGCCAAAAGTTGCGTATACATGTAGGGTTTTGGCCAAAATCTATGTATACATGTAGCTTTTTGGCCAAAAGTCGCGTACATATGCATTTGTTCTTTAAACAATCGTGTACATCCTCCCTTTTGGTTGACTTTGTTGTTGTGGGAAGTTGTTGGGTGGGTTGTGAGTGTGGTTGGGTCTTCCTGGGTTCTGATGTTGTCTGTTGGATGCTTCTTTTGTGAACAAAGACCACTTTTTCATTGATTTTTCTTTAAAAGTAGCTTTAGTCATTTATCCTTTTTGTTTTGCCATTAGTACATTACTCTTTTTGTCTTGGTGTATTGCGGAGCTTGTGTTTTATACTTGTTGCAGAGACTGGGAGTTTTAGATGACTTTTATTGCATTTTTCAGTCTTTTATATTGAAAAATACAAAGTATTTGCATTCTTACTAGCATCTCGCATATGTATTTGAGGAGGTACTTGCAATAGATTGCTTGGATGAAAGTTGTATTTAGTCTTTCATATAGGAAGGATTTCATTGGCATTCGGAAAGGAATATACATTTATGCATCTCATGTAGTGGCATACCCTGTTTTTAATTCTACAAGATTGCACTTGGCATTGCTTGTTAGGTGTACACTTTTATTTCACTATTGTGTCTTCATATCATTAGTTGCACGACCATTTCCCTTTGAGTAATTAAAACCAATTAAAATCAACACATAATAAAATGAATTACACTCTTTTCTTTTCTAGGGTGCATCAACAAGAATAGGTTTTAGGGTCTTGGAATAGTTCATTATGAGTCAATTCTCCAAGACCACTAAACAAAACAATTAGATTTCTATCCAAGTGAGAGAGTGAAACCCTTGGTATAATTAGTGTTTCTTAGGATGCTCCTCTTACATGGGAGTTAAGCACGAGGTAGTGCCTGCGATTGTGATTGGGATGACCCTTGGTCACTTTCTGTGAGCACCGAAGATATTTCCAGGATTGTATTCATATCTGGGGGCTCTTTCGAGAGTTTCGAGCTTTTCTACCCTACCCATACGATCAATCCCACCTGTGACTATCCTCCTAAGCATTGGTTATATTGGGGTGACCTTAGTTTCCTTACCTAGGTATCACAGGGGGTACTTGCAGAAGTTATTCTATAGGTGTCCTAAATAGATCGAGGTTGGACAACATAGTCGCTTTATGAGTTGAAGCTAAGGGCCACTATAATTGGTTACATACCTACGCTTGTAGTGTATGGGAGTTTTGAGCCTCTCCTAGGAAACACATACCTGCTGCATTCGGGAGCTCACATATCCTCCCCTTGGTTTGCTTGTATTTTGGCTGTATATTTTCTTAGGAGTGTGTTCTTTGTGCGTTAGTTGCCCTTTGGGATCATGATTACTTGAGTATATTTATGCTCTCTTGAGTTCGAATCCTTTTATTTTTGGCATGCCTGGTATCCTATCACCCATCCTTGGTCCTAGTATAGACCCTGGTGTCAGACTTGGGGGCATCATAGCCCCTTGCCGTGCTCATGGATTTGGGAATGGTCATATTCCATCCTCAACTCCATTTGTGGAGGATTTTTATTCCCTTTGCTCGGTCTTTACACCAGTGGTCACCCTCATGGGGGTTCTAGTGGATATGTGAACGTTGGGTCTACACCTTACATTCCTTCTTATGTCCCATCACCCATCGTGTTGTTTCTTTTGAATGTAATTGTCATTATCATTCCTCCCTATATCCTATAGTTTGGATTCTTTATTGACTATTTTGGGTTGTTTTGGACTAATATGGTTGTCATGTAGGGTCTCGTTTTTGTACACTCTCTCCGAGGTATCGACCCATTCGTTCCTATCACAAGTATTATGTCTAAACTAGCATATAGGTTAAGATATCACATCCACTTGCACTTATGCATTTCCTTATGACCATTCCATCTTAACCTTAGGTACGAACCCATTCCATGGTATCACAAAACCTTCATGATGTTGTTAGAAGTGGTACTATGTGAATGGTAGAGCTTTCCTATACATGGGTGCCCTAGTTAGCTCCCTTTGGCATTTGGTACCCATGATGTGAGTCTTCTCTTAGGTCCGGGAGTCCCTTTTAGTCCCGCATGACTTTGAGCAAGAGCTTCATACTCCTCTTCAGATTTATGCTGGACATTTCCCCGAGACTCCCTTGTATATGTCAAATTGTGATTGCATTATCATGAGTTTTTCCTGCCTTATTGACCCTTACGCCGGCTTCCTTGAATTTAATTATTAGCCATATAGCCCGATCTTGTCTCATGTCTAGCCAAGAAAATCCTTTTTATATATCTTTTGTAGCTTGATTCCCTATTTTTTACCCGGAGAAGACTTTCCCCCGAGTGTTGTTATCCCGCACCTATTTCCTTGCATTGAGCATAGGTATGTTCCGCTGCTTGGAACTAGTTTGTTTGCCCCCTGACACTCATCTCCTCCTAGATTTGTAACTATAAAGCACTTTTATTCTTTTTCAATCTTTTCAAAATATCTGAAAAAGTCCAAAAAAAATAAAAAGCCAAAAAGCTAGACATGAAAAGATGTTATCTTTGGCAGCAGTCGAGTCATGTCGCCTTCGAACAGAGCACTGTATATCACATCCATTGGTTGGGTTAATATTTTGATTTTAGGAGCTATACTCATTTCTCTGAGCTTATCTCCACCGACTGGTTAAGCTTCCAACCCCTATGGAGCCTTTGTTGATGCCTCCTCTGTCACAAAGATGTCCTAGTTTTTTATATCAAGTCTATGCTTCCTACATTCAGTCACCATTTTCCTTTATGATCTTGTTCGAAGGAAGTTGAAGCCTGATTCGGTCATTCCTCAGTTGTCTTGACTTTGCATGTTGACCATTCCCGGTACTATAACTGGTTCATGCATATCTTATTCGAGTCCTTCCACATTATATAGCATTGCTGAGTACCTCATGTTGGTTGATGGGGGATGCCTTAATGACCTCCTTCTAGTGGATTCCATCCCATCGACTTCAGATCATTTATTTTGGGATAGGAGTCTAGAGTCATTTTAGTGCCTTGAGACTTACAGTCATTAGTGGTAGGTTCTCTCTCCATCGACAGTTTTGGGAATACATCAATTTCCCCTGATCGATGGATTCTTTCAAGTGTTCAACCTCAACACATCTATTCACACTTGTTAGATTGCACTCTAGTACCTTGATTCCCATTTTCATTATCGGTGGGTGATCTGGCGTCTGTTAACGGTATACATCAATGACCAGTAATCAGACGATGGACTAATATGTTCGACCTCGACACCTCTATTCACATAGTAGGACATGTACTCATAGCAGTTTGGGTAGAAGAATTTCCAGTTTGGTGGCATTCCATATATGCTACATCCTTGATCATGCTAGTGTTCATGAGATTTTAGCTCTTGCGACTTGATTCCAGTGTATGTCAGATATCTTCAACCATTATGGAGATCTTGATCCATTGTATATCTTCAACTTCCATGGAGATCTTGATCCTTTGTATATATTCATCATGGATATTCTTATCTATTATATATTGTACGTGGCGATGACCACAGATGTCACATTTTGTATACCATGCCTGTTCATGGCCATTGTACTCTTATGTATCTGGGACTGCTATATGTAATTGCGGTCATATGCAAAGATTGATTATTGTACTATACTGATGGATGGTTGGTTCTTCCACCTGGTTCTTCATCACTCCACTTCTGGGATGGATTTATAATGTATTTTGTCCATCATGTTACCCCTATGACCTCACACATTAGGGGGCATATGTTATAGCTGATTTTACCACACATGGTTGATCACACATTCATGGCCTTCCCTGCCCCTCTGCAGACTCTTTGGACCCCATGGACCAATATTGTACCTTTTATGTTTCCAAGATCATCCTTAAAAACACTTGTTATTTGTTGTATGCGACTTGTAATCCCTTTCTTACGTATATACGCGGATATTGACCTTAAACCTGCATACATCGGGATGTGTCCATAAGTCCAAATATTTTTGGATTTTTCCTTGATGTGTTCCCGAATCACTTGTCTATTGGTCTTCCATATGCCTCGATATCGCTTAGATTTGACCCTCCACTACCCCTTTGGAGTACTATATAAGAAACCCCTTGGATACATCGAAGGGGAGGAATTGAAGAGCAAGAGAACTATAGTCCATTGTTGTCATAACTTGCTTGTACTTGAGTATGCGTCCCTTTATCCCCTGGAGAACTTTGTGTTCTTCCCAAGCTTTCCTTTGCTTGTGAGATTTCTATCGAGAGATGGATGATTGAGGTGGTGGAGACCCAGGTGGAGGACTCGGTTTCTCTGGTTCACAGACGTGCCGACAAAGGTTGTCACTTATGTAATCTCTGATTTTATTAATAGAAATATATTTTCCTGTCCAATGATGTGCATTTAAATGAATATTGAATCCATGGATGTGTTTAATTTCTTATACATTATTGATTATATAAGCTAGAGTAGGCCTAACACTATATTATATAGCATTCTTTCCTTATTTACTGTTGTTGAGACTGAATTGGTAAAGCAACCGGGATTGGAAAAAGCTCGACGGGGATCTACTTCAACCATCCGGAATAAGGTATGATTCAAGAACCTTTAGTGTTAGATGTTTTATTTTCTTGCATATTGGGAAGGGATTGCTTTCTGTAGTTTCTCTGTCTGTTTTGGTACACCCCAATCCATAGGAATTTTTCTTCGTAACAGTAGGGTTCCCATATCGGCCTTGCCCATACAGACTTGCAGGAGCTCTGTTTGGTTTTTTGCTCCTGGACTGAAAGTCACTAAGTTCCTCTGAATGGAATTTTCATGCGACTTTCAACTTGACATAAATCATAAACCTAAGTTCAGATCGAAGAACTATCGACTTCGTTGGTCTCCTGGCATGTGATTACTTCTAGGTGGCCCTCTCCCTCATGTTTTCATGGCCCAATGACTTCATTGTGCATTGATTTTGTAAACTAGGGTTTTTCTTAGTTTCCTTTAATGCAACTCTTGCATTGCTGGGTCAAATTTAAAAAACCCTCAACCATGCATGTGTTGGTAGCATTCCCATATCGGCCTTGCCCATATAGAGTTGCAGGAGCCAACGACGTGCAATTTCACTGCTCGGTTTGGTTTTTCGCTCCCGGACCGAAAGTCACCAAGTGTCCCTAAACGACATTTTCATGCAACTTTAAACTCGACATAACTCTAAAATCGGAGTTTGGATCAAAGAATCGTCAACTCTCTTAGTCTGCAGGCATGCGGTTACCTATAGGTGTCCCTCTCCTTCATGTTTTCATGGCCCAGTGACTTCATTATGCATTGATTATGTAAACTAGTGTTTTTCTTGGTTTCCTTTAATGCAACTCTTGCATTGGTTGGTCAACTCTACAAAACCCTCGACCATTCCTGTGTTGGTAAGGTTCCCATATCGGCCTTTCCCATACATACTTGTAGGAGACAATGGCATGCAATTTTGCTTCTTTGTTTGGTTTTTCGCTCCAGGACTAAAAGTCACCAAGTGTCCTTGAACAACATTTTCATGCGACTTTCAACTCGAAATAACTTGGAACCTGAGGTCGGATCGAAGAACCGTTGACTCCATTAGTCTCCTTGCATGCGATTACCTCTAGGTGGCCCTCTCCCTCATGTTTTCATGGTCCAGTGACTTCATTGTGCATTGATTTCATAAACTAGGTTTTTGTGGAGTTTCCTTCAATGGAACTCTTGCATTGGTGGTTCAACTCTACAAAACCCTTGATCGTGCCTATGTTGGTAGGGTTCCCATATCGGCCTTGCCCATACAGAGTTGTAGGAGCCAACAGCATGCAATTTTGATGCTTCGTTTGGTTTTTCGCTCCCAGACCGAAAGTCACTAAGTGTCCCTGAACTACATTTTCATGCAACTTTCAAATCAACATAACTCAGAAACCTGAGGTTGGATCGGCAAACCATCAACTCCGTTGGTCTCCTAGCATGCAATTACATCTAGGTGTCCCTCTCTCTCTTGTTTTCATGTCCCAATGTGTCTAGAGATCACTAAGAAAACACATGTTGTAGCATTAAGAAAACACCATGTGTCTAGAGATCACAGGTTATATTATTCTTGTACTAAAATATAAGCCAATAACCCGCATAATAAAACTAGGGTTCACAAATTGAGACATGGATATGCAAACTAGGGTTTTATGAACTCTTTAGGTTTGAATATCAAATTAGATTGGTTAGTATCATTTAATTATAAACTAAAAGGCCATATACCTAGGCTATGCACATATATGAAACAAAATGAATAGGATTGAACATGGATCACAAGTGGAAGTTCACATGCATGCATGACTTAGAAGTAGAAAGACATGTACATGAATTACAAGAAAAACCAACTAGGGTTTCATGAATTATAAGAAATCCATGAGTATAGCGATGAGAGGCTATTTTATTTTCATTAAAGTAGAAACCTTGAAGGTCATATAGCCTTATGCTACACTTACAAATTTAAAACCAACTAGGGTTTCATGAACTACAAATTGCATGCTATAACTAGGGTTCACAAGTTATGAGATGGAACTAGGGTTTTATGACCTCTTTAGGTTTAGATCATTAGATTTGCTAGTATCATTTAAGTAGAAACCAAAAGGCCATATACCTAGGCTATGCATATACATGAAACAAAATGAATAGGGTTGAACATGGATCACAAGTGGAAGTTCACATGCATGCATGACTTAGAAGTAGAAACACATGTAGATGAATAACAAGCAAAACCAACTAAGGTTTCATGAATTATAAGAAATCCATGAGTATAGAGATCAGTGGCTATGTTATTTTCATTAAAGTAGAAACCAAAAGGCCATATATGCCTAGGCTACACTTACAAATTGAAAACCAACTAGGGTTTCATGAACAACAAATGGCATGCTATAACTAGGGTTCACAAGTTATGAGATGGAACTAGGGTTTTATGACCTATTTAGGTTTATATAATTAGATTTGTTAGTATAATTTAAGTAGAAACCAAAAGGTGATATACCTAGGCTATGCACATACATGAAACAAAATGAATAGGGTTGAACATGGATCGCAAGAGGAAGTTCACATGCATGCATGACTTAGAAATAGAAACACAGGTACATGAATTACAAGAGAAACCAACTAAGGTTTCATGAATTATAAGAAATACATGAGTTAGAGATGAAAGGCTATGTTATTTTCATTAAAATAGAAACCAGAAGGCCATATAGCCCTAGGCTACACTTCCAAATTGAAAACCAACAAGGGTTTCCTGAACTACAAATTGCATGTTATAACTAGGGTTCACAAGTTATGATATGGAAATAGGGTTTGATGACCTCTTTAGGTTTAGATCATTAGATTGGTTAGTATCATTTAAGTAGAAACCAAAAGGCCATATACCTAGGCTATGCACATAAATAAAACAAAATGAATAGGGTTGAACATGGATCACAAGTGGAAGTTCACATGCATGCATGACTTAGAAGTAGAAACACATGTACATGAATAACAAGAAAAAACAACTAAGGTTTCATGAATTATAAGAAATCCATGAGTATAGAGATCAGGGGATATTTTATTTTCATTAAAATGGAAACCAAAAGGCCATATAGACCTAGGCTACACTTACAAATTGAAAACCAACTAGGGTTTCATGAACTACAAATTGCATGCTATAACTAGGGTTCACAAGTTATGAGATGGAACTAGGGTTTTATGACCTCTTTAGGTTTAGATCATTGAATTGGTTACTATCATTAAAGTAAAAGCCAAAAGGCCATATACCTAGGCTATGCACATACATGAAACAAAATGAATAGGGAAAAATTAAGATACTTATGTTAACAATTTAATCTCATTGTCAATAAATCATCACTATAGAGTTCAAATTTGTATGTGTTTTGTAGCAAGTTTCAAGCATGAGTGTATGATATTCGATGGACCTATGATTTACACTTTATGTCCAATAAATGCACCTTCAAAATAAGCAATAATCATTTTAGAAAAATTCAGAGATTTTGTATTAAAAGTAGCAGTAAATAAATGATTTAAACTCGGAATTTGTAGTTTGAGGTAAAGATGGTAGGGTAAGGTTCTAGGGTAGTCTAGGATGGTTTAGGATGTGAGATGATAGGGTAATGATGAGGTTTAGGTAGATGATTTATGATGTATTATTTTCAACGAGAAAGAATTTAGGTAGTGTATGGTATGGTTATGATGTTAGGATATGGTGTGATGTTAGTATGGTATGGTATGGTTCGATATTATGATGTTAGTGGTATGGCTATGATATTATGATGTTATGATGTTAGTGTATGGAATTTAGGTAGTGTAAGGTATGGTTATGATGTTAAAAATTTGATGATAGCCCTACATGGTTCGTTAATTGAACCATGATCTTGGTATTTCATTAAGGATGGATTTCTGAAGTTATATGTCTTTCTGATTTTCATAGATACAATTCATTTGTCTTGGTCTTGGGTGTGTGCAAGAAGTTGAGGGACCTTTTATATGCAATGGTAGAATGAAGTCAATCATGCTTGATCCATAAAATAGAAATCATCCCAAGCAATCCCGACCCTGCCAAGCCTAATCCCAAGGCTACCAACATGCATGCCAATTAGGATAGCACACAAAAACGTGCTCATATTTTACCTTGCAAAAACGCGCTCCCGTTTTGCTTCAATAAAATGCACTCCTGTTTTGCTGCTCCCATTTTGCTTCAATAAAACACGCTCCCGTTTTACTTTAATAAAACGTGCAAAATGGAGGTGTCTAGGTGTTGTAGAGGGGATGTAATAGGGGGGTGGGGGTTAGATGTAGTTGGATTGGTTGGGGAGTGATATAAGGGAGAGGGTTGTTAGTGGTAAGGGGAGACTCGTGGATGTGACCTGTGTATGTGTGTGGAGGTGTCTAGGTGTTGTAGAGGGGATGTAGTAGGGGGGTGGGGGTTAGAGGTAGTTGGATTGGTTGGGGAGTGATATAAGGGAGGAGGGTGTTAGTAGTAAGGGGAGACATGTGGATGTGTGGGGGGGTGTTTAGGTGTTGTAGGTTATAGGTTAGGGGGTGTTAGTGGTAAGGGGAGACATAGGGATGTGTGTGTGTCTGAGACAAAGATAGAGTGAAGGGGGATCCTTAGTGGTGATGATGATGATGATGATGTTGATGATGATGTTCATGATGTTGATGGTGATGATGATGAGGATGATGATGAGGATGATGATGATGATGTTCATGATGTTAATGGTTGTTACAGAGAGAAATTCCTATGGCTTGGGGTATCACAACAGACAGCTAGACTCCAGAAATCAATCTTTCCCAATATGCAATAGAAATAAAATGTCTAACACTAAAGGATCAAACCTCGTACCTTATTCCGGATAGTTGAAGTAGATCCCCATTGAGCTTTCCAATCTTCAGCTTGAATTGTTATAACACGTCCTCAACAACAAGGAAACAATACAAGCATACTATATTTCATGGTGTTAGATCTATTCTAGCATATATAATCAATAATGTAAAAGCATTTGACATATTCCAATGGATACGATATTCATTCAAATACACATTACTGGACAGGAAAAGATATTTCTATTAATATGAATAAGAGATTACAAGTGACAACCTCTGACGGCACATCTGCGAACCGGAGAAACTGAATCCCCCACTTGGGCCTCCACCACCTCAATCCTCCATCACTTCGATAGAAAGCTTACTAACAAAAGGCAAGCTTGGGAAGAACACAACAGTGCTCCAAGGGACAAAGGGATGCAGACTCGAGCATAAGTTCTAGCAACAATGGACTATAGTTTCGTTACTCTCAATTCTCTCTTATGCTTTCAATGTCTCAATGGGTTCCTTATATAGCTTTTCAAAGGGATACTGAAAGGTCGAATCCGTGCGATCTCAAGGCATATGGAAGGCCAGGAGTCATATGAGTCGGATCCAAGTCAAGGAACGCTCCAAAAGGTTTTGGATTATGTACACATCCCGATGTACGTGACTATAGAGGGAATATCCGCATATGTACGTGGTTATCGAGGAAAAAGATGCGTATATCACTTTTCTTATGTTTTTAGGGATGGTCAAGGATACATCAAAAGACAAAAAGTCGTCCATAGGGGCTAATGAGTCTGCAGCGGGACAGGGGAAGGCCATATAATGTGTGATTCACCTAGTGTGGTGAAATCCGCTATAACAGATGCCCTCTAATGTATGAGATCAGAGGGGTTATACGATGGCCAAAATACATTATAAGTCCATCCCAGAAGTGAAGTGATGAAGGTACCCAAATGGAAGACCAGCCACCCAATCAGCATAATACCATAATACAACTCTGCATATAATTGCAAATACATATAGCAGGCCCGGATACATAAGAGTACAATGGCCATGAATAGGCATGAAACATGATAACACATATGTGGTCATCACCACGTACAATATACATAGATAAGAATCTCCATGATGAAGATATACAAAGGACCATAATCTCCACAAAGGCTGAAGATATACAATAGATCAAGATCTCCACAGTGGCTGGAAATGTCTGACATATACTGGAACAAGTCACATTAGAGGAAATTTGGGGTCTAAAATGGGCCTCATAAGAAAACGTGCCAAAATAAGTTTTTGTGAGTTGGAATTCAAGAACCAATAGAATTTCAATAAAATAAGTCAACCATAATGGTGGAATTGGCATATTTGTCATTAAAAAAAACTACTTTTTTTGTTCGTATTTTCGACATATCTCATTGTCTTTTTACTCAAATTTCGATCGGGAGAGCTCGTTGGATGCGGAATTTGATTCTGCATCCAACGAGTACCCACACTGCATACTTTTGATGGACCCCGCTACCCCAAAAACAAGAAATACCTAAAAAAACGCGATGATGACATCATCATCACATTTTTTCAGGTATTTCTTGTTTTTGGGGTAGCGGGGTCCGTCAAAAGTATGCAGTGTGGGTACTTGTTGGATGCGGAATCAAATTCCGCATCCAACGAGCTCTCTCGATCGAAATTTGAGTAAAAAAACAGGGAGATATGTCGAAAATACGAACACAAAAAGTAGTTTTTTTCTTCTTCCTCCAAAATTAATTAATATTATTTTATTATTTTAACCATTATTTTATTATTTTAACTATTATTTTATTATTTTCCTTAGGAGGCCCATTTTAGACCCCAAAATTCCTCTAATGCAAGAGCTGAAATCTCATGAACACTGGCACGATAAAGGAGGTAGGATATAATGGATGCCACCAATCTGGAAGGTCTTCTACACACACCGCTACGAGTACATGTCCTACTATGCGAATAGAGGTGTCGAGGTCGAACATAGTAGTCCATCGTCTGATTACTGGTCATTGATGTATACCGTTAACAGACGCAAGATCACCCACCAATAATGAAAATGGGAATCAAGGTACTAGAGTCAAAACTAACAAGTGTGAATAAATGAGTTGAGGTCGAACACTTGAGAAAATCCATCGATCAGGGGACATTGATGTATTCCAAAAACTGTCGATGGCGAGAGAACCTGCCACTAATGACTGTAAGTCTCAAGGCACTCAAAATGAATCTAGACTCCAATCCCAAAATAAATGATCTGAAGTCTATGGGATGAAATCTGCTGGAAGGAGGGCATTAGGGCATCCCCCATCATCCAACACGAGGTACTCAACAAAGCTGTATAATGTGGAAGGACTCGATCATAAGATGCATGAACCAATAATTGTACCGGGAATGGCCGACATGCAAAGTCAAGATAACTGAGAAATGGCCGACACAGGTTTCAACTTCCTTCGAACAAGAGCATAACAGCGTATGGTGACCAAATAAAGGCAGCATAGACTCGATATACAAACTGGGACATCTCTATGATGCAGGAGGCATCAATAGAGGCTCCATAGGGACTGGAAGCTTAACCAGTCGGTGGAGATAAATTCAGATAACAAGTACAGCTTCTAAGTCAAACTATAACCCAACCAATGGATGTGATATACAGCGCTCTGTTCGAAGGCGACATGACTCAACAGCTGCCAAAGATAATATCTTTTATTGTCTGGCTTTTTGGTTTTTTTGGTCTTTTTCAGTTATTTGAAAAGCTTGAAAAAAAAATAAACTAGCTTCATAGTTACAAACTAGGAGGAGACGAGTGTCATGTAGGGAAAACAAACTAGTTCCAAGCAGTGGAACATACGTATGCTCAATGCAAGGATACATGTGTAGGATATCGACACTCAGGGGGAAATCCCCTCCCGGTAAAAAGGGAATCAAGCTGCAAAGGATATAAAGAAAGGCTCTGCATGGCTAGACATGAGACAAGCTCGGGCTATATGGCTGAAACGCAATGTCAGGGGAGTCGACATAAAGCTCAATAAGACAGGAAAAGCTCATGATAATGCATCCACAACTTGATACAAGGGAGTCCGGGGGATCATGGCCAGCATAAGATCAAGAGGAGTATGAGGCTCTTGTGAAATGTCATAGCGATACTATACAATGGACTCCCACACCCTAAAGGGAGAAACAACGGCATGGGCACCAATTGAAAATAAGGCACTAACTAGGGTACCCATGTAAGGTGAGGCTCTACCACTCATATCATGCCACTTCTATAGCAGCAAGAAGGTTCCGTGACATAATAGAGTGGGTTCGTACCTAAGGATATAGTGACATGGTCATAAGGTCATGCAAAATGCAAATGGTGGTGAACCTAACATATATGCCAGTGTAGACGTTATACCTAAGATCAGTACAAACGGGTCAATCCAAAGGCTGAAACGGCACTGAAAACGGTCTTCTACATCACAGATAAGGTCAAAAACGGTCCAAAATGGTTAGAAACGGTCAAAACTATAGGAAAGGGGGTAAAAATTTTCAAATATTTTAAATTTTTCTATAAATAGTAAAAAATAGAAATCATTTGAAACTTTTACCCATTGGAGCTCTGATTTTCAACTGCAAATTCCAGGAGATCCAGCCGGCAGAATTCACAACCGTTTCTTCCAGGTATTTACTCATGCTCTCAGCTTGCATTTCAATACAATTTTTACAAGTTTTCATGGTCAAATGAGTTTTTAAAAGCCAATCTTACATGAGCGCTACAGCCCACGTGGGTATCGAGGCTTTTTCCGTGTATAGGGCTGGCTATACGTGGAAAAGGGGATGGAAACCGCGTACATACGCGGCTGTTTGCAAAACAGCCCCGTATGACGCCGTGCAAAAGGATTTACATGAATCTAATGGACATTTTGGTCAATTTCTCATGCAGGATGGTGCTAGAGTGGCGAGAACGCGAGCATGGTGACGGAGAGGAAGCATACCTCGACCGAGGTCCCTCTGTCGAAAAAATTATAAAAAGAGGCCACGGGGGCCACGGCCATCTTTTTTCAAAATTCCACTGTGCAACCTCGACTGAGGAACGACGAGGGACGTAAGGATTGGCACCCTGAAGCAACCCAAGCACGCCGAAGCAACCCAACCTCATCACGATGGCATCGGAGTCAAGAGGTAACAGTTTAAATAATTGTTTTTCAATTTATAAAATTGGTAAATGTATGTTTTATTTATAAAATTGGTAAATAATTGTTTTATAAATTTATAAAATTTGTTTTAAAATTTGGTAAATGAATGTTTTTATAATTTTCATGTTTAAAATGTGTACCGGCAAGCAGAAATGCTGCCGTATTTTTGAAAATTTGTAGTTAAATTGAATTTTTTTGTTAATTTGTTATATATATATATATATATATATATATATATATTATTTCAACCGATAGCGTTTATGCTACCGGTTTAATTTTGAAATGTGTCCCAGGCAAGCCAAAACGCTGTCCGATTTTTTTCAATCCTCCGTGAATTCATGGAGGTTTGAAAAAAATCCATAAAATTTTTTTTATTGTAAATATTTAAAAATAAAAACATATGGAATTAAAGAAAGTAAAGGCAAAGACATTTAATGTTTTCAATTTTTTTTAAATAAAAAAGTTTAATATAATGTTTGTATTGCAATTCTAAGTAAATGTTTAAATTTATATATGAATTATTTTTATGATTTTTGGCTTAATATTTGATATGATTTAGTTTAATATTTAATGTGATTATGAGTAATATCATAATTTCTTCTATTTGGATATTTACAATGTAATGTTATTTTATTTAGATATTTACAATGTAATATTGTTTTTATTAAATTGTTTTGTTAAACATAAATAAAATACATTTTTTTTGGGCAAGTAATCAAATTTGTTATTAATTTTATAAGTTTTTTTGGAAGTAATCAAATTTTTAATTAATTTTTTAAAGTTTTAAAAAAATACACATTAAATAGATTTTTAATTAATTTTATAAATTTTTAAAAAAATTGCATATTAAATAGAATATTGTAAAAACAAATTTTTGAAATTTAATTTTCTGTATTTTTACTAGACTATAAACGTGATATGATAAATTTTATTTGGGTTTATTTGTAATTGTCAAAATTAAAAATATAATTTAAAAAATAAATTAATATAAGTTGACATCTATATTTTATGTCCTATTACTAAATCTATTAAAACTTTATAATATAAATAATTTAATTTATAATTTAATTTGTTATTATTAATAACATTTTACTAAAATATATAAGCTAATTAACTATTGACTATCTGTATTAATCTTCAATCCTAAGTGTTTTGATGAAAATTAAAACAAAAAATCATTTAGATTATTTTTAATATGGTATCATGTCGTATATGTAATCATTATTGTAGTGTTATGTTGGAATCAAAAAATTAAAATGTTTTTAATTTGTATTATTTAATGTAATGATAAATAAATAGTTAAATTTAGTTCAATCTTATATAATGTTTCCAAGTGATTACAGTTATTTTGCAATGATGAATTTTGTAATTAATGAATTATTCATTTTTAAATGCGTATATTTAGATTGAAAATTTTTAAAATAATAATATTTTATCACCATATATTTCTGATTTATATATGTCTTATTTCATGCAGATGCATCTGCACAACGGAGATCTTCGCTCCGTCGGAGGCATAGTTCTCGTGGATTTGCGGCGAACCCTCATAGTGGGAGTCTAGAAAGGACTGGTAAGTATACCACTGTGCATGATGTACTCTTTGTTATCAGTTACATAAAATTAAATTCTTTCACATGTGTATATTTAATCATTAACTTGTATACATTTATATTTTCACTATAGGTGCTCCGCCTAGGTGTCCTGCGATGCCACATGCCCCTGCTGGGGAGCCCAGTGGCAGCCACTTTAGTAGCCGTTCATTGGGGGATATCGATGATGACACTATTGCTGCTGTCGGTGGGGAGGCTCCCCCCGAAGGTATATTAAATGCACTTTTTTTTCAGTTGTCAGTACCTTTAATTTTTATTGATTTCAAATTCAGCTACAGTTAATATATGTATTTTGACTGACATTTATGTGTTCATCCAATTTTCAGATGGCGTAGATGCTGACCAGGGTGTTGACCCTCCCCGGGCAGCAACCTGGGATGATGAGGTTGCCCGCATCACATTGCGGGACATTGAGGCATAGCGTGACCGGTTGCAGTCTAGCATCCGGGAAGTTGCAGCCAACTCTCCCACATCTGCTTCAATGTGGATCATGTTAGAATCAGTAAACGATCTACTGAAGGTCTACAAAGCCATCGGACCATTGGGTTCCCTTTGGGCAGTGGCATGCCAGAGCAGAAGGGATAAAGTGATGGGGCCTGATAAATAGCCTGCAGTGAGAGATGCCACTAGAGGCCATGATGTCAAGGGAACACTCTTTGATATCCCTCTTGACCACGCTGCTGGTCAACCGCTTAGACTCAGGGAGTTTAAGCTAGAGGCTGCAGTGCTTTATGACGGATTCATTGGAGCGTGGGGCATGTTTCCCCACCATCACCAAGTCCCACTGTACTTTGCAAAACATATATATGCAGAGTTTGTTTTGGATATGCACCCAGATTACACCAGCACACCCTCGAACTTCTATGGTGCTGGTGGGGGACGTAGTGCGATGCGTCCCGGGGCTAGGAGAGACCCTGCAGCTCAGTAGGAGCTAGATCATTCGGTAGGCATCCCTAGCAGGACCTTGCTTAGGACAGAGGACGTCGGTGATCAGTCCCAGTTGGCGACTGAGGAGCGGAGTTCACTGGCACATGCCACATCCATGGCAATTCATGGTGCCCTGATGGCTGTCCAGGCAGAGAGAGCCAGAGCACCCATCGCACCTACAGATCTTGAGCTACGGTGGGTGGATGATGATGTTATCCACCTTCTCGATCCCCATACATTGGCGGAGTATGCTATCACAGCCTGTGATGCATATTTTCGACTGCATCAGAGATGCAGGCCTCGACCGACGGGACAGGTATATCTTTATACAATTACGTATTCATTTGAATGTTTTAAATGTTTTAATATCAAATTGTATGTCGTATGTCGTCATTTGATTGTCTTGATTGTAATGTATCCTCAAATGAATCATATTTTAAATTAATACGTTGCTTTGTGCTATATCTCCATGCAGGAGCCCACTTTCATGGAGGTCCTTTTTGCCAGCGACGCATCTGTTGGAGGTCCTGCCCACGTTCTGACAGGGAACGTCGATGAGG
>LPNX011075201.1:254646-270620 GCA_001517045.1 Pseudotsuga menziesii
CAGAAACCAAGAACAAAAAGAATAAACCCTTAAAAACAAGCCAAAATGCTGATTATTCTCCTTCACCAAGTTTTCATGTACAAATAAATAGTACAATGAGTTAAAGAAAGAAATACATAAATTTTATATATATTCTAAAACATTATATATTCTTTAAAAACAATATAAACCTTAAAAAAACATATCAAAGGAATGGCTACATTCATTCATGTCACACGTCATTACATGTATTACAAAATTTGATAAGACAATTCATTTTGTTCTAAGCACTTGGAGTTAATGCACATAATCGTAGATATAAGTTTACAAAAATTACATTTAAATACAAATCTATATAACTTCTATTCATCCAGCCAATGGGTTATAGGAATGCATGTCTCCATAATATGATAATGGTTAGCTACTGACATCTTCCATCTCTTTGGTTCACCCCTCTTCACCTTGATTTCAATGAGATGTATCCGAGCTGCCACCACCAAATGACTATACTGACAAGATATGTATTCGGGAATAAAATCTCTGTAAATAATGTAATCCCCTTGTCTTTTCACTTTTTCAAAGAAGTGACCCATCACAACTAGGTCACCAACTTGGTACGTGAACTCCCCATCGACATAGGGCCGCACCAACCTGCTTTTGATCTGTGTACATCGCATTAAAAAGTATGCCACATGCTTGTCATTTTCCGGCGGTGCAATCACAACAAATACATCACCTGCATCAAGATTTTCAAATATTAAATAGATCTTTATATATATATATGTGTGTGTGTGTGTGTGTGTGAAAGCAAGTTAAAACATTCAATCAACTATTTGAAACTTGAATGTACATGTGAAAGGAAAACCCATATTTTGTTAATGAATGAACATGTACCTTGTTTAACCAAGTCAGAAACCCGGTCATGATCCAATGAAACCACAGCCTCATCAGCGTGCATCTCTTGCCATGTTGGAATTGGATGTGGCCCCTTTGGATTAAGAGGGACATATTTCCATTGTTTGACATATGCATCATTCACGCAATGATCAACCCCCATTCCATTGGCCTCGATGCAGAACTCACAGAAACACGCATACTTTCATGTTTCAATGGAAAATATGTCTCCCATGTCTTTACTGCGAACTGAATGCAGTTCTCTAGTGCTAGGTATGGTCTCGCAATACCATGGCATCGATCTGTTCACATCGCCTAGGGAAACATCCCAAAAAAACCTGCATTGAATAAAAAACTGTCATATATATATAATATAGTTACACGTTTATTAAATTCCAAATAAGTTGTTTTTTGAAATATATATATATATATTGTTCCTACGTACGAACTGGACTTGCTTGTTTGTGACCTTGGTGACCCAAATTTTGTGTGCACCAATCAACTACCTCTACTGAGCACTTCAGTCGAGATGCACTATGACTCATTCGGTACCTCCGAAGTGCTCGTTTCACACATGCACCTGCGCCATTGTGTTCACCCTTTCCATGCCCTGTTTCAAAAAAGCTCCAAGTGTGTCGAATTCTAGTCTCTTTGTGAAGGCGACTCAACCGATAAAATGAGCGTGCCGATTTGAACTGCCTCGCACACCCATCTGACCCAATCCAGTGTTCTGTAAATGACACCCCATTGTTTTTGAACGAATCATAAATCAACCCAAAGCAATGTTGAAAAAACAACGTGTCGTGCTCACGATCATCACTAACATAAAAATGATATTCCTTGATCACATCACGTGACTGAGGAGTGCTATCCCTAGTACCATCAATGCTCGCCTGAGCATGTCTATACAATGCATGTATGAAGATGGTGACCTGGTCGGAGTGATAATACTCACTTTGTATCTCTTTCTGAGGAGCAAATGTGTAATTCTCAGCAAAGTCTTCCACCGATAGGATTGTGCCTGGCTGAAAAACCTCATGAGAATGTTTAAATTCTAAGGCTTGCCACCTAGACCTGTGGGAGTGTTTGATGTATTTGTAAATCTGACTTTGAAACTTGTCCATGAAGTCTGAAATAGGAATCTCATCCTTGAGCAAGTCGATCCTCTTAGATGGAACATGCGAAGAAGATGATGGATTCATGGAGACATACTTATATCTCTTCCACTTAACTGTGATATCTGACAATCCAGGGTGTGTTGGATCGATAGGAAACTTCCTATGGAACAACACCAAATCACCACATTCATGGCATCTTCTCCCACCTACACACCTTTTAAAGAAAAACACATTTTCAGGATCTCTATTGCATAGTATCATAGAAATAAAATCCCGCACTGTGTGAGGAGCTGGTTCACCATCCCAATGTTTTTTGCAAAAATCCACAAATGTGTCATAGTATAGCTGGAATTCAACGTGGCATCGACAACAACAAGTGTCTCGAATCATATTCGGCCTAATATACCACGGTTTCAACTTACTGAACATGCTAAATGAGACATGCACACCTGGATTTGATTCTTTGAATTCCTCGAATAACGCAACTCCTGTCATCTCCATAACATGCTTGCAATGTTCCTTATAAACACCTCTGCCAGAACGTTGTTGCAAGACATGTTTCCAATCTGGTATAGCACGAGAATGGCTGTCCCAATACTCTATCACCTTCTCTCTGGTGCCCTCTTCCATCCTGTCTTGGTATGCTTCTCTACAAATAAGAGCCCAACAAGCAACTTCATCATTTTCATCTATCTTTACCTTGAATTTAGTGTATTTGTGCAATGTTCTTGAAACACGGAGCAACTTTGACATTGTTGCGACCATTCGATTTTTTGAGGTGCTTTGTGCCACAATAGCAGTTGTAATTTCCCTACGAGCAGCTCTAATATCATTTTTCCTTTATTTTCCAAATGCAAAAAGTGCAGTTGTTACATTTTCTACTACATTCTCACATGCATTTTTATTTTTAACATCCTTAAAACCCAACAACTTTGTGGCATGCTTAATTTTTTTGTGTTTTATCAATCCATGTAGGATTTGAGCTTGTGTAATCACTGATTGTTGTTCAAAGTGCAACTTGATTATGTTACTAACATGCTCTATGATTGTCCGATCACAGGTCGAGTTCCTGAAATCTTCTTGCGTGGCATCATCCAACCCGCTTAAACAATTTGCAGACATTCCAACGTCATTGAAGCTCCCAATTACTCTTGAGAAATCGGAAGGTGCGCGATCCTGTGATGGTTGGCCAGGATCTATCCCTACATAAGTTGATTGAATTTAGATAAATTGTTTAGTTCTCTGACCAAATAAGAGACTCATGAATATGAATATGAAATTTATGAAATTGTAAACTATGAAATTGTAAATTTATGAAATTGTAAATTGTAAATTTATGAAATTGATGCTTATGAAATTGTAAATTCATGAATATGAAATTTATGAAATTGTAAATTGTAAATTTATGAAATTGTAAACTATGAAATTGTGAATTTATGAAATTGTAAATTGTAAATTGATGAAATTGTAAACTATGAAATTGTAAATTGATGAAATTGTAAATTCATGAATATGAAATTTATGAAATTGTAAACTATGAAATTTATCAACTATCAAATTGTAAACTATGAAATCTATCAAATTGTAAACTATGAAAATGAAAATCAAATTGCATAACTTTGAAATTATACCTATATCAATGGGATTTGCTTCCTCCATCATAGCTTCATTTGGAATTTCTTCTTCTCTCAAGATTGTTCTTTTTCTCCTCTTCCTTTCTTTATCTTTCTCTCTTTTCTCTTCAATTTTGTTTTGATTTATTTCATTTCTTCTTGTTCGATGTTGGTTGCTTCCCATTGTGATTGATCAACAATCCAAATTGATACCTGCAAAACAATCTACAATGCTAAATTTGTATTACAAAACAAACATTTTTTCAAAGAAATTAGGCAATTTTGAAGGAAAGTTAGCTTAGTATGAATTATGTTTATATAGAGTTTGATCAAAAATTCGAGTGGGAAAGATGGTTGGGGTGTCATTAATGTTTGAATTCACTCCCGGGCTTTTGCTCCAAAGGATTTTGCATGACTAGGACCTCGACCGAGGTCTTAACAAACCCTCGACCGAGGGTTTAACAAACCATCGGTCGAGGGCTTTACAAACCCTCGGTCGAGGGTTCATTAAGACCTCGACTGAGGTATTTAAATACCTCGGTCGAGGGCTAAAGAAAACAGACTTAGCCCACATTGAAACAAATGAAAAATTTCCTATGCCTTGCAGAGGTGTAAACCCTGCCATTCCTAGCACATAACTGAGCGGAGTTGATACCGATAAATTCACCAACAAATCTTCTATCCATTGAGGTATCATACAATCATTTTGGCATTCATATGAAATTTATTTTTTAATTACTTCTAAAACTTATACTTAGAAAACCACACTGCAACTTCGAAGCAGCTCAAAGAAAAATCCGCAGAGTTAAAAATACACAGCCAAAAAATTCTTAAAAATGCACACATCACATATCGACGTGTCCTATCAAAAGGGTATCTTTGGTTTTTCAATTTTTGAAAAAATAGAAAAAATTCCTTTACGTGGACAAATATGTGTTTAAAACAACGCTGAAATTGAATATGGTCACTTTCGAAAAATAATAAATAATTGTATAATGCGAAAAAAATTAACAAAAAAATATGCACATCACACTGCATTTTATGTAGATCATGCTCATATATTTATTTTTTTTAAATTATTAATGCAAGATTGAATTACTCTACGTGGACACGAGCCACTTATTAGCTTCTTCAAATTTTTAAGGTCACACAGTTCATTAAATGCAAAAATTCACACATTAAATGACATTGGAATATTTTAAAAAAATATATCACTATGAAGCCAACATAATATTCTACAATTTGTTTTTTTATTGCAAGTCAAAATTTACATGGCATATATGCGTTTTGAGGGCTTCTATCTAGCACATGAGTAAAAAATCAGGTTTTCATCGCCAAATTTGACCAAAAAGTGTTACCCATCTTCATGGAATCACCCTAAGATTATGAAATTGAAAGAGTGTTTTGTTGAGATATCATTTTCTCATATCTTCTAAGAATTCAATAGTGATGGTGATGCCTTATCCAAGGAGGTAATGAGTCAATGGATGGACTTCTGCATTTTGAAGAATTTGTTGATGATAATGTCATCAACAAAGATGTGCTTTCTGTCTTCTAACTCCTATATGTTCTCACTATTTCATGTAGTTGTCTTTTGTATGCACCATATTGCTCCACTTAAAACTATTTGTTAAACCTTATGATTATAGGAAGTATCCTTTATGCTTTTTTTTATTTGTCTAGTTTGATGAATGTATTTTCATAGTCTTTTTTAGAATGATAAAATTTCATGGAGGATATTTTGTAAGAGGTGGATGGAGGATTATGAATTCCTTCTTGCAAAAAGCTTTGAACAGTAGCTTTCCGTTGAGCTAACTTTGAATCAACTTTTGAATATTTTTTGTAGTTTTGAATATATATATATGGAATTTAAAAACCTTTAAGAAATAAAAATAAATTTTTCAAATAAATTAATAAATATAAATGTTTGATTACTTTTTATTTCATGTATTATATCTAAAATAGTTAAAAAAATTATTTCATTTATCATATTTAAAATTTAAATAAAATAATATATTGATATGTTATATTTAATTAATTTTAGAACTATTAAATCATTTATTACAAATTTAATGACCTATACAATATATAAATTATATAATTTGGAATTGATAAATAGCTACTTTAGATAGATTTTATTTATGGATGGAAAAGTAATTTTATTTTTTAAATTTAATTTCTTTTTTAAAAACAAATTATTGTATAAGTAGATATAGTTTTCTTTTTTAATATAATCTTAATTTCCTCCATAAAAAGTTATAGAACACATAGGTCTATCTAGTGAAATAAAAAAAAACTTTATTTATATTTATATAAATTTTATTTAATTATATTTTGAATTAATATTAATATTTTTAATTTAACATATTAAACCAAACTCTCTTACTTATTTCCAAATAATTAAATAATATTAATAATTAAAAATATATATATATTAAAAAACAATTTAAAATTTGTTTTCATAATTATTTTCATAGATATAACACTATGTTTATTTTGATAAGAATGGATGTAGATGAGTAGAATTCAAAAATTTTCAGAAAATTCATTGTAAGAGTCATGGGTTAAGTATATTAAGTTAAGTTATGATTATGTAAATGTAAATAAATTATATTTCTAAATAGATTCTCGAAACTATAACCTTTTATGTATGGCATTGAGTAGTATAAGTGTTAACTAAAACAACTCCAACCCTTCGAAATCGGGTAGACTAATTCTGGTCTAAATTTTAATTTCCAGAGTTCCCAATTTTAATGATCTAGGTGGTTTTAAAATCAGATATTTAGTCTAGCACTTTTCAATAAAATTGTAGAATTTGCAAAACAACGAAATAACAATTTTCGAGCAAAAAATTGACTGGTTTTTATGAAAAAACTAGTGTTTTAGTTGTCTTTTATCCTAAGCAGTATGGCACTCGCTACCCTTGGGACTAGATTTAATAGCCTACTGCCGCTACTCCATTAAATAGCATGCAGCATGTTGAATATTGCTCCCCACCAATTTGACAATCATGGATCATTTTGAAAGTTATTTTAAACGGTATTTATGAAAAGTAATAAAACTTGTAAAATGTCATTTTGAAGGGCAATAAAATTTCTAAACCCTCATTATATTACTACCATTTTTTTATATTACTAATAGTATTAATGTATTTATCTTCTATAAAACTAGACTTTCTAAATTTCACTTTACAAATCACATATTCACTAAAAATTAGAAACATCTAGTAAATTAGAATTATTTTGTTGCCTTTCTATTTGCAAGTTGCATTGATTTTTCACAAAAACATAAAAACTCATATAACTCAATGATTTAAATCCATTATTTTTTATTTTTTCATTATTGCAATGAACATCTATACTCTACAAATTTCAGTGCTCAATGCTCATTAATTACATTAACATCATTAAGAGTTGGAAAGTGGGACCCATGGGAGTTAAAGGGCCTTGGAAACAAATTTTGAGAGTTATTTACACTATAAAAAGTAATGCATTGTATTTTTGACATTATACTTTCTCATGAGATTATGCACTAATATTTTTTGCACTATATTTATTGATTTGTTTACATTGAGGGATTTATCTGAAATCTATGGTTTTGGCATTATGTTTATTGATTTGTATAGATTTAGATTCAAAAATTATTGATTAATTCTCGAGAACTCCCATTGAAATTGATATAAGCATTTCTTATATTTTCTTATGGTTCAATTTCATTTAGAGATTCAAATTTTTAATGAATCCAAGTACTAAATAAATGCAATGACGTATTTAACATTTGAAATGAAAATATTCTTGTAAAATAAACAATACTCAAATAAAATATTCACAAAAAAGAGCATACAAAACTATATTTTATCTCTATAAATCAAATCTTATTTTATTATGTATTTTTTTAGGAAAACAAAAAATCTTTGCAATATCCCGTAAAATTTTAAACAAAACCTTTCATTCAAAATATTAAAACCTAAAACATCTTTAAAATGAAAACCAAATTCCAACACTTAGTCCCCACTTTTCGCCAAGGTTTTACGACCAGTGGGGCATTTTTACCACGAGGACCTCGTGACGGAATCACTGCAATAGTTTGCCCTTTTTACTTGTAGCGAAGAGGGTATCGTATAGTGAGCAAATTTTCGTTTCCTCCGCTAAGACATCGACTCTCTTTGGGAGTTGGAATATCGAGGCGTCGTTGGGACGATGAAGTTCATGTGAAACACATAATCAAAAGACTGGCATATCAAATTATTATGCCTCCTTTTGTTATAAACTGAGATGTAAACAGGATTGCAAGAAAAGGCTTTAATCACCAAAGTCTAAAGACATCCCTGGTTTTAAAACATGGACTTAAATTAACATCGAAATTCGTGCTTTTAAAACATGAACACGTATGTCGATGTTGTCATGAAGTATGTGCAGTCAATTAAGATTAAACTTAGTCATTTGCTTCTGTTCTCCACAGTATTTTATATCTTCCCCTAACCCTTGTTAACTAACAGAGTCCAGGTTTTCTCTTTTCACAAAATCCTATTAAGCATACATCGGTGTCCGTGTCATATCGAAGTCTATGGAGATGGAGATATGGCGTCACGCGTGCATTAAGCACCAATCAAGGCGCAGGTGCAGTGCAGTGGGTGGGGGCCTATCTGTCCGCTACCGGTTCCACCGGTCCAGTCCTAGGCTCTATAGCATAGAATAGCAGGGACCTGTTAATACTGAGGTGAAAAAACAAAAAAAACCAACAAAGAAGTAGTAATTAATGCTCTGGCTGCTCACGAGACCGCGGTCGTCGGACGTGACCGCTCACGTACCGCGGTCGTCCCATCGGTGCAAATGGTCGGTTCGAAAGCCGACTCCTATTACATCGGCTGGCCCTTTCGAACCGACCATTTACACCGATTGGACGACCGCGGTCGTCGGACATGACCGCTCACGCGACCGCGGTCGTCCGATCGGTGCAAATGGTCGGTTCGAACGCCGACTCCTATTACATCCTTTAGATTTTGATTCAACTGGTGGTATTGATCCAACTGCTGGTATTCCCGACAACCCGAGCGTTAATTACTCCAATGCCAGATGCATTGCAATTTGCACCGAGAGAGATTTTCGTATAAAAATCAATTTTGCAAGAGTTTCAAACTTGCAAGTGGCAAGGAAAAGAACGCACACAGGAGTATAGGAAAGTCTAAGCATTCACCAAGTATTACCAATCTAAGCACCTCGCAGCGCAGCAATTAATGTTACGGTTGTGGGGCATAGCAACAGTTGGATCAACAGTGAGATCAAATTCAACGGTTGCTGTGCCCCGCAACCGCAGCATTAACTACTGAGCTGCTGGGTGCTTATTACTCTCCAAAGTCTTCAGTCTTACCAGTGTTTTGAAAACATAAGTTTCAATCACATCAATGTTCCTTGTCGTTGGCAATTATACGATCTCACTACGTCTGTCACAAACAAATAGGTAATCAGTACAGATATATAAATTAGACATTGTCACTTCACATGCCACATCTAAGGCAAATAGTAAATTACGAACATCCAAGAAAAGTGTTAAACGTGGATTCTTTGCTAGTGGACTTTTCCAGTTAAATACAGTTTTTTAAAGGACAAATACTTGGCCACATAATATGTCTAAACAGAATTGAAACATTGTAAATGGAATGAAAGCTTTATTAAGTGACAAATAATAGAAAATGTGTAAATGGAATGAAATACATCCAACTAACCAAAATTATTTTTTAAGAGAAAATTCCTTAAACTGCTAAATAATTATTAAAAGCCTAATTTAACTTTTAGTTTATTTGAAAAAACTTCATTAATTTATAGTTGAGGTTGTAGAGGTATTTGATAAACACATTAAATATTCCCAGTAATGTAAATTATTAAATGAATACTGATGAACCCTGGATTTGACTTGATTGCTATTGATATACTGTTACTCATTACAATTATTTCGTTCACTCTGGAAAAGGCTAAGCACTATTTTAAATAATTACAGATTTTGCAGTGGTTCTATCAAATGCCCAATGAATAAAAGATACCTACCTTGTCAGTTGGATGATGCAAACTGCAAATATCCCTCTCAGTAAAGCCTACTCCCACTAAAGGTGTAACCTGTCAACAACAGAACTGAAATTATTATTATTCAAATGTTGAGGTAATCAAATGTTTATAGAGACCCTTTTTTTTGTTGTGATTAACTGGGAAAAGGACAAATCTGCTTTATCAGCTCTCGGCCTAGTTTATTGGTATGACAACATCTTTGCTCTCAAATACTCTTTTGGAATTTCAACATATCTATAAGAAACACAACAAGAAGGTAGATTATTTATCTAAAAAACACTCTTTATGGTTTCTAGCCTCTTTTCCTTCATAGAATTCCAACCCTACCACATCTATACCCTCTACCATACAATAAAAACTTCAGAATTAAATCTAATTTATTTCCTAAATTATTCTTGATGTGCTACTGACCAATGTGAGCAAGGAATCAAAATCATGTCGTTCGGCTATATTGAAGAATATAAAGGCATTCACTGGAAAATTGAAACCATGTTCCAGCCGTGAACCAACCCACCACTTTCTTAAATGTTATTCACCACTTTCTCAAATGTTATTCAGTTCTCGTTATGGCGATGATAAGGCTATAAATTGTGTTAAGATTAGGTTTAGAGTTGGATGTTATTCAACTCTAGTTATGGCGATGATAAGTGCTATAAATTGTGTTAAGACTAGGTTTAGAGTTGGATGTTATTCAACTCTAGTTATGGCGATGATAAGTGCTATAAATTGTGTGAAGATTAGGTTTAGAGTTGCGTTTCTGTGTAATCCAATTCAGTTGGAACGGAATCTAAGGAACCAATTAGCTTTAGGGTCTCTGTAGAAATGGGAGAGAAAAGTAGGGCAGCTCAAGCATTCACAAGTATTTACCTTTTTCCATGAGGACAAATTTTTGGAACATTTTTCTTAATATTTACATGTATGGATTAGTTGTTAATATAATTCTTAATCATAAGAAAATTAATGGTTTCATAACTCATCTTGGTGTATCCTTTGTATGAAGTGTGACATTCATTATCAATAGTAGCAACCACATTTTAAAAAATGGTTGATATTAGCTGATCAGTCTATATTAACTACTTTTTAACCTGTGTTTATGCTTAATATAAGTTAATTTGAGAATATTAACCAGTTCTAAAAATATAGTTGTGACTAGTTCATTGAAGACCCATAAGGCCCATTAAAAAAAATGTATATATTTATTATTTCAGAACTATTATTAATATTTATAAACATAAATGTAAAATTATGAAAAAAAATATTTATAAAATAAAAGGAATATATATATATGAAATTATGTAAGCATATTAAAGGAAGGAAACTAAAATTTAAAAATAAAAATAAAAAAGTTAAAATTATTTAGTGATTTAGTTGACTTAAATTGAATTAGATTTATGCTAATGTCATTTTCATGATACATAAAATTATAAAAATATAAAAAATGATGAAAATAATTTATTTAATATTTTTTAAATCAAATAAAACAATAATAAAATTACTAAAATAAATTTGGTTGAAAAAAATATTGAAAAAATGTTATTATAAAAAATGATACATAAAATTATAAAAATATAATAAATGATGAAAATAATTTATTTAATATTTTTTAAATCAAATAAAACAATAGTAAAATTACTAAAATAAATTTGATTGAAAAAAAAAAGAAAAAATGTTATTATGAAGATAAATATAATCATGAAAATATAATAGACATTTTTATATATCTCTATGGAAAAGATTAAAAAAATTATGAAATTATATTATTTAAATAAAATATAAAATAATAGTAACAATATTAAAATAAATTTGTTTCAAAGAAAAGTTTAATTAAATTAAAAGGAAAGTAAATAAATATGATGATGATAATGATGATGATGGTTAACTTCCAGTGAGACCAAACTTGGTCTATTGGACCTAAAGAAACCAATTAATTAGTTTGTTTTAAAATTGTATTACTATGCTCAAAGAGCTTTGTGAGAAGCGTCCTGAGCTCATTATAATTTTGACAAAGTTAAAATGCTAGTAAGGTCAATATTGCACCAAAGATTATGAAAGTGAGATATAATGTGGGTGTACGGTGGGTGTACGCAGGGCACTATAAGAGGAAGTGATTTTCATCTTCAATGTTCCTATTCTCACAGAGATGACATATCCTTTCCACCCATGGTGTTTTAGGAACTATCCAACAACCTGTTTCACTATGGAGCTCATGAGAGTTCATTCTTATCTTGGTTATACTAATTTTTTTCTTTGAACTGGTTAAAACACAGAGATACTTTTGATCTTCTAGAGTATGGGTGATGACCTCCTTATAATATCTTAATTTTCTTTTAGCCTCTAAATCTTTCTGACACTACATTTTCTCTTTAAACTTAGATGTAACAATATTTTTAATGTTATTAATATTTTGCAATGCAATATTTTCGTCAATCTTCCAATGGTTTAACGAGGCCCTCGTATCTTTATACCAACCTCGCTTGAGCCTTAGGTGGTTTTGGCTGGCATTAAAAGCTAGTTTAGGAAGTATATGGTCTCCCATGTTATTGATTTTGTGTTTGTATAAGAAGAGCCTAGTCATAGCTAGACTCTCGATAGGGGAAAGACCCGCTTCTATAAGGAGAATATGATATGATGTATTGCTTTTAATTTTGAGGTTATACGTTATAAAACGCTTCTGGATTTGTTCAATCTTTCTCCAAGATTATCTAGAGATGCTGCAACCCCAAACCTAACATCCATACAAAATAACACGAGAGACTAAAGTTTCAAAGAGGAACTTCTTTTTATCCCACATCACAAGGTTTGCTCCTTTACTATTATTTTCAAAACCAAAGTAAGCTTTCCACCCTCCATTAATCCTTTTCTCAATGCTATATAGTTTCAGTTGAGCTTGTGATGAATATCAATACCTAGGTATTTGTAAGAAGACACTTCCTCCAAGTTGCTATTGTCATACACAAAATTAGCATAAGTGTCCTTGGATTTGATAAGCATAAATTTTTTTTTGTCAGAATTGACAGTCATACCCATGGGAGAGCAGAAATCCTAAAGAAGTCGTAGAACTGCTTATCAAGATCATATGGACACCTTGCGAGAAGAACAATATCATCAGCATAAAGAAGAAGGATGATGGCTATTCCAGCTAAGAATGTGCTAGCACAACCTGCTTCTTCTAAGCAACCTTCTAGCTTATCGATGTAAATGCCAAATAGGGTAGGGGAGAGGGGGAAACCTTGTTTAACTCTGATATTACACTTAATATCTCTCGACCACCCCTTGTTGCTCTTATACTTGGTGATTACATTATCGTATAACCTAATTGCGGTAGCTCTCAACTCGACTCAGGAACATTTAGCTCTTCTAATCTATTCCATAGGTTATTTCTAGGTACCGTATCGAAAGCCTTTGTAAAGTCCACAAAGAAACAAAAAAGATTGGATTTATCATTACGACACTCCTCCACAATGATCCTAAGCGTAACGAGGTGGTCTGAAAAAAAAAAATTTTAAGTAAATGTAAACAAAAGTATGAAATTGAAGAACATTAAACAAAATAAAGTATATTGCATGAATTATTAAAGACAGTGAAAAAATGATGTTAAAGTAAATAAAATGTATTTTTGTGAAAAATAACAATGTTATGAGCTTTGAAAAGTTCTTATGAATGTTTGTGAAATGTAAGAGAAGAGACTATAGTATTTGTAGTATTATGTTGAAAAAATATTGTTGCAAATAAAATTTACAGTGAACACATAGGAAAACAATATATACAATGTAGTTGTATATCCAAGGAAACAAATAACTAAAAAATATTATAAACCTTTGCCAACAAAAAAAATTACAAATACTATATATTTAATAAAAGCATGAACTTAAATCTCAGTGAATACATTTTTAATCAACTCAATGTTAACATAAACCAAGAAGATTGAAATGCTTTAACTCAATGTTAGCATAAACCAAGAAGATTGAAATGCTTTAAACGAGGTCAAAAACATCAAAAGGTGATGGAATGCTAACTTCTAAATGCTTGGAATCAAACAATGACTTTATTGTGGAGTGCATACAAAAAAAATTCAATAAAACGCCATAGAGTGAAAGAAAAACTTTAGAGAATCAATTGAAAGGAAAGGAAGGTTAAATGCTAACTTCTAAATGCTTGGGATCAAACAATGACTTTACTGTGGAGTGCATACAAAAAAAATGAATAAAACGCTCTAGAGTGAAAGAAAAACTTTAGAGAATCAATTGAAAGGAAAGGAAGGTTAGGAAATATTGATTTGAGTTGGCAATTGTTTCCATGGTTGTACAAGCTAACATTCCCTCTCAAACGTGTTTGTCAAGGTTACATTTAAGTATAATTTTCCATCTTTGCATAGAGTTCAAAAGGAAGTTGGAGATATGTTTTTGACCACAATGAGTGGCTCAATTGGCTAAATGTGGAAAAGAAAAGGGATATTACCCCCACAAGTCAAGGTGTCCATTCCTGTTAATGGGTCAAATCTGCGATGCAGAGGCAATTTTTCAGATGAAAAAAAAAAAGTTGGAGATATGTGTAACTCTTTTATACATTAAACAAGTGAAATGGCAGTGAAATTCATTATGTATCATTATGTATTTATCACATTAACAATTGTACATTTTAATGTGAGTCTATATAAATTGTGGATAGTTAATGCCTAAACCATCTTAAAAGAAAGTTTTTTAAAGTTTCCTCTAACAACATGAGTTATGGAGACAATTTTAGTGTTGATTATGTCAAATGAAATACCAATGTATTTGTCGAAGTTAACAATTGTGTAGATTGGGAGTTGAGGAGGTTTTGTTTGAGGCATATAATAAATATTTTGAATGTAACCTAATGCGAACGACGTGCATGTTATTCAATACACCTTGCAATAGGAGAGTTCAATTATTTCAACATATTCCTATTATGCAAAGAGATAGATTGTTCGAAGGCGGACAATATTTAACATGTAGTAGAGTAATAAATGCTGCGACAGCAGCACTGTAGGCCACTGTGGGCCATTGGATCTCAACCTGTTAGAGATCCAACGGCCCACAATGCTGCCGCTGCAACATTTATTACTCTGCTGCATGTAAAATATTGTTTGCCTTTTTTGAAGGGAAAAGATGGATTGCAACATCGAACAAAGGCCTTTCTGCCAAAAGGAAAACAGGTGTCGGGCCTGTGCAAGAAGATGAGGGACCTTTTTGGCGCGTTAGATGCAATAGAAACCTAAAAAATCAGGCATCCCTCAACTTACTTGGATTTTTTGAGATACTTATGCAAAATATCTTGCATTGAGTAAAAAACATGAAATGTAGGAAATTGAATTACCTTTCCGAATGTATAACTTTTATGTATCGAAAATTTGCATAGCTATGTCATATTTCATTTTTCCTAACAGACACTTTTATTTTTCAGGGAAATTATAAGGTATATGTTTTTGTGGGTGCAGCCTTTGAGGGCCTAAATGATCGAATCAAGCTACAAAAATTGACATCCATGTAGAGAACCCATAGCACTAGTGCAGCATTATTTTTCGAAAATTAAATTAGTAATTTTATAATATTTTTATAATTGTCTAAGTGAGAAAACCTCGAAAATGGTACGTGTTTTGTGGGTGCAGCCTTTGAAGGTCTTAATGCAAAAATCATGAAATGGGGTTTTGATAGAACGTAGAGGTTAGTGTCTACTTGTGCACCATACAATTTTTGTTTGAAGTGATCAAGAATTGAAAAAGTTATAGAAGAAACACTAACAGTGTGTTTCACGAGTTAAGGAGGTAGGAGAGAAAAGAATTTGAAGAAAAATATGAAAAATTAATAATTTTAAATAAAAGTTACATATTTGGAATTTGTAAAAAAAACCGTATTTGTGTTTAATATTTCGTCAAAAATTATTGTGTGTAGCATACTGTAAAGAGTGGTTAAACACAGGTTTCTTCAGAAACTGGAAGAAACACCCAATTAGCTTTGGTTCATGATTACCATAGCACAGGTTTGGTATTACCGAAGCAAACACCAAACCATACACATAGGATTAAGGTTGACATGTGACCAAGTGATTCAGATTGGTTTTGACTCTAAAAAACATGGCGCGTTTTATTTGAATTCAAAAAATATTCCCGCTCATAGAATTTTGAAACGTGCTCATGTTATAGTGAACAAAAATGCGCTAGTGTTATAGTGAACCCAAACGTGCACGCGTTATTGAAAACATAAAAAATATTTTTTAATAATTCAGAGCGGGTAGGAAAGACTTTGGTTAATGTTTTAGAAGGGGTGGGGAAGGATCAAGGGAAACTA
>LPNX011075201.1:275096-286655 GCA_001517045.1 Pseudotsuga menziesii
TGATGTTGAGCATGATGACAATGACCATGACAATGATGATGATGATGATGACCATGATAATGATGATGATTCAAACAATGATGATGATGATGATGTTGAGCATGATGACTATGATGATGATGACCACAATGATGATGATGATGACCATGAGCATGATGATGATAGAGTGAGGGGGGTATTAGAGAGAGAGACTTGGTTACTAGAGACGTAAGGGGTGGTGGGTTAATCTAATGGACCGCATACATTAGGGGGGGGGTAACTATTTAAATTTTTTATTTATTCTACATTGTATTCATTGGTTTAGCCGTGCACCAAACACATTTATTTCTGGTCACTAATATCACGTGCGTGTTATAGATCTACAAAACGCGTGCGCGTTATGTAGAGCTAAAACGCGTGCGCGTTATGGACTATTAAAAACACAAAACTGTATTTATCCGACAGTATCTTAACTCTGTCCAAACATTTTCAAAATATCGCGTAATTTTTTCGAAAGAGAATGAGCCCGCCATTACAATTTTTCCATTCATACACCATCTCTATCAATTTTTGGTTATGCAGGTGCAAGATTGAGGACATATTTCATGGTTGATCAGTGTGGTGCTGGGTTATGTGATGAGATTTGAAGAAGATAATAAGCAAAATTGAAGAATCTTCAATTGAAGAACACACAAAAAAAAGGTATTTTGAGCTATTCTTTTTGTTTATAATTGAGCACACAAGATAAGATATCAAGCTTCAAGACCATTTGATGGTGATGTTGTTTATACACTATTTTACAAAAGAAGCAATTTCAGGAACAATTTATGAGTTAACTTTCATTTGCTTACTAGTGAAAAGAACCAAAGCTAAACTTTCTCATTCATCATTGTTTTGATGAGAAATATGAACTATTGAGAAGGAAGATTGAAGCACCTTGAAGGATCTATAGTTATAAAGCACTAAAACTTGTAATTGAAGAGTAGCAAAAACACAATTTATTGAATTGATCATTGTGGTGATAGGGAATGTACGTAACCGAGCAAGAAAATCATCAAGGAAGAAGAGACCTCAAGAAGTCATTGAAGAAGAGAAAGAAAAGAAAAGAGTAGACATGATGAATCGGAGGCTTTCTTTGGAAACTAATCCAAATCCAATTATAGAGGATACCATCGTTCATCCTATTAATCCACAACAAGAAAAAAGAAAGCATTCACTAGAGGGGCCTTCAAGTTCCACAAGAGTTGTTAAACAAGCAAAACGTAGGTGCTCATTAGGGGATGTTTCAATTCCCACTTCAAGTCAAATCAATAACTTACAATCTCAAGATCAAGCTCATGAAGAAACAAAAAATTTGTTCCCCTCTTGTCGTTATACAAGTGAGCATGTCAGAGAGGCGTTGGACATGGAGCCTACTATTGAAAAAGAAAATATTGGACTTCCACCATCCAACTACTATGAAGAGAATGAAGGACAACAAGCTACAATTGAATCACTAGTTCGTGTTGGTGATGCGCTACATGGTACACTTCCACCCTCCTATCCTCAATTAGCAAGCACACCGCGTCGAAGAACTCTGAAGCGTATTCAAGTTGATGAAAGTCTCCTCAATTCCATTGAAGGTACGCTATCTAAACGTAGTATTGCTTATCAAACTCAACAAATACTTGATAAATATTTTGATTCTAAATCTGATGGAGATAAATGTAGATTATTTTTATCATTGTTGAAATCTAGGAGCATGAATATTGTTAGGAAAAAGTTAGGGATAAAGATGGTAAAGAATTTTGGACCAAGTTCTCATATAGTTAAAAGCTTAGTAGATGCCTTTGGTAAAATTGGTAAGAAGACACGCTCAAAGGACCGTAATGCGGCTCGTCGTGTGTTGTCATAAGAAATTGTAAATAAGAACACCAAGCTCCTTCATTTTCTCAAGCCTACATGCAAAATAGTTAATTTGAATGTAAAAACCCTCCGTAGGTATTCTATTAGAAGAGAACATCTTGACACAACTGATCAGATAGATTTTTGGGCCTTTATTGGTCAGTTGCCATGTCGTGACATGAAGCTTGTTGATGCAGTAAAGGGATTAGTGCATAGTTTTTGGCATGATCACACAAGGCCTTCTTCAAACCGGAAGGATGTACTAAAACTGAGAATGGGTTCAAAGGATCGTGAACCACATATTAAACATCTTCTTGATATAACATAGACAGAACTATATGATAGGTTCAGGAATGAACATAAAGAATTAAACTTGGGGTAGAGATCTTTTGAGAAATGTAAGCCCTGGTATGTTAGAATAAATACTCTTCGTAACACTTGTTGTTGTAGATATCATGTAGAATATGAATATTACTATGAAACATTTTCGTACATTCGTCATGTGTTGTATACTAACCATGTGCAGGATTTCTCCCTGACAATACCACTGACTTCATCAAGAGAATTCATTCATAGCATCATGTGCAATATGCCTGAGGGGAAAACATACTATGCAAAATCTTGTTTGGATGGAACATGCTCCAACTATGCTGGAATGAGATTATTAAGCCAATGTATGCACGAGAGTGGAGACAGTGAATTTGGCAATATGGTAATAGACATGAAAAGTTTCAAATATATCAGCTATGAAATAGTTCCAGGGAAAGAAAGCAAAAAGATACAATTGGTGACATCTCAGGTTTGCATAAATATCAATAAATTTATGTTTGAACAGTTACATTTCAATCGTTACTTGCCCAAAAAAACTAATGTTGAGACCATTTCCTGTCACCAGGTAAAATTTAGTGACTTCGTTAAGGAATTTATTGAAAAGACACATCAATATGTTTAGCATGTCCACTTGGCCCGATGGCAGGATGAGAAGTTTAGAATATGCAGAGATAAATTTCCCCGTGGTACTATACTTTTAGTTGTTGATTTTGCCGAGAACTACACTCTGCAACCTCAAAATGAGATCCAAAGTCAGTATTATCACTCTGAGCAGGTTTCCTTGATGGTCCATATCACATATAGGCATGGCCCAAATAGCACTGAAGAGCAAAGAGAAATTTTGAAGGAATATCACTTCTACGTAAGTGATGATAGGTGCCATGACTTCCATTATGTACGTCATTGCTTCATCATGTTCTATGATCACTTGAAGGTAAGGAACATACAGATGGATCAACACTGGATTTGGTCTGATGGATGTGCTGGTCAGTTAAAAAATGCACGCATATTTCAATGGTTGTGTTCATTGCATAAAAACCACAAAGTGCCACATATGTGGAACTATTTCGAGACTGGGCATGGTAAAGGAGAGCGTGATGGAGCCAGAGCATGTGTCAAAATAGCGCTACGAAGAGAGGAATTGAAACTATCTACAGAATCTACTATTCGAAATGTGCAATCTATAGTCCGGTGGTGCACTCCAGTAATGGGAGAGGAATCAGCTATGCGAGTAGAATCCACAAGAAAGAGACATGTGGAGAGATTTTTTTGGGAGGTGGTAGATATAGATCGTTCACATGCATGGGAATGCGAGACTGTGACTAGTACTCGTGGTTTTCATTCGGTTCGAAGCTCGGATAACCCAGTATTTGAAATTTGGACTAGAAAACTCGCTTGTTTTTGCCCATCTTGCTGTGATGGTGACTGGGATGGGTGTGAATCATTGGATTGGGTTGATGGATGGGATCGCGTATCACTTCCACTTGATCAGCGTGCAATTGTTGAGTTAACTCCTTTGGAAGAAGACCAATCATCTATTTCTATAGATTTTGATCATGTCTCAGACCTTGTACAACCTGGTATGATGCATTTCATTAACATGTTTTTGGTTATTTACGTAATCTTAAAATGCACATTAATGGCCTTGTATCACATGAAAAGTATTTTGATCATATACCTACAATCATATTATGCAGGGCACATATACGCAGTGGTTGCCTCAAAAGATAGTGAATGGGCTGGTGATTACTGGTTGGCACGTTGTATAGAGGGAAAGCAAACCCTCAATATGTCCATGACTGACGATGAAAACAACCACTTCCCAATCGGGTCTATGGTTGTCAAAGGTGAATAATTGACACAGGACAACAATGCAAGAAAGAGGGGTGGATATGTTTACAGGGATTACAAACCAGGTGCGAGTGTGTACCACTTTACCAACTTGATCATTGGTACAAACATCCAGGTACGAACAATGCCTAGCCGAAATTCATCGAAGGTACGCTACTTCTTACCAGATACAGAGCACGAGAGACTAATGGAGACCATCCTTATAAGAGATGATGCAAAGGGCTTGGTTGTAAGATAGTAGGTAGGATCTAGCATGATGAGGTATGTTACATACTGTTAATACTATACTATTTGTAATTGAATATTGATATATGCTCAATTTTCTCATGTACATGTTTTTTATGAATATGTCAATTTTTTGTTCTTGATATGCCAAATTTTCGTTTAATAAAACCTAAGATTATGAATGATCATGTCAATATCAATAACAAGTACAATGAAAATGTCCAAATTGTGAATGTGCATAAGTAGATTATAAATGTGCATTGTAAATGTGCATAAGTAGATTATGTAAATGTCCAAATTGTGAATGTGCATAAGTAAATGTCCAAATTGTGAGTGTGCATTGTAAATGTGCATAAGTAGATTATGTAAATGTCCAAATTGTGAATGTGCATGCATGAATCTTGCACAAATGCTTGATTGCATTATGTGAATGTTTGTTTGTGCTAGTTATGTATATATCGTAAAAAATGTGTCATTGCAATGAATACATTAACCACTAAAATGATTGAATAATTAGTATGTCTTGATTTTGAGATCATTAGTTTGTAGTAAGAGTGCTAGTTTCATGTAGTAAACCCTAGTTTGTAGGCTATGCACTAGTTTGTAGGATCCCTAGCTTGTATGCAAACCCTAGCTTGTATGTAAACCCTAGCTTGTAGTAAGAGTGCTAGTTTCGTATAAGAAACCCTAGTTTGTAGGCTATGCACTAGTTTGTAGAAGCCCTGGCTTGTATGTAAACCCTAGCTTCTATGAAAACCATAGCTTGTAGTAAGAGTCATAGTTTCATGTAGTAAACCCTAGTTTGTAGGCTATGCACTAGTTTGTAGAAGCCCTAGCTTGTATGTAAACCCTAGCTTGTATGCAAAACCCTAGACTGTAGTAAGAGTGCTAGTTTCGTATAGTAAACCCTAGTTTGTAAGCTATGCACTAGTTTGTAGGGTTTCTATGGTTTAGAGTAGAAACTAGGGTTTAACCTATAGACTAGGATTTCCACAATATCGGGTTTAAACTATAAACACGAGTATATACTACAAACTAGGGTTTATACTAGCTCGTATGCAATTCCTAGCTTGTAGTAAAAGTGTCCCTGAACGACATTTTCATGCGACTTGCATCTCATTGTAACTCGGCAACCGGAGGTCGGATCGACGAACCGTCGAATCCGTTGGTCTTATAGCATGCCATTACCCCTAGGTGGCCCTCCCCCTTGTGTCCTCGTGGCCCAATGACTCCATTGTACAGTCATTTCCTAAACTAGTTTTTTGCCCAGTGCACCTCAATGCAAATCTGGCATTGGTGGGTCAACTCTACAAAACCCTAGACCGAGCTAGTGTTGGTGGTATACCCATGTCGGAATTTCCCATACACACTTGCAAGAGCCTACGGCACGCACTTTCGTCGCTCCGTTTGGTTTTTCGCTCCCGGACCAAGATTGTCCAAGTGTCCTTGAACGACATTTTCATGCGACCTACAACTTGACATAACTCGACAACCGAAGGTTGGATTGACGAACCGTCGAATCTGTTGGTCTCTTGGAAAGCCATTACCCCTAGGTGGCCCTCTCCCTCATGTCCTTGTGGCCCATTGACACTGTTGTGCATTCATTTATTAAACTAGTTTTTTGCCCAGTGCACTTCAATGCAAATATGGCATTGGTGGGTCAACTCTGCAAAACCCTAGACCGAGCAAGTGTTGGTGGTATACCCATGTCGGCATTGCCCATACACACTTGCAAGAGCTGACAGCACGCACTTTCGTCGCTTCGTTTGGTTTTTTGCTCCCGGACCAAGATTAACCAATTGTCCTTGAACGACATTTTCATGCGACCTGCAACTTGACATAACTCGGCAACCGGAGGTTGGATCGACAAACCGTCAAATCCATTGGTCTCCTGGCATGCCATTACCCCTAGGTGGCCCTCTCCCTCATGTCCTTGTGGCCCAATGATGCCGTTGTACAGTCATTTCCTAAACTAGTTTTTCGCCCAGTGCACTTCAATGCAAATCTGGCATTGGTGGGTCAACTCTGCAATTATTATAGATGCCTTGACACACTAAAATATTACTATATGTCTTAGTGTTCCATATTGTAACATGCACACTGATGTGGTTCTGGAGAATACCATAAGCAATATAGGTCAACATTCATAGTTCAACTACCTCTATCTAGGTGTGGTAATGTACACAAATCTTTTGTTCTTTGGTGTGCCTCGCTATATACAATACAAATACAAACTTCTATATAGTGCACCAATGCAACTAGACACATAGCACATCTAGGGAAAAAACCTCTTGCATAAACCTTTATTTAACTTGTAATTTATTTTTATTATATTACACTTAAACATTAACTTGAATTGTAATTTATTTTTATTATATTACACTTCAACATTCACTTAACTTGTAATTTTATCATCCAAAATCACTACATTTAATTAGATGTATCCAATTAGTGTGCATGTCGTGAGTTCATTGAAACATTGTATTACATTGTATTGCACTTAGTTTGATTTAATTACACGTGCACGAACTTTGACATAGTGCATTCATAAATAATAGATAATCCACACAATAGATTGACATAACAACATGTGGAAACTGAAGAACTCATACGAAGTGAAATATATCATTCATTTATAAGTGAAATGTCAATGTACATGTATCAAAAAGTAGATATATATCCAAAAGTACATGTCTCCAACAGTACATGTATCCAAAAGTACATATATATCCAAAACTATCCAAAAGTACATGTATCCAAAACTATCCAAGCCACTTGCACATGTATGAAAATGTACATATATTCTATAAGGCATGTATCAGAAGTCAAGCTTCCTCTTTTTCTTTCTCGACTTTGATCCACTAGGCTCATATCTGGGATCAATGTGCATCGATGGATCCTGCAAATTAAACACCAATTATTGATGTTCATCCTATCACCAATCTCCTCCTCAGTGGAGCCGGACTCTGCAATACCATATCTCAATTAACTCAAAACCTATCAACATCTTGTTGGAAATTGAATGAAACAATTAGTCATCAATAGACATCTCACCTCAACGACATCTAGTGATAGCTAAAGTTCAGTTCCTTGTGTCGCAGATGAAGCCATTGGTTCAACATCAATGATGGTCGGACCGGGGGGGCCAGGAGCTACTTCTTCTGTTGGTGGCTACAATCACCAAATGTTGAAGTAGTTAGACATGCATGAGTAAACAATAAAATACAATAATAAACTATATGTCTATATCAACTTAACGAACGTTCAAATATCATCGAAGGATATACATTACCATGGTCTCAACCGTGGTAGAACCAAGGGGGGCAGGAACTACTCCTACTGCTGGTGCCTCAACTGTGGTCAAAACAGGGGGGGAAGGAACTACTCCTGCTGCTGGGGCCTACAATCACCAAATGTTGAAATAGTTAGACATGAATGAATAAACAATAGACAACAATAATAAACTATGTCAAGATCATGTTGAAATAGTTAGACATGAATGAATAAACAATAGACAACAATAATAAACTATGTCAAGATCACGTTGAAATAGTTAGGTATACCCCAGTGTGACTAGCTGCCATTGATGAAGTAGCATCAACTACTGCATCAACCATCGATGCTAGACTTTCTTCCGTTAACTCCAGCTCCTGATGCAGTAAACATGCAAATCAAACATTAACAAAAACAACTTATGCACCGGATTTCAAGTTAAGCAACAAATATCATCGAAGGATATACATTACCGTGGGCTCAGTAACTCCATGGCCGTGGGCAGCTCGAGTCTTTTTTAAAGTGGACCGCCTCATGTACACACGACCCTTGTCCATGGAAGGCCTGGGAGGAGATGCATCTGCAGGCAATGGACCAGATGTTTGGGTCAGTGCCTACAATCAGCAAGTGAACTCATGTAGTTAGATGTATGCATAATTCAACAAACATGTACATGTATTTAAAAATGACAACTGTAATTGTTTACCATATTAAAATGTTTACCTGGGTACCATGATGTGTCTCATGGATCTCTCCACCCAGTGACGGATCTGGGATCTGCAAGTTTAATAATTGTAAATATTAGACCATAGAAAGAATTAGTGAACTAACATGTAAAGTATGTGGAAATTAACAAATTATTGACAAGCATAATTGAAAAATTGAAATTTTAGAATGTTTACCTCAGTAGAACCAGATGGGCCTATACCATCATGGATCCCTCCACCAACAAAGGGATTGGTCGCTGCAATGCCATGCCCCAATCCAAAGTTTGGGGGGTCTCTGGCATCAAAACGCAACAGCTGCAAGTTCACGAAATTAATATATTAGCTCAAACTATATATATGTGTACAAAGAGGAAACTAAATGAAGAATTTATTAAAATTAACCAGATCTACATACCTCACTCAAAAAACCACTGAACGCAACATCTGTGGAAAGACCATAGCAGGGATGACCACATGATGTGCACTCGTGAGGATCAGAAATCTGCTCAGGATGTGCCGATGGTGGTGCACTGGTGGATGGTCCTGCATTAGTAGGTGGTGGTGCACCAGTGGATGGTCCTGCATTGGACGATGGCCTCGAAGAAGACGATGGCCCCGAAGAAGACGATGGCCCTGCATCGTGATGACTAGGTCCTGCATCCCCACCCATCTGCTGAAGAGTAGTACTATGGTGAAGGACCACTTGTGCCAGTGTCAAAAAAGCATCCCATGTCTCAGCAACTACGCGAGTTGCAGGTGGGACATCTGGCCCATGCAGTGGTGCACGAGGTGCAGGGATAGGGCGACTAGGGTCTTGGACCCTCACATTGGGTCGGTTTTGGGGCATCCCCCCACCGATCCCCTGAAACTCCAAGTAAGAAAAATAGTTCACGTGTCTATGCAACATGAACTCTGCATACAAATTTCAAAGGAAATACAGGGGCATTTCCCTATTGTTATGCGGTGGCGAATCAAAGACCATATACCATCTATCCATCTAGTTATCGATAAATGGTTGGAATGTGCACCACTCAATGGATATATGTGGCCGGTTTGCATTTGGGATTTCTCCAGTCCGAGGATCCCTGAATAATGCAAAAATTTGCTCCTTTGTTATTTTTAACCTTCTTATTGCCACATAATCCAATCCATCCTCTTGTTCTCTTCTTTTCCTCTCTCTATATGATGTGATATCATATAGTATATTAGTTGACTGCGAAATAGTGTCAACAATAGCATCCATGGTGGATGCAAGTGAGCGGCGAATCTCATCGCCGCCACGAAAAGAAGCACTGATGCCCCTTAAGCAGGCAAGCTCAATCAGAATCACGGCATTCGGATCCATTGCAGCAACTGCAAAAAAAAAGATCAATAAGCAAATCATTAGAAACATATACATGGCATATAATGGCGTCTCTTCAAAATTGAAAATGTATTAAATCAAACTCAAGTTAGCAATTTAATGACAAATTCACTTACATATATTTATTTAAACTTAAGATTAAACATTTCACAATTAAAACGTAAGTTTTGTTCAACTTGTGACTACATTCAGTTAATGAGTAAGTAAGAATTGGATATAACTTGTTTTGGCTTAGAAAGATGGTTGCGCTAACTTAGAAAGATGATTTGAATTTTGTTGAGAGGTTTGTCTTTCGTTTAAGGTTTGGATTTTGGCAGGAAAGGAGGAATTGTTCATTGTTTGGGACATGCCTTAGAGGCTATGCTGATGTTGCTTGATCAAGGACAATCTTTATTAGAGCATGATGATGGATATTCCAGAGCTAGTATAGTCCAGAGTTCGACAGGAGAAAACTCCGATGATATGTGTCAATGGGCATTGTATGAGTACAATTTCAAGCTTATGATGGTCTCCTATGTGTATATATGTAGAGCATATGATGTGTATTATGATGATCCTTGATGATTACTTGATATGTATCATGTAGGTCATGTTATGTACACGCGGGGTTCATCAGCGAAGATTGATGACTTTGTAGAGAATTTTGAGTGTTCATTTTCTACTTGTCTTTCAGGATGTAATTGTGCAGTGTATGAGGATATTGGGGCATGCATTCTGAATAGTGAGTCATCTCTCCATATGATGGGAATGAGGTCAGTGTTCCTTAATGTTTCAGAGATAGACTCAGACTAGCATGTGGATTGTGGGGTCAACACCATGCATGCACTGAAGGTGGTTGGATGTGTGGAGATTCCAACAGAGTCAAAATGATCGCTCGAGGTGGGAAAGGTGTTGTTTGGTTCAGAGTAGAAGGTACATTTTATCTCAGTGACAAATTTGGTAGATGCATGGCATAAAGACATGTTCTGGGAAAACCATGTGCTTATATTGTCATAGGGGGCTACCCAAGACACAATAGTGGTGCTTAGTGTTAAAAGGGGGAAGTTGGAAAGGTTTCTAGGACAACTTGTGCGTAGGTCTTAAGGGATATTAGATTTAGTGTCAAGACCAATATCCAAGACATTCAGTCAAGAGATTTCCTTTCATACTTTTAGGAGAGTTAGTGGGTATAATTTGACACAGTTGCATGCATAGGAGAGAGAGGAGTCTCCTAGGAGAATGGGTTGTAGGAAAGCCTTCGTCACATAATCTAGGCAAACTAGCATGAAATATTTCAATTTCATAGGGAGAAATTACAACAATCGATGGCATGATGAGATTGGAGACATATCCTGATGGATGTACCAGGAGTAACTTCCTCACTAAGAGGGACCGTTATCTTTTGGGGTAGCTTGGATATGTACTTCTGCATTGGCGGTGTCTAGTATGTGGAATTGTCCGAGCGACACTCTCTTGGTGAACACTTTATAAAGTGATTTTATAATGTTACCCTTTATATTTAATCACAAAAGCGAGTTTTATAATGTTGAGGAACTTAAGTGATTTAAGTGACCCCAATAAGAGAATAAGTCACAATTGCCGATCTTGTGAGGTTAATATCTAATCTTGACTCTTGAAGTTGAAGGGTTAGGGATTTTGTCATTGATGAATTATAAAGGGATATCTAAGGAGAGGAAGAGGCACATTATGAATGAGAGATATTTTGGAGCCGAAGAAAAAAAGGGTGAGGAAGAGTACTGTAGCAAGAGAAAAGAGGGCGCAAATCCAAAGGAGGGAAGGAGAGCGCACTTCCCAAGACATCCATTGCAAGAAATAGAGGAAGAGAAAGTTTCCAATAGCCTAGGAAAGGAAATTGAGGTAGTTATGGTATTGTCCATACAACATCAAAAATCGGTATGTACAACAGCATTTAAGAGAGGTTTCAGGGGCCATATAGCCTATACCTTA
>LPNX011075201.1:286867-302675 GCA_001517045.1 Pseudotsuga menziesii
CATTAGATATAGAATAGCATCTAAATTGTTTTTTATGAGGAAAAAAAAGATAATAAAAAGTTTAGTCTTCCTACATAATGCATGTCAATAGGGTTTTTTCCAATGGCATTGCCTAGAAACATTTGTGTCAATTGTATGTGATCAATTTATGTGTTTAGTCTTGGGAAAGGCATTGGCATATCATCATCTTTGGTTGGTTGGTGTTTTGGCTATGAGATGGTTGTTTATTTTTTTATGGTTTTTATTGCATTTACAAATAAAAAATGGTAATTTAAGTATCTAATTGAAAAAAAAAATCTATGGGTGAATGAATTACCTGTTAATATGATGATTCACCAAAGGATTTGTCTTCAAATCGAGGAATGGGCACTCTTCCAAGCTCCTAGGGCACGGGCACGCCGTCGTCTTCGCGATCCTGTTTGGTGAAAACGACTCTTGGGTCGGGACTGTGTGTTTTTTTATTTGTTTTTAGATTTACAAAACGTGCAGGCGTTATAGAGTTACAAAACACGTGTGCGTTTTGGAGTTCTATAACGCGTGCACGTTATTGTTACCTGGCCTACATGCCTGCTGATATGTCAGGCTCAGATTTACTATTCCAAGTGCTATGGAAGAGGAGCGCGTTCTTTTTCTATGTAACGTGAGCCTGTTCCTAAAAAGTAAGATTGCATCTAAAAGGTCCCTCAACTTCTTGGACACACCCTGTCACATTGACACATCACTAGGAGATACCAATCCTTAATGAGAGGATGCGCATTACGGCTGTTAGTCAATGATTGATGAAAGGAAGCTTCATGGGGATTGTCACCATGCTGACGAAATATTGTTTCAAGGATAACAACAATGGTGGAAATATTTCATAAGACTTTCGTTGTTGTTTTTCCGTGATACAATGGATATCTCCCATAGGAGGTAGTTGACCCAAATCACCAACAAGAATTCTATATCTACCACCAAAAGGAGTATTTATTTTATCCAATAGGAATTCTTAGAGAAAAATGGATTATGTCTCTATGTACATTAAATGTATAGTGCAAGTAATAACAAGGAAATTGAGAAATATAATGAATGAGATAGGGATTGCTATATTTCTACTCGAAGAAGCTGCTAGGGCATGAGAAATACAATGAATGAGATAGAACTTCCCACTTCCATAGAATGGTGAAGAACCATGTCAAAAACAAGTCAATGCTTAGTCGACAAGAGAGAAGGAGAGGGAATGTTGGAATCCACCACCTCTATTATTTCAGCACGTGAACAAGCATTTGTTATAAAATTATCAGCATGTTTTGCAAAAACAACATCAATAGTTTTCTCTTCCCAATTAAAACGTAAATCAACGTCTCTTCGTCCAAGAGTAGAAATATATGAAATTGGAATATTATCTGGAGGAACCCAACAAGATAACAACTCCCATTCATCCAAATATTCATTTGCTTGCAAATTTCATCCATAAAATCATCTACAATAGCATCGAGCATAGGTGCATAATCAACATGCCAAGGAAGGTATCGAATATTCCTTTAGTTTTTAATAATTGTTTTGTTGGATTGTATCGGTAAAGTCATATGGTATAACTAGCACACTTTTGGAAATTTAATAAAGTGGATTAACCGCCATTCCTAATAATACGACATTGTTATTGATTTTGTATGTTCATCAAAATCTGTAGGTTTTGGTGTGAGAGTTCTACAAAGATGGTTTGTAATATCCCTAAAATTCATAAATAAATAAATAAAATTGTAGGCTAATAAACTGTTAGATCTTAAGGACATCTTTATTAAGCTTGTTTGAAGAACTAAACCTAAGTTCTGTTTGCTGCTTTCCTTATGTGTTTTCTTGTATGATGATGGTGTCTACATATTATTGTTCTATACTTCTATGCTCTTATAAAATTACTCTTCATGTCTATCTTATTTATTGACATTGTCTATACTTACTCTGTTTTACGTCTTACTTTCATTCTTCTTGTATTTAATTTGTTTTATTGTTCATTATAAAGAGGTTGACTTCCCTCTGTATGTCAGGGGGTGGAGTGGCGGTGTTCTGTCTCTTAAAGGTCCACTTGGAAAGGTAAGGTTCCTATGCTATGGGTTTACTTATTTCATCATGAACTAATGCATTTGTTTATATTCTTCTGCACGTGACTTAACCTATGAACCTAGACTTGCAGAAGTAACCTAACCGAGTCCTAGCATCTACAACTATTGGAACCTAGACAACACTATTCCTATGCTCAAAAGCTAAAAGAGGAAGAAGGGTCCTAAGCCTAACTTATACCTTATAACTATGGTAAAAGGGGTTATATTATATGCATGCATGTTTGTTACGACTATCTGGGTGAAGGTTTAAAATTTTCTTTATAAAAATTTTATGCTTAAACTTTAATGTGAAGGGGGTTTATGTTATGCCATAGAAACTTTGGCTAAATCCTAAGCAAATCGCAGTATGATAGGGTTTTACAAACTATGGTGATGGGGTTTAATATTGTGGTAAGTCTTTTTAAGAATGATAAAAGTTTGGAGGATATTTTGTAAGAGGTGGATGGAGGATTATGAATGCCTTTTTTAAAAAGTCTTTGAACATTAGCATTGGGTTGATGTACCTTTGAATTAACTTTTGAATTCTATTTTTTTTTTATGATATATATATATATATAATTGGAATATAAAAATCTGTATAGAAGTGAAAAAAGTTTTTCTTAAGTAAATTAATAAATATAAAATTTTGATTACTTTTTGTTTCATATATTATATTTAAAATAGTTAAAATTTCATTTCATTTATTATATTTAAAATTTAAATAAAATAATATATTGATATGTTATATATTATTATATTGATAAATAATTTATATTGATATGTTATATCTAATTAGTTGTATGGTTATTAAATCACTTATTATAAATATAATGACCGATACACTATATAAATTATATAATCTAGAATGGTTAAATAATTAGTTTAAATTTATTTTATTTATTTGTGAATGGAGAAGTAGTTTTTTATTTTATTTTTAAAATTTAAATTATTTTTCATAATTTTTATTTTATTTTATAAGTAGATATAATTTTTTGTAAGTATAATCTTAATCTCCTCCATAAAAATTATAAAACACATAGAACCATCTAGTAAATAAAAAAATTTATTTATATTTAATTATATTTTTTTATTTTTATAAATATTAATATTTTAAATTTAACTTATTAAACCAAATTCTCTTACTTATTTACAAATAATTAAATAATATCAATAACTTAAAAAAATATTAATAAACAATTGAACACTTGTCTATTATTTTCATAGATATAACACTGTTTATTTTTTCCCACTTGCGATAAGAATGGATGTAGATAAGTACAATTCTAAAAATCTAAGAAGATTCATTATAATAGTCATGGGTTAAGCACATTAAGTTAAGTTATGATTATGTTAATGCAAACAAATTATATTTCTAAATGGATTCTCAAAACCATAACTTTGTGTGGGTACTATTTCAATGTGGCTTGAGCATGTTTAATGTAGGTTAAATCTCAAACAACTTCAAATCTAACAGACATCAAACCTGGTGCTATTCCATTAAATATCCTACAACATGCTGAATATTGCTCCCCAATGCCGGCCAAGGTTTTATTGCTCCCCACTGCTCGCCAAGGTTTTACCACCCGTGGGGCTTTTTTACCACGAGTATCTCGTGACGGAATCACTGCAATAGTTTGGCAACAGGTTATCGTATAATGACCAAATTTCTGTTTCCTCCGCTAAGACAGACACCGACTCTCTCAAAACGCGGAGACATATCTCCAATATTTGGGAGTTGGGATATCGAGGCGTCGTTGGGATGATGAAGATCACGTGAAACACATAATCAAAAGACGGCATATAAAATTATTCTTATTACTCCTTCTGTTATAAACTGAAATGTAAACAGGATTGCAAGAAAAGGCTTTTAATTACCAATTTACCACAGACATCCCTGGTTTTAAAACATTGACTGAAATTAACACCGAAATTAGTGCTTTTAAAACATGGACACGTATGTCGATGTGTCATGAAGCATGTGCAGTCAATTAAGATTAAACTTATTCATTTGCTTCTGTTCTCCAGAATTTATATCTTCCCCAAACCCTTGTTGACTAACAGAGTCCAGGTTTTCTCTTTTCAGGTAATCCTGTTAAGCATACATGGTTGTCATAAAAAAAAATTATATTTATGAAAACTAGTCTAATGTATAATTACTATGACAATCATTTAAGTTCAAGTCTAAAATATAATACTAGATATGGAGATGCAGATTTGGCGTGCAATAAGCACCAATCAACGCGCAATGGAGTGGGTAGGGGCCTATCCGTCGGCGACCGGTTCCAGTCCTAGGTTATGTGGCCCTTTGATTCTGCATAGAATAGCAGGGCTGTAAGAGGCCAGTGGTCAAATTCGAAGGGCTGGTCTTAATTTCTTCTTTTGGAAGGGCATGCAACTATCCAACCCTTCACGATGAAAGGTCATAAAAATAATTGCACTTCAATTAAAAATTGAAAATTAAATTGGTCCTTCAATTAAAAAAAGGTGAAAATAAAATAATGCCCTTCTAAATATTTATAATTTTAAAATATCAAACAGAAACTCCATCAAACATTGTAAATTTTCATTAAAACTAATCAATAAACAAATATCTCTTCAAATCCATTAAAAAATTAATAAGAAAACATATTTTCCTTCCATTCATTTGATATTCTTCAAAAACATTTAGGATTACATCATTGAAAACATGAATCTAGCCCAATGGAAGAGGCTTTCTGGCTTTCATTTGTTTCCATACATCATAAATGCCGTTCCAATCTACCTCATTTAAATCATGAGGTGCACTAAGAGAGAGAAACATTAGCATATCCAATGTCTCCAATGAAAGTCTTACAAATAAAGAGAGCTTTTGAAAGAGAGCTTCGCAATATAAATATATATAATAAATACTGTTTTCTAGCCTTTTCTACCTTAACGGCCATTCCTGATACTGTTAGCAGCAGTACAAATTACACCCAATGCAAATCCAAACAACCCCCACCCCCCAAAATAAAGATCAGACATTCATTTTTGTTGTAAACAAGGCTTGAGAGCACATTGTTGTAAACAATGAGTGATTTATAGGTCTCTTGTTCCCCACACAAAGCATTATTGCAAATTGCAACTACAGACTGCTTGAACATTACAAACTGTTATATATTCAAATATCTTTGTTATATTTAATTGAATAACAAATCTTATTTAATCATTTTATCTCGTATTGAGATGAATCCATTCATTTCGATTGGATTGTTTTAAACTTTATATATTTTAAAGGTGAAAATGAAAATATTATTTTTATCGTTACAATTTATTAATATTTATTTAATAATGTTAAAGATTTTACATGGATGTCAAGATTCTAATTATCTACATAGTTTTCTTGACATTGTTTTAAAATAAATATATTAAAAAAACTTAAATAATAATAAATTGTTACAAGGTTATTAATTATATAATAAAAATGTAAATAATATTAAAATGTTTTCTAAAATACCAAGATTTGATTAATTTACAAACTCTACTCTTTTTGAAAATTACTTTATTAAAAATGTTTTAAAGATGATGATTAGAGTTATTAATATTTATTATGATTAAGTTTCTTTTATTGAACCTTAAAAAAGTAAAGAAGCCATTTTGTTTTTTATCTCATAACAAAGATGATATATATAAATCTTAAGAGATTTATTAATGTTTGCGTAAGACTTGAAATTTTTTGTAAACATTAATGTTGAAAATTAAAAATTTAATTATTTTTAAAAAATAAATTAAAGTTGCATTTTGATTGATGTCATAATCCCTTGGAAATTGTGCTCGAAATTTGATTCGTTGTTGTTCCAACTTCCGCGTTATGTAAGCCTCGGGAAGCTGCTCACACGGATCGAACGATATTGCAAAACTGTTGCGTCATGCACAATGATCTGGTATTTATCGTTATTCATATGTTTGAAAAGGATCCCATGATGTGATGTAAAGTCATTACTCATTAATTATTATTGCCCATTGTCTATTCGCAGATTCACAGCATGTACTTACAACGGAAAAAAAAAATTGACGGGAAAATTAAAAGGCTTACCCTTCTTTTAAAATATTTAAGTTAAGGTATCCCTTCATGGTGGACGGGTGAAATAAAAAATTTAAATTTTTTTTATGGGGAAAATTTTCGTAACACTTCTGGGACGGGCTAAACCCCTTTGGAAGGGCTGGGACGGGTTCAAATTTGACCGCTGTAGGGGCCTGTTAATACTGAGGTGAAAAACAAAAAAAACAACAACAAAGAAGTAGTCATTAATGCTATGGCTGCAGGGCATATTACAGCCTTTAGATTTTGATTCAACTGCTGGTATTCCAGACAATCGAAGCATTAATTACTCCAATGCCGGGTGCTTATTGCACTTTGCACCCAAAGAGATTTTCATATAAAAATCAATTTTGCACGAGTTTCGAACTTGCAAGGAAAACAACGATGCACAGTCGTATAGGAAAGTCTAAGCATTCACCAAGTAGCGGCCTTTTGAAGTCTTCAGTGACCACTAACCAGTCTTACCACTCTTTGAAAACATAAGTTTCAATCACATCAATGTTCCTTGCAGGATTCAAATTTGAAGCCTTCACAGCCCGGCCATTTTACCCTTCATAGAAGGCGAGAAGAAATTTTACCATGCAAAAAAAATTAGTTTTATTTCTAGCCCTTTAATAATGAAATTGAGTAAGCCTGGGTCAATTTGCAACAGAAGGGCAGGTTATCAATGATTCAATGGATTGTGGAATATTTGGGACTAAGAGTCTGTCCGAGTGCCTTCAAATGGTCGGATCATGATGAGGATCTCAATCCAATGTGCACCACTATGGGCCACTGCGCTGCGGAGTGCCAAGTTCAACTAGATGAGTGAGGACTTTGACTAGGGATTTGATGTTCACGTTTAAAGCATTTAATGGCATTTGCATGCATTATTGATCACCAACTTCATTAAATCTTGGTGTGAGAGAATGCGAGCCTCCGGACTAGGTTTTCCATCTCGCCCTCTTCTTGTTCACCAAGTCATGTAATATCACAACTTCCTCTTCTTGTTCACCGAGTCACGTAATCTCACAACTTACAAGTCACTTCAGTATTTGAGTATATGATGTGAAATTAAATGCTCATATGAGTCATATGTATGGATGGTGAATTGATTTGACAGCCCTCAATTGTCAAGGCTTCATAAGGAAAAACTAATGGGGTTGTTTTTTGGGTTACAACTTACAAGTTGTAATTTAGAATGCATTGAACAATCTTTGTCAGATTCAAACCTAACCTGGTCCAATGGGTTTATAAGTTGACAGACTTGGGTTTCACCCAGTGCCAGACATTTCCATGACCACCATAGGACTGGGATGACAAATCTTTGGTAGATGACCATGTCTCCTTTTGTTTGTGTTCATGAATCATATCCTATACTAGTTAGTCCATGATTCCAAGATTTATTCCAATTTCCATTCATTTACTCTGGTCAGAATCATTTGAATCAGCACTCCGAGTCTTCCACGGTCCACCTAGGAAAAGGGTTAGGCAGCAAAGACAAAGGCAACTGGAACTCATTGGAGGAAGAGGGTTATGTAGAAGAGACAAAGGAAACCGAAACAGAGATCCAACCGAAGAGAAGGGTTGTACAATATGCATATATTCATATCTAAAAGAAACAAAAGAATTTGTCATATACCTAACTAAATATTATCATTACTTAATTTGTCAGGATGCTTACGTAGTAACTCCTGCACCCGAACTGATTATGAGGGTTGGTTGTGTTGGAAATGGCTACGATTTGGAGAGGCTCGTTGCCATCATTATACCACCAGTGGGTTGCTCCTGCAACTATCACTATTACATTTACCCTCCCTTCTCAGCTCACCTTTTGAATTGAGTCCTCTTCTTCTTCTTCGTCTTCCTCCCGTGGGCTCTTTGATCTGTGCACTGAGCGCCCTCGAAACAAAGAATGATCTTTGAAAGTCTCCCGACACCTCGTGAAAACGATACCCATTTTTCCCTCATCTGCACAGATATATCTATGTTATGTAGAGGCAATTATAAAAAAAAATATTTGTCATCATGTGAAATACACAAACATGCATTCACCTAACTCGAGCAAGGTAAACCAACTTAGGAGCACCGAGATGTTGGGGAATTGAGATGGTATTTATTTCAATCTTCTTTCCATAGAAGGCAACAACTGCACGTTCTAATTCCTCGTTTCTTCTGTGGTGCACAACTCGAAGGTGCCACCTATGTCACAGGTAGGAGTAAGAGAAGCAAAGTTAGAACGTTGGGTAGGTTGGATTGAGCTTCCCTGAACTTAAAGAGATTGGCGAAGGCTGTGGAAGAAAAAAAATTATCCTCGGTTTACAAGTATAGAATAGTCAGAGGTCAGGACTCAGACTCTAAACTCTCCAATTCCATATTTTAGTGTCTCCCTAATTTCTCTTTCCTCTAGAAGATTTTGTAGAGCTAAGTTGTTGACTTGGTTGTTGTGAATTTACAGGTATGTACAACATTTTGTAATTGTGTAACATTTTATATATGGAGAAATGTTAAATGTGTTGCTTGTTGAAGTTCCTTCTCGTGTTATAAATATAAGGGTTTAAAACTTCTCCATCCAAAATGTTTTTTGAAATTTGTAATGTATTATGTGACCATGCGTCCACCATGCTAAGTCTCGAATACTCAATATATGTAACCTTAAAAAACCTAGTATATAAATGAAATAAAACCAAAATAATGTATACTTTTCATAGGATAGGACCACAACTTCATTTGGGCAGAGGAGAAAGCAGAAAGAGCCTGGTATTTGAGTTCCAAATATGTCAATGCTCTTTATCTATCGTGAATTGTAAACATTAGGTTGAAAGAAAGAAAAATAATTGAATACAGATGTTTGAATTATTCCAATTTCCTTAATGAAATCCAAAGGTTGAAAGGATAAAATATTTAACAACCAACACTGTAAATGTTGTAGACTCCAAACCCTCTATTTTCCTGTCAACCTTCTAATAAAGGCAATAAACAGCAAAAAGTGTCTACCAATATATATAAACAAGGAAATCCTTGACGGATGTTCATGAATGAGGGACTGGGAGTGCAGTGAGCTAGCAAAGAACATGGTTTCAACAGCCTCGCTGTCGCAAACCTCCCAAATGTGTGTGTTCCCAAGTGTTATGTTGATTTTGACGTAATTGGTATGTAACAATGCAATGTCCATAAGGGTTATTCCACATTGTGACATTCAACAAGGGTTATGTTGAATTTGACATAAGGGGTATGTAACACCTTCATACAATGGATTATAGATTGACATTAAGTGGACTAATAAATACTTAACCTTTCCGATAGGGCTTATAAACTCGATATAGATTGGACGGACTATCCACAATCCACCTAAATTTGGGGATTTTGCTTGATCACTTCGAAATGGGTGATAAACTTGATATACATTGGAGGGACTATCCATAATCCACCTAAAATTGGGGCTTTTATTTGATCCCTTTGAATTGAGCATTTGAGGAGGACATGATTCATAGTTGCTAAATTTAGGGTTGATAAAAAAAAGTTGTTGCTTGAAAGCATTAGGTATTACACTCTAGGGTTTTTTTTTTAGGTAGGCCCAATCACACTTGACCAATAGAGACTCCATCGAGTGCATTCAATCCTCCATTCAAAGGTCCTTCCAAATTCCAATGGCTTATTTTATCAACAACCTAACGACCGACTTTTTCACCGACCTGACAGAGTTGTCCCTTATCTAAGTTCAAAAAACTATATCATCTAGGGACCGAGAGAGTAGAGAATTCTTTATGTATGTATGGACTTGCATTAGCTAAAATAATAATAATGTTGTATCCTTGCGCATGTCTCCATATTTGTATGAGATCTTTCTCCATGACATGAATGGAAGAAGATGTCCCAACGGTTGCCAATGTGAATCGTGTGAGGGCCATAGAGATGTGAATTATAGGTTTCCACACAATAATCGAGTGTGTATTATAGTCATCTCTTGTGCGCTCCGGGTGGTTGAATAAATATTTGTTTCTTCAAAAACATTTAGGTGGCGGCTTTTCTTGTCTTTTTATTTCTGTTTTACAATTATTTTGTGTGCATTCGAAATCCATAAACCATAATAGAGAAAAATAAAAATAAAATTAAAAGTTTAAAATACTTGATCTTTGTTGGAGAATTTGAAGTGTTTCCGTAAATTAGCTAGGATAAGATGTCAATATTGGAGAGACTTGGAAATGATTTTTTTATTTTATTTAATTTCCAATTTCTAGGATTTATATAATTAAGGGTATAGAAGGTATTTACTTTTATGAGGATAACCCCTACGGTTAGGGAGGCCACATGGATAAGAACATGTATTGTATGCATTAGATGTAAACCATTTCAATTTGTATTGACTTTGGTTCTTGCTTTGTGCTCCCCCCTTACTACAGTCTACCTACTCACCTACTCTTTCTTATGTCATGGATATATATAGATTTGCTCATGAATAGATAGACTGAACCATTATAGGCATGACAGGCATTCCAACTCAATTTCATTACATTCTAGGAACTACACGCACTGAAATTGGAATATTATTTGGAGGAACCAAACAAGATAACAACTCCCATTCATCAAAATATTCTTTTGTTTGCAAATTTCATCCATAAAATCATCTACAACAGCATCGAGCACAGGTGCATAATCAACATGCCAAGGAAGGTATCGAATATTCCTTTAGTTTTTAATAATTTTTTGTTGGATTGTATCAGTAAAGTCATATGGTATAACTAGCACACTTTTGGAAATATAAAAAAGTGGATTAACCGCCACTCCTAATAATAGGACATTGTTATTGATTTTATATGTTCATCAAAATCTGTAGGTTTAGGTGTGAGAGTTCTACAAAGATGGTTCGCAATATCCCTAAAATTCATAAAAAAATAAATAAAATTGTAGGCTAATAAACTATTAGATCTTAAGGACATCTTTATTAAAATTGTTTGAAGAACTGAACCTAAGTTCTGTCTGCTACTTTCCTTATGTATTTTCTTGTATGATGATGGTTTCTACATATTACTATTCTATACTTCTATGCTCTTATAAAATTACTCTTCATGTCTATCTTATTTATTGACATTGTCTATACTTACTTTGTTTTACATCTTACTTTCATTCTTCTTGTATTTAATTTGTTTTATTGTTCATTAAAAAGAGGCTGACTTACCTCTGTATGTCAGGGGGTGGAGTGGTAGGGTTCTATCTCTTAAAGGTCCACTTGGAAAGGCAAGGTTCCTATGCTATGGGTTTACTTATTTCATCATGAACTAATGCATTTGTTATATTCTTCTGCACGTGACTTAACCTATGAACCTAGACTTGCGGAAGTAACCTAACCGAGTCCTAGCATCTACAGCCATTGGAACCTAGACAACACTATTCCTATGCTCAAAAGCTAAAAGAGGAAGAAGGGTCCTAAGCCTAACTTATACCTTATGTTGGAATATAATCAGCCAGGATTATACGTTAGTGTAAATAATAGGAAGATGAAAAGACTCTCGGATCTGTGATCCCAAGAGTCATTGTAATGTATAAATAAATGTTTTAGCCATGAATAGAATTGAATCGGGAGTTATACCTAACAGTGGTATCAGAGCGGGTTCCTGCCATAACTCCTGGCTGCATTTCAGTTCTGGCATTCTGCCATTCTACCCCGTGCATAGTCTGCGCCCTCCTGGCTGCCAGACTGCTCACTCATTTTCTCTGTCAAAACGGTTGAAGTATTGTGCTACCAATTTCCCTATATGCCCAGTGGCCTGAGCTTGCAATTCTCTTGTCATTCTGAGCTCTATCCTATCCTCCCTGATGCACTGCCTCTCCAGTTTGCTTCTTGACTTATAAGCACATTACCCTCCATTTCTGCATTATTCTTCTCTGTGAGAAACGCTAAAGTTTGTGGAAACCTATGCACGACCTCTTCATTTGCATATCTCCCCTCTGATTAGAGACTTCTCTCCATCTAGGTGACTGGGTCTTTAAACCCTAGCCTCTGACATACTTTTCAAGCATAGCTCCACCGAAACCATAGACTTGGCACATTGCAAGGACGTTTGTGACTAAGTGAAGGATGAAATCAATCTTAGTGACACCGAAGGTACATGAATGACAAAATCGATGTGAAGACTTCTTTGACTGATATATCATACATATATTGCATTGAAGACTGCGTTGGAGAAATAATACTCTTGCTGCGTTGAAGAGCTGCGTGGAGTACTGATGTGAATTCAAGGAGCTACATGGAGTACTGCTGCTATTGATTGAAGCTGCGTGGAGTGAGATGAGAGGTCGCTGAAGATTCATGCCATCTTTGACTGCGTGAAGCGTGGGTTAAAGACTGCATTCTGCGTTGGTTGAGCTAGCTGCCTGCGTTGAAGGAGCTTCCCTTCTCTAACTGCATGGAGGTAAAGTGTTGTTGTTCTAATTGTTTATGACCGATAGAATGCATAAAACCTAATTGAGTTTACCCTAATTTTGTGCATGGAGGAAATTCTGCAAATTTTCCTTTATGTATGAGTTGCATGTATGATACGGCTGATGTATGAGCCCGTGATTTTGATGAGGCGTGGCTACTGTATATTTTTTATGCTGCGTATTGAAGAGGCCCATGAGTCCTGAGCCTATATCTATATGCATGAACCTTGAATCCTCAACTTGGAAAATGAGCTATGACTACTGTGTTTTACTTGTACACTTTGTTGTGTATTTAATGAGCTCTTGATTGCTACTTGATACTGTGTGGAAGATATATGTTGTTGCTGGTGTATATCGTATATTGGAGACCCCATTGAATGATACATGTTGCTGGTGTTTTGAGCTGTAATCTTGAAATGTGTAAACCTAGACTGCTGCAACTAGAAGTACTGGATCAAGCTGCTGGAGTTGCGACCTGCCTTGAAGAATAAAGTCTATGTGAAACTATTGCAGAGACTCAGACCTGAATTGTGTATAATAGTGCACATAGTTTATTGAAGGAGAGATTATCATTTCCTTGTACTATTTTTTGTAAATAAATTAGCAGAGACTTAGACCTGCTTCTTTCATATAGCTGAGATCGTTGACTGGTGCTGTTCAAAACCCTATATTTTGTGACAGTTCACAAACAATGGTATTTCCTTTAGGCGTATTGCTGAGCAGTTCTTCTAGTGCTAAAATTTGCTTATGAACTTATTGACAACATATAAATATTGTAAATCACCTTGGCAGAGGCTGTAGACCTGCAAGGTTATTGTTTTTCTATTATCTCATTCTCTTTGTCATATTAAGTTCATTATTGTAAATTACACTAGCAGTTGCAGAAGATGCAATCTATAACAGCTGTAGTTGGTGCCACTCTCTCTGGCAAATATCATCCCAAAGGAGAAAGCTGCAAGAGAGGTAGAGGAAGAAGAAACTTCAGAGGTAGAGGAGGCGGAAACAACTCCAGCAAAAGATCAGATTTGCAGTGGAAACATTGTGGAAAGACCGGACACACATCAGATCAGTGTTGGGCTTCGTGGGACTCCATCAAAGACAAACATAACCAGAAGAAAGATGATAATAAAAACTAAGAGCCTAGTAAATCTTCTGATTCTGCTCATTGTATTGTTGCACGTTGTAATATTGGAATTAATGAAATGACTTCACTTTCATCTTACAAATATTGTTGGCTGCTTGATACTGGTGCAACATCACACATGAATTTTAGAAAAGACTGTTTTGAAGAACTTAATGAAACAATAAATGGCATAGTGTACTTTGCAGATAAGTCAAGTCTTAAACCAAAGGGAATGAGCACCATTCAACTGAAGATGCTTGGATTCCCTGATTTCTTGTTGAAGAATGTTCTTTATCTTCCAGATTTGCAGAGAAGCCTGCTGTCCTTGGTGGAGATTCGATAGCAAGGCCATTCCATCCACATGTTTGATGGAATTGTAGAAATAAAAAAGTCCTCTGACAACCAAGTCATCATGACTGGATATGAAGATGGGAAGCTGCTGAAGCTAAAGGGTTCATCTACAAGAGTTCAAAACTATGCCTACCTCTCTCAGCATGGAGAAGGTAATTTGTCATCAAGTTTATTGTGGCATGCAAGATTTGGTCATTTGAATTATAACAGTCTTCATTTGTTGAGAAAGAATGGTGTATTTGGTTTGCCCACCATTCCCAAAGAGAAGAACAAATGTGATGCATTTATATTAGGGAAACACAGGAAGCTGCCATTCCATGAATCTAATTTCAGAGCAAGTAGGAAATTAGAATTAGTGCATTCTAATTTATGTGGCCCAATGCCAACTCCTTCTGCTAATGGGAATAAGTATTTTATGACATTTATTGATGACTACTCAAGAATGTGCTGGATTTACTGTTTAAAGACAAAATCATGAGCATTTCAAACATTCAAAGACTTTCATGCATTGAGAGAAAAACAAGCACAATAAAAAATTGGTACACTTCGTACCGATAATGGGAAAGAATACACTTCAAATGCTTTTGAAGATTATCTTCGCCAACATGGAATTGCACATCAGACTACAGTTCCCTACAATCCTCAACAAAACAGTGTAGCAGAAAGAATGAATAGAACCATAATGAATATGGTTCCCTTAATGATGTTTTTTGAGAATGTAAAACTAATGTTTTGGGGTGATGCAGTAAAATGTACAGCCTATTTGAGAAACAGAAGTCCCTCAAATGCTCTTGATAACCAGACTCCACATGAAATGTGGTTTGGCCATCTCCCTTCAGTCAGGCATCTCAGAGTTTTTGGTTCCACCTGTTATGCCTTGATCCCAAAGGAACAAAGAAACAAGCTTGGTGCTCAAAGCAGAAAATGAATTTTCCTGGGGTACGAAGAATACTCCAAGGCATACCATCTGTATGATGAGGTAAACAAGAAGTTTGTTATTTCCAGAGATGTCATTTTTCTTGAAACTAATAAAAATGACCAGTCCATTGAGAGACAGCTTGATCATTTGGAAAAATATCCTCATCCAACGAAATATTCTGAAAATGAATATGAAATTCCAAACCTTGAAGGGGGAATTCCTATTCTGGATCAACCTTTGGAATTTCCATATGAAGCACCAAATCCCCCGCATGAAGAAGTTCCTTCTACTTCACCTAAACAAGAGATTCAACTGGATGATGTGATTGAGAGAATTGAAAGACTCTCAATCAATGATGAAGCACCACCAGCTGATCAACCAGGACCATCACAGAAGATTCCTAAATGGGCCACAAAGACACTTGAAAGTGTCCATCCGGATGAAGTTGGAAAGACGGGAATGAGAAGTTTGAAAAGACATGGTGGAGAAGCAGATAATTCAAGTGATGACATGGATGTATCATTTGATTGTGAATTTAATTTATCTGCTAACTTTGAACCAACTTCCATTGAAGAAGCTTCTACTCAGGTTGAGTGGAAAGAAGCTATGCAGAATGAGTATGATGCACTCATGAAGAATCGAACTTGGAAGCTAGTTGACCCTCCAGTTGGAACCAAACCAATTGGTTGCAAGTGGGTGTACACGAACAAATACAGATCAGATGGCTCACTTGACAAGCACAAAGTGAGGCTTGTAGCAAAAGGCTATGCATGGAAGGAAGGAATTGACTATGAAGAAACGTTCTCTCCTACAGCAAAATGGGCTACCATCCGTACCTTACTCTCTTTAGCTGCTCAGAAAGGGTGGAAAGT
>LPNX011075201.1:303326-321709 GCA_001517045.1 Pseudotsuga menziesii
GACTCTCCGATCTGTGATCCCAAGAGTCATTGTAATGTATAAATCAATGTTTTAGCCATGAATAGAATTGAATCGGGAGTTATACCTAACACCTTATAACTATGGTAAAAGGGGTTATATTATATCCATGCATGTTTGTTACGACTATCTGGGTGAAGGTTAAAAAATTTAAAAATTTTATGCTTAAACTTTAAAGTGGAGGGGGTTTATGTTATGCCATAGAAACTATGGCTAAATCCTAAGAAAATCACAGTATGATAGTGTTTTACAAACTATGGTGATGGTGTTTAATATGGTGGTTAGTCTTTTTAAGAATGATAAAAGTTTGGAGGATATTTTGTAAGAGGTGGATGGAGGATTATGAATGCCTTTTTTAAAAAGGCTTTGAACATTAACATTGGGTTGATGTAACTTTGAATCAACTTTTGAATTCAAATTTTTTTTCTTTCGAAAATATATATATATATATAATTGGAATATAAAAATCTGTATAAAAGTAAAAGTAAGTTTTTCAAGTAAATTAATAAATATAAAATTTTGATTACTTTTTGTTTCATATATTATATTTAAAGTAGTTAAAATTTCATTTCATTTATTATATTTAAAATTTAAATAAAATAATATAGTGATATTTTATATATTATTATATTGATAAATAATTTATATTGATATGTTATATCTAATTAGTTTTAGAATTATTAAATCACTTATTATAAATATAATGACCGATACACTATAAATTATATAATCTAGAATGGTTAAATAATTAGTTTAGATTTATTTTATTTATTTGTAGATGGAGAAGTAGTTTTTTATTTTATTTTTAAAATTTAAATTATTTTTCATAATTTTTATTTTATTTTATAAGTACATATAATTTTTTTTAAGTATAATCTTAATCCCCTCCATAAAAATTATAGAACACATAGAACCACCTAGTGAAATAAATAAATTATTTACATTTATATACTTTTTATTTAATTATATTTTTTTTATTTTTATAAATATAAATATTTTAAATTTAAGTTATTAAACCAAATTCTCTTACTTATTTACAAATAATTAAATAATATTAATAACTTAAAAAAATATTAATTAACAATTAAACAGTTGTCTATTATTTTCATAGATATAACACTATGTTTATTTTTTCCCACTTGGGATAAGAATGGATGTAGATAAGTACAATTCAAAAAATCTAAGAAGATTCATTATAATAGTCATGGGTTAAGCAAATTAAGTTAAGTTATGATTATGTTAATGCAAACAAATTATATTTTTAAAAAGATTCTCAAAACCATAACTTTGTGTGGGTACTATTGGGCTTATCAATATTCAATCTCTTATTTAATGCGTGTTGAGCAAGTTTAATGTAAGTTAAATCTCAAACAACTTCAAATTTAACAGACCTGCTGCTATTCTATTAGGCGAGAAATACATATCATGCAGTAGAGCATTTAATGCGACGGCGGTCGCACTGTCCGCCGTTGGATCTTACTTTGGAAAGGATCCGACGGTGGACAGTGCAACCGCCGTCGCATTAAATGCTCCACTGCATGATATGTATTTTTCGCCATTCCATTAAATAGCTACAGCATGCTAAATATTGCTCTCCAATGCTGGCCAAGGTTTTATTTCTCCCCACTGCTCGCCAAGGCCAAGGTTCTCGCCAAGGCCAAGGTTTTACCACCCGTGGGGCATTTTTACCACGAGTATCTCGGGATAATGACCAAATTTTTGTTTCCTCCGCTAAGACACCGACTCTCTCAAAACGCGGAGACATATCTCCTCTCTTTGGGGGCATTTTTACCACGAGTATCTCGGGATAATGACCAAATTTTTGTTTCCTCCGATAAGACACCGACTCTCTCAAAACGCGGAGACATATCTCCTCTCTTTGGGGGTTGGGATATCGTGGCATCGTTGGGATGATGAAGATCATGTGAAACACATAATCAAAAGACGGCATATCAAATTATTATTATTCCTGAAATGTAAACAGGATTGCAAGAAAAGGCTTTAATTACCACAGACATCCCTGGTTTTAAAACATTGACTGAAATTAACACCGAAATTAGTGCTTTTAAAACATGGACACGTATGTCGATGTGTCATGAAGTATGTGCAGTCAATTAAGATTAAACTTATTCATTTGCTTCTGTTCTCCAGAATTTATATCTTCCCCAAACCCTTGTTGACTAACAGAGTCCAGGTTTTCTCTTTTCAGGTAATCCTATTAAGCATGCATGGGTGTCATAAAAAAAATTTATATTTATGAAAACTACTATAATGTATAATTACTATGACAATCATTTAAGTTCAAGTCTAAAATATAATACTAGATATGGAGATGCTGGCATGCAATAAGCACCAATCAAGGCGCAACCGCAGTGGAGTGGGTAGGGGCCTATCTGTCGGCGACCGGTTCCAGTCCTAGGGTATGTGGCCCTTTGATTCTGCATCGAATAGCAGGGCTGAAGGGGCCGGTTAGTACTGAGGTGAAAAATAAAAAAAACACCAACAAAGAAGTAGTAATTAATGCTATGGCTGCAGGCCAGAGCTATCCATTGAGCTGCACAGCATTTAATTCTGTTGCAGCAGGCTTGATGACACTTGGATCTTAAGCTGCTCGAGATCCAACGGTCATCAAGCTTGCTACAGCAGCATTAAATGCTCTGCAGCTCAATGGATAGCTTTTGCCATGGCTGCAGGGCATATTACAGCCTTTAGATTTTGATTCAACTGCTGGTATTCCAGACAACCGAGCATTAATTACTCCAATGCCGGGTGCTTATTGTACTTTGCACCCAAAGAGATTTTCATATAAAAATCAATTTTGCACGAGTTTCAAAATTGCAAGGAAAAGAACGACGCACAGGTGTACAGGAAACATTCACCAAGTAGCGGCCTTTTGAAGTCTTCAGTGACCACTGACCAGTCTTACCACTCTTTGAAAACATAAGTTTCAATCACATCAATGTTCCTTGCAGGATTCAAATTTGAAGCCTTCACAGCCCAGCCATTTTACCTTTCATAGAAGGCGAGAAGAAATTTTACCATGCAAAAAAAATTAGTTTAATTTCCAGTCCTTTAATAATGAAATTGAGTAAGCTTGGGTCAATTTGCAACAAAAGGGCAGGTTATCAATGATTCAGTGGACTGTGGAATATTAGGGACTTAGAGTCTGCCCAAGTTCCTTCAAATGGTTGGATCATGACGAGGATCTCAATCCCAATGCGCACCATGGTGGGCCACTATGGTGCCCAATGCCAAGTTCAACTCGATGAGTCAGGACTTTGACTTGGAATTCGATGTTCACGTTTAAAGCTTTTAATGGCATTGGCATGCATTACTGATCACCAACTTCATTAAATCTTGGTATGAGAGAATGTGAGCCTCTAGACTTGGTTTTCCATCTCGCCCTCTTCTTGTTCACCTAGTCACGTAATCTCACAACTTACAAGTCACTTCAGTATTTGAGTATATGATGTGAAATTAAATGCTTAGATGAGTCATATGTATGGATGGTGAATTGATTTAGCAACCCTCAGTTGTCAAGGCTTCATAAGGAAAAACTAATGGTGTTGTTTTTTGGGTTACAACTTACAAGTTGTAATTGATAATGCATTGAACAATCTTTGTCGGATTCGAACCTAACCTAGTCCAATGGGTTCATAAGGAAAAACTAATGGTGTTGTTTTTTGGGTTACAACTTACAAGTTGTAATTTACAATGCATAGAACAATCTTTGTCGGATTCAAACCTAACCTAGTCCAATGGGTTTGTAAGTTGACAGACCCGGGTTTCACCTAGTGCCAGACATTTCCATGACCACCATAGGACTGGGATGACAAATCTTTGGTAGATGACCACGTCGCCTTTTGTTTGTGTTCATGAATCATATCCTATACTAGTTAGTCCAGGATTCCAAGATTTACTCCAATTTCCATTCATTTACTCGTGTTAGAATCATTTGAATCAACACTCCGAGTCTTCACCTAGGAAGAGGGTTAGGCAGCAGAGACAAAGGCAACTGGAACTCATTGGAGGAAGAGGGTTATGCAGAAGAGACAAAGGAAACCGAAACAGAGATCCAACCGAAGAGAAGGGTTGTACAATATGCATATATTCATATCTAAAAGAAACAAAAGAATTTGTCATATACCTAACTGAAGATTATCATTACTTAATTTGTCGGGATGCTTATGCAGTAACTCTTGCACCCAAGCTGATTATGAGGGTTGGTTGTGTTGGCAATGGCTATGATTTGGAGAGGCTCGTTGCCATCATTATACCACCAGTAGGTTTCTCCTGCAACTATCACTATTACGTCTGCCCTCCTTTCTCGCCTCACCTTTTGAATTGAGTCCTCTTCTTCTTCTTCGTCTTCCTTCCATGGGCTCTTTGATCTACGCCCTGAGTGCCCTTGAAACAAAGAATGATCTTTGAAAGTCTTCCGACACCTTGCGAAAACGACACCCATTTTTCCCTCACCTGCACAGATATATCTATGTTATGTAGAGGCAATTATAAAAAGATTTTTTTTGTAATAATGTGAAATGCACAAACATGCATTCACCTAACTCGGGCAAGGTAAACCAACTCAGGAGCACCTAGATATTGGGGAATTGAGATGGCATTTCTTTCAATCGTCTTTCTGTAGAAGGCAACAACTGCACATTCTAATTCCTCGTTTCTTCTGCGGTGCACAACTCGAAGGTGCCACTTACGTCATAGGTAGGAGAAAGAGAAGCAAAGGTGGAACGTTGGGTAGGTTGGATTGAGCTTCCTTGAACTTAAAGAGATTGGCGAAGTTTGTGGAAGAAAAAAAAATTATCCTCGATTTACAAGTATAGAACAGTTAGAGGTCAAGACTCGGACTCTAAACTCTCCAATTCCATATTTCAGTGTCTCCCTAATTTCTATTTCCTCCAAAAGATTTTGTACAGCTAAGTTGTCCACTTGGTTGTCATGAATTTACAAGTATGTACAACATTTTGTAATTGTGTAACATTTTATATATGGAGAAATGTTAAATGTGTTGCTTGTTGGAGTTCCTTCTCGTGTTATAAATATAAGGGTTTAAAACTTCTTCATCCAAAATGTTTTTTGAAATTTGTAATGTATTATGTGACCGTGCGTCCGCCATGCTAAGTCTCGAATACTCAATAGATGTAACCTTAAAAAACCCAATATATAAATGAAATCAGAACCAAAATAATGTATACTTTTCATAGAATAGGACCACAACTTCGTTTGGGCAGAGGAGAAAGCAGAAAGAGCCTGGTATTTGAGTTCCAAATATGTCAATGCTCTTTATCTGTCGTGAATTGTAAACATTAGGTTGAAAGAAAGAAAAATAATTGAATACAGATGTTTGAATTATTCCAATTTCCTTAATGAAATCCAAAGGTTGAAAGGATAAGATATTTAACAACCAACACTATAAATGTTGTAGACTTCGACCCCTCTGTTTTCCTGTCAACCTTCTAATAAAGGCAATAAGTAGCAAAAAGTGTCTACCAATATATCTAAACAAGGGAATCCTCGACGGATGTTCATGAATGAGGGACTGGGAGTGCAGTGAGCTAGCAAAGAACATGGTTTCAATAGCCTCATTGTCGCAAACCTCCCAAACGTGTGTTTGCCCAAGTGTTATGTTGACTTTGACATAATTGGTATGTAACAATGCAATGTCCATAAGGGTTATTCCACATTGTGACATTCAACAAGGGTTATGTTAAATTTGAGATAAGGGGTATGTAACACCTGCATACAATGGATTATAGATTGACATTAAGTGGACTAATAAATACTTAACCTTTCCGATAGGGCTTATAAACTCGTTATAGATTGGGGGAACTATCCACAATCCACCTAAATTTTGGGCTTTTGTTTGATCACTTCAAAATGGGTGATAAACTTGATATACATTGGAGGGACTATCCATAATCCACCTAAAATTGGGGCTTTAATTTGATCCCTTCGAATTGAGCATTTGAGGAGGACATGATTCATAGCTGCTAAATTTATGGTTGATAAAAAAAAGTTGTTGCTTGAAAGCATTAGGTAATAAATTCTAGGGCTTTTCTTTTAGGTAGGCCCAATCACACTTGACCAATAGAGACTCCATCAAGCGCAATCAATCCTCCATTCAAAGGTCCTTCCAAATTCCAATGGCTTATTTTGGCTTATTTTATCAACAACCTAACGACCAACTTTTTCACTGACCCGACAGAGTTGTCCCTTATCTAAGTTCAAAAAACTATATCATCTAGGGACCGGGAGAGTAGAGACTTCTTTACATATGTATGGACTTGCATTAACTAAAATAATGATAATATTGTATCCTTGCGCATGTCTCCATATTTGTATGAGATCTTTCTCCATGACATGAATGGAAGAATATGTCCCAACGGTTGCCAATGTGAATCGTGTGAGGGCCATAGATATGTGAATTATAGGTTTCCACACAATAATCGAGTGTGTATTATAGTTGAATCTCTTGGGCGCTCCAGGAGGTTGAATAAATAGTTGTTTCTCCAAAAACATTTAGGTGACAGCATTTCTTGTCTTTTTATTTATGTTTTACAATTATTTTGTGTGCATTCGAAATCCATAAACCATAATAGAGCAAAACAAAATTAAAATTAGAAGTTTATAATACTTGATATTTGTTGGATAATTTGAAGTGTTTCCGTAAATTAGCTAGGATAAGATGTCAATATTGGAGAGACTTGGAAATGTTTATTTTATTTTATTTAATTTCCAATTGCTAGGATTTATATAATTAAGGGTATAAAAGGTATTTACTTTTATGAGGATAACCCCTACGGTTAGGGAGGCCACATGGATAAGAACATGCATTGTATGCATTGGATGTAAACCATTTCAATTTGTATTGACTTTGGTTCTTGCTTTGTGCTCCCCCCTTACTACAGTCTACCTACTCATCTACTCTTTCTTATGTCATGGATATATATAGATTTGCTCATGAATAGATAGACTGAACCATTATAGGCATGATGGGCATTCCAACTCAATTTCATTACATTCTAGGAGCCACACACACTGAAAGCAATATATAGGGAGAGGAGAGTTTGCCATTACACAGGTAAGATGCCATGTTTTTCATGGTGCATTTCACCTAGAGGGGTATATCTCCCTCTTACTATTGTGACTAGTCTCAATCACTATTCCTTTGGGGTATGCACTTATTGCTTCGAAATGATTTTCTTTTCATTTCCAATTTCCAATAAGTTTGTGTACATTCGAAATTGACCATAAACCATAAATTATAATAGGAAAACAAATTTAAAAAAAAAAGGTTTACCTTTGAATATGAAAATAATCAAAGAGATGAATTGATAAAACAATTTGTTTTTCCATAATTGACCTCATTTACATTGTTAAAAAAGATGCCCTCTTCAATTATTGCACTGTATGAAATCTAGGTTAAATTTTATTATAAAAAGATTAGATAGCAATACAAGATTAAGTTGTAGATTAATCTTAAAGTTTTACTTTTTATTAGAATTATTCCTTTTAGGTTATACTAGAGTAAATGACATATGATAATTTAGGGTTTTTTTTTACGTTAAATATTTCCTAGGTTATGGACAATAACTCACTAATTCTTAAAACGTTCTCTTAAATTATTCTTTTATATAAAAATTTGTAGTATTTCTTGGTTAGAATTAGATATTACATTTAGTTCTATAGTTTATAAAAAGTAGGTTAAGTAATTCAAAATTTATTCATTAAGAAAAATATTTAATATTAGTAAATTTAATTTAGATTTTTATTCTATTCTAAGTTTAGAATCATTGTAGAAATTTAGGGTGTTTGTTTTAATCACAACTTAGACTTCCTTATTATCTATCTTAACATTTTTAGGGTTTGGGTTTAGTCTTAGTTATATAGTCAACATTATCAATTTCCTAGTTTTCTCTTGAAATGTGTTGTTAAAGATATATTAATCAATCTTTATCCTTTACTCAACTTGACTCATTGTATTGATGATGAACCTTGATAAAGGTTTGTACTGTTGACATATGAAATGGAGTCTACAATTACCTTGGATACCACTCCTCAAACCTATCTACCCAGAATTTAAGAGAAGATATTGTAAATATGTTTTTTTTGTCAAAATGACATTTTTGAATCATGTAAGGTTCATAAAGATATTACAGTATATAATAGTCCTTGTTTTTTGTCTAACCTTTTCACATAAATATAAGATGTAATTTTGAAAAGATAATTGTGGAATCCCTCTCAAACTTCTTCTTGTGTGAGATCCAAATACTAGTAAGATCCACATTGAATTTTGAAGGATACTTTTTCAATGTGTTTAAATTATAATTATATGCACGGAGTTTTGAAAACATAAATGAGAATCCCTATCAATCCCTCTCATTTGAAATCTAGATGTCAGTAGACTCAAGGCTAAAGTTTGAAGGATAAGTTTTCAAATGTTCTAATACTTAGGCTTATTATGGTGAAGACAATGCTCAGGGATCAGGTGAAGTTTGAAATTGAATGGCTAGTTACTGATGAAGTGGGTCCATACAGAAAAACATATCAATTAGCTTTGTGATGGTATTTGTAACTATTTTTTGGCTATTAATGGAAATGTGGATTTGAAAAAACTTATGTTTTTAGTTGGAAAGATAATAATCCAATGATTTTAATAGCATGTAGAAACGATAGAAACGCTCATTTCAAAACATGTAAGGTAAAATGTCATGGAAAAGTTATTCTTCTAATTTTTTTTAGTTTTTGTTATTAATGTTAGGAATCTCATGCGTGATCTCTTTTGGCCTTGTAACATAGCACTTCTAGTAGTGGAGCTCTTCTCAAAACAATTCTAGACATAAATAAGCTTTAATACCCCATGAGGCTACTTTCATCCCCAATTTCATATTATGCATTCAGATAAGGTAACGAGTAGTTCTGAACTACTCTAATCACTTTCACATGATAGGAAACAAACATTTCCCTTTACAAAATAAATAGGCAAAAGAACAATGCAATACAAAAAACCAATACTCCTAAAGGTTATCACTATGTTCACATTAACAAAACAAGTGTACCAATCTCTTTCTAAATGGGCTTTTTCTCAATCTCATCTTCCATCACTGCTACATGTTCTTTATTCTCATCCTTTATTTTAGACTTTCCTCCTCTATACTAACTCTTGAGTAATCTCCCATAAAAAGAATTTGGACTTGATAAATAATCATGTACATGGTTTACCTCACTAATTTCTTCTTATTGTCATTTTTTCTATACACAACTTTTAATAAATAATGAAGTTTTGTTGTACACTTCCATTTTCAAATGTAAAGAATAATTTATTTTTACATTGAAGGGTCCAATTTCTCGTCAACAATAACATAATTGAAACATTGTAAATGTAATGAAATCCATAGAGCTTTACTAACTGGCCACAATTATTTAATTCAAAAATATTTATTATTTAAGAAAAAACTTCTAAATAAATGAAATCTATCCAACACTACCAACTAATTATAAATATTAAACTTATTAAACTGAATAATTATTAGAAACCTAAATTAACTTTTAGTTTATTTAAAAAAACTTCATTAATTTACACTTGAGGTTGAAGAGGTAATTGATAAACACATTAAATATTCCAAGTAATGCGCAAATTATTAAATATATACTGATCAACCATGGATTTGACTCGATTGATATTTATATACTGTCACTCATTACAATTATTTCGTTCGCTCAGTTGAAGCTCTGGAAAAGGCTTAAGCACTATTTTAAATAATTACAGGTTTTGCAGTGGTTCTATCAAATGCCCAATGAATGAAAGAAAGCTACCTTGTGAGTTGGATAATGCAAATTGCAAATATCGCACTCAGTAAGGTCTATCCACTAAAGGTACAACCTATCAACAATACGATTGAAATTATTATTACTCAATTGTTAATATTGAAAAAAAACAAGAAGCCATGTGTATCACCATAAAAAACCAAAAACTCAAATTCCATCCGGGGCTCCATTCATTTCAAAACTTATGTTACTATACTATATGCTATTGAATAACATTGTCAACATCGCATATAAAACATTGTCAACACCAGGAGGTCTCATTAACACTAAGGTTGAAAGGTCTTTTATTAAAATAGACCTAGTAATACTTAATACATAGTATAGTAAATATGTATTTACACCATTTTATTGCAAAAACATAGTCAACATTAAAAGGTCTCATTAACACTAAGGTAAGAAGGTCTCTTATTAAAATAGACCCAGTAATACTTACTCTAGTAAACGTGCCCTTACACCATTAACACTAAGGTAGGAAGGTCTCTTATTAAAATAGACCCAGTAATACTTACTCTAAGCTAAGGAAGGTGGAAATGTTTGTGTACTTTCCATAGAAAGGACATATTGATGCACGTATCGTAAGGATGAGAGGGGAGAGCCTCGCAAACCATAACCAGGTATATGGGGAGACAATGGATTTAAAACCCTACTCCTCGATACACACACTTGACGGGTTCAATACCCTCATCGATCGATACACATTGAACAATAGGTTTAAAAACCTCCGATATTTATGCTTTTTGGGCCAGGTAAACATGCCCTTACACAATTTTCTTTAAACAATTGTGAGAAGACAATCTAATGTGTTTTTTATATATATTTGGTTTCATGAGTTGAGTGGATGATGATGATAAAATTGTTTTTTTAAGATTTCCCATACCCAGTCTAATAGAGAATGATCAATGAATGGATATTCTTATCCTTTTTTGTTTCCCGGTTGAAAAGGGATTCATTCCAATACGATCTGAGTAATCAAAGTGGTTGGTTGCCTTGGTTCATTACTGCCTAGATTGGGTGCTTTCATTCCCTACTTACCAGATTGGGTAGTTCCTTACTTTGCCCACGGACGAATAGGTAAAAGGTCATGGCTGACCGACGAAGCGGTACTAATTATAAACAGCAAAGTCATGGCGGTACTAATAATTGTCTAAAATGGGCGAGGTATGAAGAAGGGTGATCCTCGAAGACCTACTTGGATCATATGAGCATCACCTGTAGAAATAGCATATAGAAATAGGGACCAAAAAGAAAGTGAAAAGAAAACAATCGTATTACCACCCAGAAAAAAGATAGAATTTTTTTTAAAGATTTTTTTATTTATAAAAAGCTTAAAAAGTATACTATAATTCAAAATTCTTTTAAAAAAAAATCAAAACTTATAAATTATTAGCTCTATTGCTTCTTTAGGTATTCCCTTCCTTTATCATCAGATAGACCAAAGTACTACATCCTCACCATGAGATAGGCCAAAGTGCTACATCCCCACCATTGTAATGTCAATCTAATCTTCCTCAAAATCTTAATCTTTTTAGGTTGCTTTGGTTGTTCTTAGCTTTCCTAATTAATATATATATATATATATTTAAATTATAATAGTTTTTGCTTTTGTTATTATTAAGTTTTTAATGTGTAAATATTTTTTATTATTATTTTTTAAATATTTAAATTTGAAATAATAATATTATAATTAATCTAATTTTAGAATTTCATTTATTTTTAATACATTACAAAATCAAAGTTTACAAACCTAACATTAATTTTAAAAAAAATAAGGGTTTTTTTTTATCATTACAAATCTAACATTAATTTTTTTTTAATGATTAAGGAGAGTCCTTGCTAAAGCCAGATAATAAATTATTATTCTTTACTTTTACTATAGAGCCAGTTATGCATATTAAGAAAGAAATAGTCTTCCTTTAAAGTATTTTGAGCTTAAGTAAAGAAGTCTATGGTCAAAACATTGATTTTTGTTTATAACATATTTTCATTTGAGTTGGGTACAATGAGTGACTTTGGTTGGTTGAGTGTGATCTGCCAGTGCAGTAAACTAGTTCAGCAGAATGCTTTAGTATGTATAATTAATAAATAATCTTTTCTGTGCATGTGTTTTCATGTCGTTAACCTATTGGCTTCAATGAAGGTAAGCTTAAAATTAGCACGTAACAAAAAGTAAACCTAATAACAACAAATCAACCCACGCTAGCGTTGTCTTCAATGGTTAGTATTGTCCATCTGTAAAATAGTCAACCCACCATAGCATTGTATTCATTAATATAATCAATGTACTGGTCTTGTTAAAAAGTGATTGTCCATCGTTACATGTTGCAAAACGTTACTTCAAGGTCAGTACAAAACATAAAACGTAAAAGGAAAAAAAAATATGTGACTGGTGAAATGGAAATGAAATTCCAACCCTGCCACACCATTTGTTTTCTGTACACTCTGTCATCTGACAATAAAACATAATTGAATTTAGTTTCTTTCTTAAATTATTCTTGATTTGCTCCTTAGTCCTTTTTGACAAATGTGAACCAGGAATCAAAATCATGTCATTCGGCTATATTGAAGAATATAAAGGCATTCATTGGAAAATTGAAACCATATTCCATCCGTGAATCAACCCACCACTTTATTAAATGTTATTCACCACTTTGTCATATGTTATGCAGCTCTCGTTATGGCGATGATAAGTGCTATAAATTGTGTGAAAATTAGGTTCAGAGTTGGATGTTATTCAGCTCTAGTTATGGCGAAGATAAGTGCTATAAATTGGATCATCCTTACCATCTGTGACGTTTGCTCAGAAGGTAGGAATGTAGATCAAGTGCCAGACTGAGTAAAATTGTTTTTTAAAGCAGAAGACTTAAAAAGGGAAAATGCATTTTCTGGTTTGTTTTTTTGAACTCAATCATCACTGAAGATGGTTTGCATGGATATATTTTGCGCAGTAGATAGCAGAATCGATTGAGAAGTGTGGATTAGTTGTTAATCTACTAGTTAATTATAAGAAAATTAATGGTTCCATAACTTATCTTGGTGTATTTTTTGTAACCCCAATAACCATATTTAAAAAAGTAGTTGATATAGGCTGATTAGCCTATATTAACTACTTTTTAATGTGTTTATAGTTAGTTAATATAAGTTAATTTAAGAATATTAACCAGTTCTAAAAATGTAGTTGTTACTAGTTCATTGGAGGCACATAAGGCCCATAAACTAGAATGTATATAATTGTTTTTTTCAGAGCTATTATTAATATTTACAAAAATAAAAGTAAAATTATGAAAAGAATAATATTTATAAAATAAAGGAAAAAAACTAAATATTTTTTATAGTAATATATATAAAAGTATCGGAAGATTAATAAATTTAAATGAAATGAAGTAAGCATATTAAAGAAAAGGAAACTAAAAATAATAATAATAAAAAAATTAAATTATAATTATTCACTTTAATTAAAGTGATTTAGTTTTACCAAAATATATTTTATAGCTTGGGGAAGGAAGCAGCTACTGGCTACGCCCACTTTCTGAACTTCAATTCCACCTATTGGAATTAACGCCAGCAAGAAAGAAAAGGTCAGGTTCTCCTTTACGCCCACTTTCGTTAGGCAATTTCCCACTTATTGGAAGGAAGGCCAGGGCCTGATGACCAGCTTACTTATCATACGCCCAGTTTTTTTACCAAAAATCTCATTTCTATGACCGAATGAACCAGGCAAATATTCTCTCTCTATCACCTTGAGCATGTATGGGATGCCCCTCTATCCATACCTAGCTATTGACTACGGTACCCAACTCTCTTTGTTCACACATCATATGTGGATTGGTGGGTTTATCGTAGGCACTGCTGTGCATGCAGCCATTTTTTTTATTTTGTTTGAATAAATAATGAAAAAAATGTTATTATCATGATAAATAATTATAACAATATAATTGAAAATTTTAAATATAAAGAAGGAAAGAGATTAAAAGTTGGAAATAAAAAGATAAAAAGAAAATATATGAATTATTTTATTTTAATAAAATAAAAAATAGTAATAATATTAAAATAAATTTGTTTAAAAAAAAGTTCAATTAAATTAAAAGGAAAGTAAATACATATAAATTGAGAATGATTTTTTTAAATTAAATAAATATAAACAAAAGTATGAGATTGAAGAATATTAAACAAAATAAAGTATATTATATGAATTATTAAAGATAATGAGAAAACGATATTAATGTAATTGAAAGGTATTTTTTATTTAAAAAAAAAAATTATGAGCTTTGAAAATTTCTTATGAATGATTGTGAAATGTAATAGAAGAGACTATAATATTTGTAGTATTATGTTGAAAAAATATTGCTGCAAATAAAATTTATAGTGAACACATAGGAAAACAATATGTACAATGTAGTTGTATATGGAAAGAAAATAAACAACTAAAAATAGTATAAACACTTGCCAACAAAAAATTGCAAATAAGATATATTTTATAAAAGCATGAACTTAAACCTCATTAAATACATCTTTAATCCACTAAATGTTAGCATAAACCACCAAGATTGAAATGCTTTGAACTAGGTCAAAGATTGAAATACTTTGAACTAGGTCAAAAACATCAAGAGGTGGTGGAGTGTTAACTTCTAAATGATTGGAATCAAATAATTGACCATCAATGACTTCATTGTGGAGTGCTTGTGGAGTGAGCTAGTGAAGTCATACAAAAAAAATTCAATTCTATTATATTTGCACATAAGTATGTATGATCAATTGAAGATACAACAAAATATCCATGGCATTTGATGTTGATGTCAGAGGTCATAGAAGATAAAAACTTCGAGTGAAAAAGATGTCCAAGCCGTAAATTGTAGCTTCACAAATTACTCAAAATGTAGGGGCAACTCCAAAGGTGATATCTTCTATTGACCATACTCTAGTCGACCCACGGTTCATAAAACAAAGAAGTAGATTGGAGTGAACCGCTAAGCAAATAGAGAATGTAGCATGTGATTGTGGAATAAAATTGAAGTCCTATTTGTTGTTGGAAAGATCTATCCAATATATTCTGCTAGAACATATGGGTCATCTCTAGAAATGACATGATTATGCACTCAAAAAAAAATTCCATTATGCAAAACAACATTTTTTGGAGGGAAAACATCGCCATATGGAGGATACAGTTGTCTCGAATGCATGTGAAGACTGCTTAAAATGAAATATTTTGATTGAAATGTGTCATAAACATGTTTCAAAGCCACCCAATCATATTTTGGCTGAGCTACATATATCTTTGTACATTTTTTAAGAGTATAAAAAAAACCGAACACAAAGATTGAGGGACGTTATAGATGTAAAACTATTTGTGAAAGGGTTAATAATGTAGTATTTCTTGGTTCTAAAAGAGTCACTGGGTATGGAAACCAAAAGAAGCGAACCACATGCAAATTCAACTTGATATCTGTTGCTAAAAAATTACATAGATATAGTTGATAACTTCCGCGCTGCATTTATGTAATGAGCATGGAATTGTTGTTGATATACATAATGAAAGTTAACTAAAACTCCAAGTTCTTTTTTAGTAGAATGTTTTCATGATGAGGTAAAAATGATATTAGAGAGTGTTTGATTCCAATCCTACCAAACACTTTTGAATCGAACAATAGAAGATAAAGGCATCCATATAAATATAATTTCAAGTATATATATCGATAGGGAGCTCCAAATTGATGAAAACAAATCCATTTCTAGAATATAACATAAGAAAAAACGTTAGTAAAGTTATTAACATAGGAAAACAACTTTTTTAATAAATGAGAAGAAAAAGTCCATAGAATTGTCAACATATGAATAATTAATTTGCAACAAAAACTTTTAAGATGTAGAATATGAAAATACAACAAGATATCAAAGATTTTCAGAAAATACATTAGTAAAGTTATTAACAAAAGAAAACAATTTGTTGCATAAATCAAAAAAGAAAACATCCATAGGGTAGTGAACATATGAATAATTAATCGAAGAAATACTTTTTGCAATGTAGAATATGAAAACAGAACATGATATCCAAAGATTCACTATAAACAAAACATCATTAAAACCTATACAAATAAAACATGCCACTTTATTTACAAGTAGTATTACTTATTTAAGAAAAAGGAAACAATAAATATTAAAAGTGAAGAATGAAATAAATATTTAAATGCAACATGCATGAGATATGCATCATCAATTAATAGGAACACCAAGTGGTCCACATATTTGTTCAATATGGACTATGGATCTCTTAAGCCAAGAAAAAAAATTGAAGTGTATAGTAAAAAACACGAGAGGAAGTAGCAAGCAAAGTACATATTTCTTTGTGTATATGGAGGAAGAAACCGAAGTATCTATAAAAAAAAAAGTGTTTTTAGCAACTTTATATGAAGAGAAACACAAAAAAATTAAATATAATTTTTTAAATATAAAGATTTAAATATAAAGATTTGAATGGGAAAAAGAGAATATTGAAAAAGATATTAAAAAGTAAGAGACATACATAAAATAATGTTGCTATTAATATATTTTATTTTAATCTCCTAAGTTAAGTATACAACCATATTTATGACAAATGCAATACCAATTTAAATCAACTTTGAAATCTAAACTTTGTGCCCGCCTTTCTATAACATCCATGTTAAGTGCTGAAGTATAGACTTATCTTCAACAAAACGAAAGGGCTATCATTCAAGAAGTTGGATGGAGAACCACATTTCACAATGACCTTATTTTCAAAGTATGAAAGAAAATTCTCTTGCAAATTTGTTTCATGGATATAAGCAACTACGTTGTGAGTAGGTAAAGAAAAGAAACAATATTTGTTTTAAAATAAAGAAAAAGAGTGATAGTTATAGAAAATCTTAAATAGAAAATGTAGGAATTTTGTTTCAAAAACTAAAAATGGAAAATGTAAAGTTATGTAAGAAAAAAAAAACGATTGACATAAATAATATGATAAAACATAAATGATAAGAATTCCATATGAAAGAAAATGTAAAATAGAAACTAGTGTAACAATCTGTTAAATGAAAAGTATTTTATTAAATTTCATTAAAGCAAATTAAAGCAATGCATAAGTTTGTAAATGAGAATGCAGTTCATTATATAAAATGTTATGAAAGCGAAGACGAAAAAGTTTTTTTTGGAAAAGGGAGAAACTATGGAGATATTGTTCATGGTTTTGGAATCTGCTCAGCATATTGAAAAATGCACAATAAACATCCATGTAAAAGGAAACAGTATAACATCCAAATATGTAAGAATTAAATATTGGTTATGGTTATTCATGTTAAAAAGGTTATATCATAAAGGTATTTATGGAACTAAATTTACATAAGTTGCACAAAATTAGGAATTAGGAGCATATCCAAAAATGCATAATAAACAACCATGTAAAAGCCAACAATATAATATTGAATTATGTAACAATAAAAAATAGGAATCACAGTTAAGTAACATACGTGGTGGAAAAAATGTTTTGTTGGAGAAACATACAGAGATAGAACATATTGAATAAAACATGATAGAATAAAATCAAAACTTTAGAGAATCAATTGAAAGGAACGAAAGGTTAGGAAATATTGATTTGAGTTCGAAAATTTTCCCATGGTTACAAGCTTAGATTCACTCTCAAACGTGTTTGTGCAGTGTTACATAAGCATAATTTTCCATCTTTGCATAGATTTCAAAAGGAAAAGTTGGAGACAAGTGCAACCCTTCTATACATTTAACACGTGAAATGGTAGTGAAAGTCATTCCTTGCCATTATGTATTTCACACATCAACAATTGTGAATTCTAATGTGAGGTTGTATGACTCGTGGATAGTTAATCACCAAGCCATCTCAAGAGGAATATTATTATGGTTGCCTCGAACAACATGAGTTATGGGGACAATGTTAGTGTTGGTTATGTCAAATGGAATACCAAGGTATTTGTTGAAGAGAACAATTGTGTAGATTGGGAGTTGAGGTTTTGTTCTAGGCATATAATAAATATTTTGAATGTAACCTAATGCACCAGTTACCAACCCTACCTAAACCCACAAGTTGCATGTCAACATAACACGTTGTCGAGGGCATAGTAGAACCTCATGTTCAAGTTTCTCCATCAACAGATCCACCAACTTCTAAATTATGTGCATGTTATGCAATACACCTTGCAACAGGAGAGTTCAAGCATTTCAACATATTCCTATTATGAAAAAAGACAAGATTGTTCGAAGGGAAAAGATGGATTACAACATCGAAGAAAGGCCTTTCTTCCAAAGGAAAACATGTGTCACATTCAGACATCACTAGGATATCCCAATCCTTAATGAGAGTGATGTAGGAGCATCTTGCTCTCCATCCAAATTCAAGTTCAAATTTTGATTAGGCCTGGAAGAGGTCTTAAATTCTTAATTGATGGTCTTCGAACTATCACTTTGTAAATAAATGTAAAATATGTGATTCTAGATGATGGTGAGTCATTTAGATGAGTCACTAGGTGAGTGATGTGTCATTA
>LPNX011075201.1:321965-351371 GCA_001517045.1 Pseudotsuga menziesii
GGGAAACATAGGAAGGGTTGACTAAAGATGTATTAGGCCTAAGAAGATCAAAACACAGGTTCTGAGATTAGTTTGTATATACAGTTTCATTAGATGAATGAAAAAGCCTATTTTGGCATAATTGTGTGTGTAAATTGCATTCTGTCTAAATGTGTGAAATTGTGAGTTAAATGCTTGCTTAATTCTATAAAAGATTGACAAATCTGTGTATGAGTTCAGGATTTCTGAAAGTGGGAGAAATAGAGATCGATTGATCGATTCTCTGGTCAATAAAAGGAAAATTAGGTAAACAATCCTTGAGGATTTCATTAATGAAATGCGTGTGCAGAGTTAACCTTATTGCAGGTTACTGAGCGAAATTGATCACCGCAAGAATCAATGAGAACTGATATCTAAACCTATGTAGGTTTGGATAGATGAGATCAAGTGTAAGAAGATCCGACAGTTGGGAGAAGTTCCGTAGAAGAATAGTGGAAGGAAGAACATTCCGCAAAGGAATTCAAATCGACGATGGAGATTGGATCCGCAAAGATATAATGGTCAAAGATTAGATCCGCAAAGGAAAACATATCAAAGGTCTAGATTCGCCCCAAAGAAGATCAACAGTTTGGATAGAAGTTGCGGGAGAAGATTTGCGTGAGTTGTAAGAGGTCCATTTTAATTGGAAAAATGTATGCCTGCATCCCGCAAGTTGCGGAAAGGTATTGCAGAAGGACTTAGCCGAACAACTAAGTTTAGAGGTTCTGCTAAATTTAGAACCTAACTATTCGTGGGGAAGCTGATTTGAATTGGTTTACTAGTTCAATTTGGTGATTTGAATGCACTACTTTGGTTCAGGTTTGGCATCATTTGGTATGAGAGCAGGACAAAGATTATGCGAGGTAGCTCAGTTGATCAGTTAGGCCTGTGAAGAAAGTTCTATAGGAGAGAACTTATAATGCCATAGGACCAAGCTCTGGAAAATGCTTAATGTGGTATTAATGGCAAGAAGGAGACTTGCTATGAAAGCTTGGATGCAACTCACTGCCTGAGCATGAGGAGAAGCTCAGTGATTCATGAGGAGGGAAGAACAAGTATTCTGTGTGAAAGGTAAATCAATCTCTGATTTTCAATATTTATTTTAAAATTTAAGACTAACGATTGTGTGAGAAGGTTAGTCAGGTATGAGGGTATTCAGGATTGATTGCAGATAGAAAATGTGTGCTTAAAGTTGATGATTAGCCACATAGGAATGCGGAAGAATCCTTGAAAGGATTTGATAGTCTTGTGGATTGATGAAAGATTGCAGATTACAACAATAACAACTGGGATATTTGTGCTCAAGGACAATTATGTTCTTGATGAAGAGGAATTTCTTTTGAAGATAGTAGTAGAGATATTATAGCCAACTGTACAAGTGAAAAATTCTAAAGGTATGGAATGATTGATGTTTATATTAGGACTTTGGTTATGTGAATTTATAGCAGCAAAGAACATAGAAGTTCTTGAGAAGAGAAAAGAGGAAGTAGTGGCAAAAACCAAAAATCCAATAGAAGTTGGATAAGAGAGGACTAGTGTATGTTCTCAATAGAGGAGTGGAACTGCATAAGCCAAGAAGAGCAAAGGAGATGCTCAAAAGGTTCTATAGGAGAACAACCATAAATACCAAAAGGACAAGCTCAAGGAGAGATAGCTTGTCGAGGTATAATAGACAAGTATGGAGACTTGTTAAGGGAGGCTTAGGAAATAAGTTCACAAAAGAGGAGAGGGTGATAGAAACAATGACTATTGAAAGTCATTGCAGGGGTTTGAAGAAAAGACACAGCTAAAGAAAAAGGAAATAAAGTCAAGAAGAATGGAACAATGAGTTTCTAGAGTTAGCAAGAGACATTTTGTGCTTTGAGAAGTAGATGCAAGCTGTTGAAGAAGAAAACCAGAGGTATGGTTGGGTCATGAAAAAGAAGGTAAGATGGAATTCACTACAGGTGAAGCTACAACAAAAGATGTTTGGTGAATTGAAGAAAGAACTCAGAGAAGTTGAATCTGAGATAGAGGTTTCATATTGTGGACCTAAATAGGGCCCTTTGCTTGGAGAGGATGTTGAAGCAGAAAAGGAGAAACTAATTGAGAGTCTCATGAATTCTGTAAAGAGTACAAATAAACTTATGGAAGAGATGACTATGAGGCCGTATGAGACCAAAAGTTTTTATGTTTTTTAGACTGATGATTTGTTTGTGTTTGTAGGTTTGGTTGCAAATGATGGACAAGCTTTTGAAACTATCTTAAAATTTGATGAAGAAAGTCTCTCAAATGAGGAAAGGTCTGAAATATTGCAACAAAAGGAACTCATTGATGAGTTGCTTCATGGAGGAACACAGTCAATTGAAGATGATCTGGAGATGAAGGTAGAAAAAAGAAATGTGCAAAAACATTTCTATAGGGAAGAATCAAAATTGCATTCTGATGGGAGAAAAAGTTGAACAATCACCTTGGATTGTCATGAAGTCTGAAGAAGAAGAAGATGTGTTTTCCAAAAGCATGATAGCAGAACATGATTCTGTTGAAATATAAGATGAAAGGATACCATTTGAGGAGTGTATACAACATGTGTATCAGACCATTGGAGAAATAAGTGATGGTGACAGATTGATATTGTGTTCAAACCAACACAACAGGGGGATGCCAGAGGAAATACCAACAGGGACTTCAAAGTCTCATATTTTTGAAAATGATTATTGGTGTATGACTACAGGTATTGAAGAACACTTAAAAGATGTGTCTATGCAGGTTGTAAAGCATATGATGAATGCTTTGAGAAAAAATGAAAAAATAAAAATTAGACCATTGATATAAGAATATGTTCACTGTTTTGAGGTAGAACATAAAATCATCTTAGAAGAAGATGGTGCAGAAGAGGGACTAGCTGAAAGTCTCATGAACTTTTGGGAGAGTTCATATTAGCAAGAGAATGTGCTGATAAGAGAGTCAATGGGAAATGAAAATCTCAATATTTTTGAAATTAATGAATTGTATGTATTTGCAAGAATAACATGTAATGAACCTTGTGAGGTGGTCCCAAAGGTAAAAGAAGAATAAGGAGAGTATCCATGTATTCTTGACATGGACCAAAGCCAGAAGCTTGTTTTGGGATTGAAGGACGAGATGACATGGTCTCATGGAGATAAACAAAAGAGAACACTTGCATATTTGGATAGATGTGTTACTGACAGACTGGGGAAGAAATTTGCCATGACATAGGAAGAGACTATATTGTCTCAAAGGGGTGATCACCGCCTAAAGGAATTTTTTGTTGCAGAGTTGGTTAATGAAGAAAAAGGAAGGTTTTCTAACTTCAGAAATTATAATGAAGAGCTAGAAATGTTAGAAGACTGGTTGATCAATCCAAGGGTTGATAAACATGACTGCTTAATGTTTGATGTCAGCATTGGAAAAGAGTGGATAAGAGGTAAAAGCACTGAATTTTTTTATAAATTAGTGGATAGCAGCAGAGAGTCAATAGGACAACAACAATTTCAGGAAAAGAAGATGTAGGTGTACTAGTCAAAGGATAGATTGGACATGGAGATTGAAGAATTAAGGTTGCTGATGGTGAAGATGTATCAGAGAAGACATAAGGGAAGAATGAATATTTACATCAGCAAAAAAAATAGACAAAATAGTGATAGAAGGAAAGTGATAGAAGAAGATTGCAGAAGCAGGGTTAGTGGAGCATTGCAACATAAAATTTGGAAACCATGAGAACTAAAGATGACAAAGATAGAACAACATGATGAGATGGATGATCAGTTACAGAACAAGGTTTGGGTCCTGGGATCCAGGTATATTGAGAATGGAAGGATATGACCTGGAGGCCATATTTCTTTCTTCATGGGGAGTCTGATGCAGGAGCATTTTTCTCTCCATCCAAATTCAAGTTCAAAGTCTCATTAGGCCTAGAAAGGGTCTTAAATTCTGAATTAATGGTATTCAAACTATAACTTTGTAAATAAATGTAAAATATGTGATTCTAGATGATGGTGAGTCATTAAGACAAGTCACTAGGTGAGTGATGTGTCATTAGATGATTCATGTAAGTAAGCCATGTCAAATGGAGCAAGTCATTGAGATAGGAGTGAAAGTTACTTAAAATAGATAACAGTTGATGAATCATAGGAGATTGTTGACTGTTTATTGGATCTGAACCAGAATTGGGTTCAGAGTTATGTTTATGTGTGTGTGTGTGTGTGTAAGCCTACGAGGCATAGAGATGGTAGATAGAAGACAAAGAGAGTGGGTAGAGGGATACATAGATAGAGAGGTCTGTAAGTCCTATAGGAAAAAGAGGAAGGGTCGACTAAATATGTATCAGGCCTAAGAAGATCAAAACACAGGTTCTGAGATTAGATTGTATGTACAGTTTCATTAGAATATGAATGAAAAAGCCTATTTTGGCATAATTATGTGTGTGTAAATTGCATTCTATCTGAATGTGTGAAATTGTGAGTTAAATGCTTATTTAATTCTATAAAATATTGATAAGTCTGTGTATGAGTTCAGGATTTCTGAAAGTTGGAGAAACAGAGATCAATTGATCAATTCTTTGGTCAATCAAAGGAGAATTAGGTAAACAATCCTTGAGGATTTCATTAATGAAATGCGCATGCAGAGTTAACCTTGTTGCAGGTTACAGAGCGAAATCAATCACTGTGAGAATCGATGAGAACTGAGATCTTGTAACAAAAACCAAATTTAATTATAAGCTAGGTTAATTAATGTAAATAAACTAAGAGGTGAATTGAAAAGTCACCTCTCTTCCCCACTTATGGTATAAATTACTAGGGCACCTATTATGTAATTCATCCTCTTCATTTATCAAATATACAATTACATTACATTTTCTCTTACATATCTGTCCATTCCCTCGTTCTTGCTCTTTCATTGGTATCAGAGCCTCTCGGCTCTCCGCACAACACCACCACTTCCCTTTCATTATTCCACTGCTCCCAACGCACCTCACTCTCACCATCCAGTCATCTCTGCACTCCCATCTCTTCTGCTCTGCCCACACGCTCCTCAACCATCACTCGACACACTGTCACACCATGCGGCCTCTCCATCCTCCATCATCTTCTCCACCCAACGTTGCGCACCATTATCCACCCTTTACCCACCTCCACACACGCTTGCTACCTCCATGCTATCCATTCGTCTTCTCCCTTCCATCCGCCTGCTCCCTTCCATCTGCTTGCTCCCTTCCATGCGCCATTCTCCACCATCCACCCACCTCCACACACGCCTGCTCCCTCCATGCTCTCCATCCATCTGCTCCCTTCCATCCACTTGTTCCCTTCCATGCGCCATTCTCCACCATCCACCCACCTTCACTCGTGCCTGCTCCCTCCACACTCTCCATCCGCCTCCCTTCTGCCCACCTCCACGCTCTCCTTCTCCCTTCCACCAGCTCTTTCTCTTTCCTTACTCCCTCTTCGCCACCCCCTTATTCCACGCCCCTAACCTGCATCACTTTCGTTATCATCTCCATTCTGCCTCTATTGCTGCCTCCAACATCTACGTTCATCCATGGTGGGATGATATTTAATAAATATTATTTAAATATACTTTGTTTATTAATAATATTTATTATTTAATAGAGTTCAATATTAATAATATTTAAAAATATATTATTGTTTATTAATATTATCATTATTTAAAAAAAAGCTATATTATAATAAATTATTATTATATTAATTATTTTAAAAATAATAATCGTGGCGGGTTGGTACCAAACAGAAAACAAAAATAAATCCACATTCAGCACTGGGAAAAATACAACAATCACCAAATCAATGGATGCTCGGTTCGATCAAATCAATGAGAAGATTAACAAGAAATACGAGGAACTCCAAGCAAAGATCAAACAAACCAGTGAGAATTTGACATCAAATTTGACACAATTTACATCACGAATAGAGAATAGCTTCCTCACTCTATAGGAGGACTGAAAGAAAAATCAGGCAGTTTTAATCGCCATCTTGGATAGATTACAAATCTCGAATGACCTACAGCCAAACTATCCCAGAACTCTGGAGCATCCAGGTCCTCTATTCAACATGTCGTCCTCTAATGCATATATACAAGGACGCCAAATATGGGTGAAGGTCGAGTTACCCAAATATGACAGGGATGAATGACAATGCATAGCGTGGATTAACAAAGCTGAGGAATACCTAGACATTTACAACATCCATCACGATAGCGAGAAAATTAAATACGCCTCCATGCATCTAGAAGGCAGCGCTTACAACTGGTATTTATGGTGGAAGAATACTGCAAGAATATGTTCTTACAACTGGGTTAGCTTCAGGAATGACCTCATCAAAAGATTCGAAAGCGTTGAAGAAAAAGACTTATTTGCCAAAATCACAAGGTTACAAGAAAAAAACAATGTCGATGAGTACACTTGTGAATGGGAAGCACTGTCAACTCGAGTCCCAGAATTAACCGATGACCAATGACTATAGACCTAGACATTCACAACATCCATCACGCCGGAGAGAAAATTAAATACGCCTTCATGCATCTATAAGGAAGCACTTACAACTGGTACTTATGGTGGAAGAATACTGCAAGAATATGTTCTTACAACTGGGTTAGCTTCAAGAATGACCTCATCAAAAGATTCCAAAGCATTGAAGAAAAATACTTCTTTGCCAAAATCACAAGGTTACAACAAAAAAACAATGTCGATGAGTACACTTGTGAATGGGAAGCACTGTCAACTTGAGTCCTAGAATTAACTAATGACCAATGACTACAGACCTACATACACGGTCTAAAATCAGAATATAACTTAGAATCATATTTCTTAGAATCAGATTTCTTTGCGGTACCACTAAGAGGAATTGACGTAGTATTAGAAATACAATGGTTACAGAAATACAATGGTTACAAATCTTGCATACATACTCTGCAAATCATCAAGAAATTTTTATTGAATTCCATGCGTTCGAGAAAACACACAAATTATATGGGTTCCAACCACCTCCAACACAACTGGTTACATCACATTAGATGGAAAAGCTACGTTGGAAAGATGCACCAATGTACCTACCTCAATGTCGAGAAATGGAGATTCTAACAAGTGAAGGAGATATGGACAAACAACCAGAGACACAACAGCTAATTTGAAAACATCGCAAGGTGTTTCAAGAGTTACCTATGGTGCTTCCAACAAACAAAAAAAATGAACACATAATCAAAATAGAACCAGGGACAAAACCTGCCAGTAAAAACCCATACAGATGTCCACATCAGAGACGTTGCGATAGTTGACGTAGTCATTGTCGTCAAATAAGCTTTGAGGACAAAGCTTCCTTAAGGGAAAGGTAATGTAACAAAAACCAAATTTAATTATAAGCTAGGTTAATTAATGTAAATAAACTAAGAGGTGACTTGAAAAGTCACCTCTCTTCCCCACTTACGGTATAAATTAACGGGCCCCTATTATGTAATTCATCCTCTACATTTATCAAATATACAATTACATTACATTTTATCTTACGTCTCTGTCCATTCCCCCATTCTTGCCATTTCAGATCTGAACCTGTGTAGGTTTGGACATAGGAGATCAAGCATAAGAAGATCCGATAGCTGGGAGAAGTTATGTAGAAGAATAGTAGAAGGAAGAACATTACGCGAAGGAATTCATATCAATGATGGAAAATAGATCAAAGGTCCAGATCCACCCCACAGAATATCAATGGTTTGCACAGAAGTTGTAGGAGAAGATTTGCGGGAGTCATAATTCGGAAAATGAAAAGGTGCATCTTGCATCCCACATGTGGAAATACTGTTGTAGGCACATAATTGTGGGAGGTCCATTTTAATTGGAAAAATATATGCTCGCGTCCTGGATCCCACAAGTTGCAGAAAAGGAGTTGCGGAAGGATTTATCCAAACAACTAAGTTTAGAGGTTCTACTAAATTTAGAACCTAACTATTCCTGGGGAAGCTGATTCGAATTGGTTTACTGGTTCAATTTGGTGATTTGAATGCAGTACTTTGGTTCGGGTTTGGCATCAGAGAGGATGCACATTGCGAATGCTATTCAATAATCGATGAAAGGAAGCTTGATGGGGATTATCGTCGTGTTGATGAAATATTGTTTCAAGGGTAACAACAATGGTAGAACTATTCCATAAAAATTTCGTTGTTTTTTTTCTTAGATATGATGGATTATCTCCCATAGGAGGAAGTTGACCCAAGTCACCAACAAGAATTCCATATCTACCACCAAAAGGAGTATTTATTTTATCTGAAAATCCTTTTTGCAATTGAGAATCAATCTGCATGAATAACCTTGGGCCTATTAAACTCATCTCATAATTTAAAATATAATTTATATGCTTCATGTCCTCTTAAAAAATAGATAGAGAATGACCTTGTAGGGTTTTCATATACCGAATATATATTCTTAGAGAAGAATGGGTTGTGTCTCCATGTACAATAAATGCAACAATCCTCGTTGGTGAAAGTAAAAGCAAGGAACTTGAGAAATATAATGAATGAGATAGGGATTGCTATATTTCTGCTAGAAGAAGCTAGGGCATGAGAAATACAATTAATGAGATAGAACTTCCTAGTTACATAAAATGGTGAAGAAACATGTCAAAAACAAGTCATTGCTTAGTCGACAAGAGAGAAGGAGAGGGAATGTTGTCGTCCACCACCTCTATTATTTTAGCACATGAACGAGCATTTGTTATAAAATTCTTAGCCTGTTTTTCAAAAACAACATCAAAAGTTTTCTCTTTCCAATTAAAACTTAAATCAACGTCTCTCTGTCCAAGAGTAGAAATATCTGAAATTGGAATATTATCTAGAGGAACCAAACATGATAACAACTCCCATTCATCCAAATATTCATTTGTTTTCAAATTTCATCCATAAAATCATCTACAACACTATTAAGCATAGGTGCATGATCAACATCCCAAGGATGGTATCAGCTATGCTTTTAGTTTTCAATAATTGTTTTGTTGGAGTATCGATAAGGCTGGATGGTATAACATATATGATTAACTATTTTTTCAGGTCGCAGGTCTTCTATGGTTTCTTCTATGAGTGTTGTCAGTTCTGCGACAATATCTTTATCATGGATTAGTGCTAAATAGCTTTTGAAAATTTCTTTAAGCTTACTAACCTTTTTTATTAGTGGCTTCCTTGTTAGTTGTTCAAATCATTCAGACATAGCTCTAACTTATCTAGATGTCGACGACTGATTGGCATCAAAAAATTCTTGTCACACCTGCAAGAAGACTTCTTTCTTCTATTGGACATCTAGCGTAGATTTCTTTTGTACTGCAGGTGTTACTTGTGGATATCCTTGCTGTGTATTTTGGTATGCTCCCATCACATCACCTCCTCTAGTAACTTTAAGCAATGTGGGGTTGTCTTTGTTCGACATAAATCATCTAAATATTTTTATTGGGGTTCAGATTCATATTTTGCACCGAGTTGGGTTTAACGACAGTTATAGCCTGCCATTTCTTAATAAGTTGCACACACTATTCGACGGTCTAATAAAATGATTTACAATATGTACAATTTTTTGTGGGACTTTGACAACCTCAGGAAAAATGTCCTGGATTCTCGCAATTATAACATACGATTTGGCCTCTTCCTCGACCAAATCCTCCTCCTTGTTGCTGTCCTCGACCTCTAAAATACCTAGCCCCCCTTTGCGGAGGGTATTGTTGTTGTTGAGGATACTAATTCAGCTGGTATTGTAGTTGAGGATATTGTTGTTGTTGATATTGCACAGGCTAATACTGAGGCTACACTCGTTCATATTGAATTTTCTCATCATTTTTCATTAAGTAGGTATCCATTGTTTTTTCTTGCAGTAGCTCTACAGTATTTCTCATCATGACCTATTGACTTACAAAATTTATAATACAGACTAGCGGGTGCATTTACAATCTTTTGTAAGTACATACATTCCTCGGACTTGTCACCTCTAGTATGGCATATTCTACACCAAGGAATTTCTTGGGTTTTTAATGGGTTCGGTGCACCTGCTGCGAAATAGTTCATGAGTTCTAGGAAATTATCTTGCTGGTGTCTATCTATTCTGCATCTTGTATAGCATAGTTCCTCCTGAACTTGCTTTACTCTTTTAATGTCCTGGAGTTGCACCGTAAGATTGGCTAGCTGCGACTGAATTTGAATCATTCCCAAGCCAGTGTCTCCAATCGACGACGCTTCTAATCTCATTTCTATTTCAAGATCCTTTGTCTATGACAAGAGTTTCTGTTGCATCAATGGTTTTTGGATGTGTGGTAGCAGGGAGGCAATAAACCATTCCTTGTGTTGCACATCCGACATTTGGAAACTCACTTTGGCCATTAATGTCTTAAATCTTTGGTCAAAGTGCCAAACAAATTATTTTGGTAGCTTCTTAATCTCTTTGATCTCAGTGATGCATTGCGATTTAGACTTCATATTTTCGAATTCATCTATGAAACCCAGTCGAATCTCATTGAGTGTTTTCAGGAGAACTCCTGCTGGTACTATAGAAAATTTCATATACCAGTCTAGCGAATGACCTCGTAGAGTCATGATCATCTATGCTTTCTTGATATTCTAATAATGGATTTGTCATATAGTCCAGACAATGTCACAAAGAAACCAATGTTGTTCTGGATCTTCCTACTCGTTTCCATTGGATATTGGGAGCTTTAATGTCAATTCTAGCCATTATATTTGCTGCTGGTATAGTCAAAACAAAATTTGGACTAGTTGGACTTCCTTGTCCTCTATTTACAATGTTAATAGTACTTGTATTTACAGAATCACTTGGAGACAGGTCTCACAATCTTACCTCTAATACTGTAGGCGAGTTGTATGCACGTTCTTGTTTTGGAGCTTCAGTCGGCTGTTCAAAATCTTTGTTGCCTTATGAGATCAGATGATATCCCTCTTCTTCATCATAAGAACCATCGTCTAAGTATGAAAAAAACTCATAGCCTTATTCTTCTTGATATGTGCTGCAACTCCCTCATTCTAACATAGTCTTTTGTCTTTTACTGGACCTGAATATTCTTCCACTTCTTAAAAATATTGGCTCTAGTTCGGTTCCACTATCTCCTGGGAACATCTCACTCTAGGCTTCTGCTAAGACATAGCCACCCTTTTCTATTCAGTCTTGCATTCACATGATTCCTTTTTCACATAAAATCATTTTTATCCACATCTTTAAATATGACAGCAATCTCCTATGTGGTCCTTGAAAAAAAATTTCTTTGCCTCGCTGTATGACGTTATTGTGTCAACAAAAAACTCTGTAATATATCCTTCTAGGATACTGTCTACCCAAAAATCCACAACCCTTGATATATGGTTGTTTACTCTTTTCACATGCTCAATTAAGTAAGGACTCCACTCTCTCGGTTCTCCTTGAAAATTACTTTGTTGGGTTGCCAACTTAGACAACCACTCATGCAACACGATGGGAAACTAAGAAAAGAAAATCTTGTAAATGTATGAATAAATGTACCTGCCCAACCACTCTGTTGGGTTCCATTGATATCCTTCACTTTCTTTTCATGCGAAATATAGCTCTTTGAGGTCCACCCAGTCCTGCATCTTCGGTTTCACAGGATGCCACAACATATCCCTCACCAAAACACTTTAAGTTCCTAGAAACAGAACAATTTGTTGGATTTCTTCCCTCTCTTTTTCCTTGGACCCAGTTCAGTCCCTCATTCTCAACACAACAAAGCTCAAGATATCAATCTGATGGAGCGAAGCTTAACCGGAAACAAGTGCGACATAGATGCCGTCTCACCAGAGATATCTCTATTTTATGGGTAACTTCCATAACCACATTTCCGTAGCTTGTGTGGGAGGGTGATTCAATACCTTCACTCTACGCCAAGGCTTCCAACGAATACCAAGGAGGTTGGTTACTTGTATGCACAGTACTTCAACACCAAGTTGTGATCCAACTCTTCTTTATGCGGCTTAAGTAAACAAATAGTGAACACACAACATAATCATTTTCATTACTATAATGCAATAGTCATACATTTATCCATTCGTAGCACAATAATCAACTAGTCATTCAATACAACACTTAGACATGTATCTAAGCTACTTCAACATTCACACATATACACAACATATAACATGGAAACCCATCCAGGAAAAAACCACAAGGTTCTCTTCATCTGGAATGAGGAAATATATGCACCTTTTTTCTGTGCACAATGATGTAGACTCTGCTCAAGATCTTATCTTCTATCTTTACATACTTTTCCTCCCTCTCATGCTCTTTGATCTTCTCTCTTTATCTTCCTATTCTACTCCTACTACTGATCCGCAGACATCTTGGATCGACTCAACCTTCTCTACTCGTCTGTGCACTCAGTTGTAGAACCTCTACTCTAATGCACTCGACGATACAGAGTCATTAACCAAAATGCCTATCTCAAGTCTAGCTCGAGCATATTTCCAAGAGTCTAGAGATTACTCAAATGCTACATTAGCTAATAAGCTAACCGGCTAACTCATCTACATGTTGGGTTCCTTCTTTTATAGCCCCATTACATATGTGATATAGATACCATATATGCTCAATACAGACTCAATACTGACTTGATATAGACTCTAATAGACTCATTACAGACTTCTTTTCAGTCGCTATCTCAACCGACTTACTCTATCTAGCCAATAGGTTGTCTTTCATATTCTAGTAACACATAACGAAAGGAACTATCATCCTGAATTACAAATATGCCTTCACTCGTTTGGTTTTTGCATACTCCAGTCGAGCTCATACTCACGATCATTAAGGACTGTCACTTTCTCAGTGTTATTCCTTACTATCAGTTTTCGACCATTACACTATTTGCACGCCTGCTTCTCCTAATATTCTGCCATGTCATCTCGTATCTTGTTCTATCCTCCTATCGTAGCTTACTTATCTGGTGTAACTTCCTCATCCTGCACCTTCTGTTTGTATTCTTCTTCTCTTCCCTTCTTCTATCATAGCATCCTTCCCTTTCCCTTGATGCTACTTGCTGTGTTGTAGCTCCTTCCTCTTATGTTTTATGTTCTTCTCCATACTTAGGAATAATTCTACATGAAGTAGAATTCTTCCCTATTATCTTGAGGCCCAACACCATGCAAGATATTTGAGTTACTTCCATTGGTGTTTCAAGAGAGGGGGATAATCCTGTGAAAGAGACTAGGTCACCATTGTGTTGAAGGAAATGGGAATTTTACTATGGTTGTGTCAGTTAGGTTATGGGCCTATTGTTTATCCTTAGATATCGAATTTGAGAGAGTTCCTTAGCATTTAGATCCAAGACCTCAACTTGGGGATGACCTAGTCAAGTAGTATTGTATTGACAATGTCTAAGGTTGGGAGGAACATTGACCTGTTGATACTAATTGCACCATATATATAAAAGATAAGTTCTTGACCATTATTTACTCCATTTTTTTATGCACATGCGACCATGGAGGTTGATATATATTGGTTGTATTATGTTGCATAATGATTTGTTTGTACATTTTAATGGTGAAGTTTGTTGTTGTTAAATTGATAGCTCACAGAGCAGGTATGCGAATATGTTAAACAAGTTGTTAGATGCTAGATTGTATGATTTATGGTAGTTATTAGGATCTAATTTTTGTGCAGTCCATATGGCTATGCTTGGTTGTTCCAGATCATATCTTCCATGTGATTAATGTTTTTTATTAATGTGGTAAATTATGATTTAAATTAGTTTTATAATTATGCTATAATGAACTGCAATGAAGGTTATTTACTTATGGTACTAGAAGTTAGATTGCTTATGTATTTATGGTCATTAGAGAGTTTATATTTGGACAACCCATGTGCCAAGACATATATGTCTATTCTGGGTTAGATATCATGGGGATTTTATGACTAAGATTTAGTAGTATAAATCTGGTATATTTAAGTGTTGTAATTCTACCTCCTAAGAATGTTGGAATGCTGATTAGTTATTCTCGTAAGTGGAGTCTTTATGAGTGTATGTAAATTTAGTTTAAGAGCTAGTTTAGTGGCTATGGGAAGATTCCCACAGGTGTGATGACATATAGTAACCATGTGAAGAGGTTCTAGTATGAATGTATTCATGTGTAATTACATTTCATTCCATGTACAATGGGGAATTATTCCATTGGAAGGGTCATCTTCCTCGTAGGAGAACAATTGTTTAATTATTTTGGCTTGTTGACATGTTACCCTAAGCCTTAGAAGAAAATTATTCCATTGTGCTTAAATTATAATCAGTCTTCCTTTTTAGAATCTCAGAAGTATTCAAAATTCAAACCCTTATGATGTGTTTGGGGTTGGCTACGTTACAAGTGGTATTTGAGCTTAGGTTACATCTCTGCATCCATTGGGACTTGTAGAGATCATAACTCAGTGTTTATACATTTCAATTGCTTTGTGATATCATTGTTTTCGAAGGGATTTATCTCTTAGTTTTTGGAATTCTCTGATAAGTTGAATGAAATTTATAGAGAGCATAATCTAGTTGATTGATGTATGTGTTAGCTCATGTAAGTGGATGGAATTCCAACCTCAAGAGCTATGAAATTTAATTATTATATATATGATATATGTTATTGGTTGGTTCATATATTAGTCTATATGCAGATCTTTGGAGAGAACTACCTCCTTTTGTGAAAGTTTTAAATATTTGAATAGCTGGTTTGGAAAGGATGTCTCCATGGAGAGAATGTAACCCCCATTCAAATTGTTTTAATATTAATTAATTGGTATGGTATTTGGAAAGGGTGTCTGTGTAGAGAGAATGCAACTTCCATTCAATTGTTTTAACATATATTAACTAATTACTATTCTATTTGGAAAAGGAGTCCCCCTAAAGAGAACTTAACCACAACCCACAATTGTTTTAATTATTTCATTTGTTTAATTGTTTATGTATAAATTTGATAAAATGTACATTTATAACATATGGTATGGTTATATATATTGAGTGTATGGTATATACTAACAATATAGTGTTACATTGTGTAATGACACACACACACATATATTTGTGTGTGTGTGTGAGAGAGAGAATAATATATGCATATACAAAGTGTATAGTGTGTGCATAATGTATGAGTTATAGTGTGAATATAGATGTATGCATGTTTGTATATACGGTAATATGTACTGTATTATGTGCAATGATTATGTAATGTACCTTATTTTCTCGGCACTATTTTTAGAAAATGGGGTAGGAAAAATTATTTTAACTAGAATACATACGATACTCTCATGCACAAACCCTTGAAAATTTACCTAAGAGTTTCGGATTCATTTTAACATGTTTTCAACATTTAAATAAAAAAAGAAAAACTATTTCTACATCTTTTGAACACAGAAAAGATACTTATATGACTAAGTAGATTTGCAAAACCAAATGTGTGTGAAGACTCAACTTCTATGTTTCACCCAACCATCTCGCAGTCTCCCTGTGGTGCATTACATCCGCCCAGAGGCCACCCCCTATCTAGGTAGGAATCCATTAGGTATAGGGAGAACATTAACCAATCATTCAATGGAAAAAATCTCATCATGACTAATGAGCCAAAATCGCGTTCAAGAAAGCCCCCCCTCTTGAGGCTTGATCTTATATATAATTTTTTTGCAAACCAAAAGCCTAACTTTTTACAAGAAGACATCTTATTATCTTCACTTAGTTAACTACTTTGTGTGGGATAATTTAATTCTACTTATCTCAACTAATTCAATTTTTACTCATTATCTCAAGATAATTATATTAACTTAGCTTTAGATAACATAACAAATTATCTTTTCTTAGCTAACTTCACTTAGTTATCTGAAATTAATATAACTTTAACTAGTTTAGCTTTATTTAATTTTAGCTAATTTTAGCATATTCACTTAAGATAAATATCTTATTTTTAAGTGTAACTAAACTAATTAATTTATTTACTTATTTAAATTTTTTACTTAAGAGAATCATTTACTTTAATCTTTAACTCAAGATAGTTACTTATATTAATCTTTAAGTCAAGATAATTACTCATCTTAATCTTTAAATCATGATAATTACTTATCTTAAATTTAACCAATTAATTCCAATATTTTCTTGGTGTCCTTTTTCAATACTAGGATATCAATACTAGGATATCAATGACATATTGACATACTTCTTGATTTTACTTATTAGAACTTAGTACTAATTAGCCTCATGCTAATTGTTATGTTATAGGTGTTTGTTAGTGCCTTACCTCCACTAGTGGTTTCTCTGGCCTCATTTTATTGATAAGTTCTTGCTGCACAAAGATGACACCCATCATCCACTTATGGCCACTCAACCATTCAACCTCACCCGTAGTAATTCCATGCTCCTATCATTTTAGTCAAGTCAAGTCTTCAATCTAGTAAGTCTACAATTCACAATACAACTTAGGAATTTACATTTATACTTAGAAAGTTTTAGCGCGTGGAGTCTCTCCTTGATCCCTTGCCACACAATTTCACTTTTGGTTACAAATATAGGGGCATAGGTGAGGGATATTACATCAAGCCAAGAGAATGGGGGCTCCCCCAACAAGGTTGCTCACACATTCAAGAGAATGGAGGCTCCCCCAACAAGGTTGCTCACACATTCAATCGATATTTTTTTCATTTAAGGATTGGTTAACCTTTGCCCTAGCCCCAATGGATTATTTCTCGCCTGAGGGGTGCAATCTCTACGGATGGAATGGATGCAAAGAAGAGAGCTATGGTGGATCTTAAAAGTCAGTCTTTACTCTCCTTTGGTTTTGCAAATCTACTTAATAGGATAAGTATATTTTCTCTCTTCAAAAAATGTAGAAAAACTTTTTCTTATTTTATTAAAATGTTGAAAACATGTTAGTACAAATGTTATTAAAGGGTAAGTGTAAACTCTATGTCCTAGGCCTGGTGCCCCCCTCTACAACTACACCAACTGCTCTTAATTGTATTAGGAAGAAAATCGATGAATAGTTTCAGATTCTATTTGTATGAACAAGAAAATCGTAGTTGTATCTAGTTTCAGATCCGTAATATAGGTTTTTGTTAATAGTTTAATGGCAAAATGGATGGCCATTTATTTTTGACAACAAAGATATTGTAGATCGGCTCGTAAAAGATGCTATGCCCGGGGATTTTGTAAAGAAATAAAATACATGTTCTTGTTTAGAGTATATCTTAAGAATTCTGGCATTCGTGAAAAAGAATATTTGGACATTAATGTGTATACTTGGTTCNGTGATTTTGTAAAGAAATAAAATACATGTTCTTGTTTAGAGTATATCTTAAGAATTCTGGCATTCGTGAAAAAGAATATTTGGACATTAATGTGTATACTTGGTTCATAGAGTACAATTATATGGATAAAACTTATTTTGGCAGCTATTAACTGGCAAAAATATCTGTCTAATTTTTATGTAAATCGTGAGCCCTTCCAAAAATTGAATGAACACCGACTGTCTCCTTAGCCTCTAGATTGATTGCAGGAATTAACAGTAAATTAGAGAAAACTTAGTAAGTTAAAGTTAAAGATAGAACCAGGAAGTGTTTTCGCTAAGATGTTATGTAGATAGTGATTATGAAAGAAAAAAAATCTAAAATTCTAGTAGTTCGAGAATGAATGTATCGTGTATTTACTTGAAATTCTTTACTTTGTTTGCAATAGGGATAAATTCTAGAAAACAATATTTAGTAAGAGGCAAGAGAGAGCTCAATGGACTACGACTTTTCCCACTCGAACGTATTGGGACTACAATTAGATGAAAATACTGCAATAAAAATCAATGTCATTGTATGAATTCCATCAACCTCACATTTATTTTTTTGAAGTTTATTTTTCTTTTTCATGATTTTTGGGATCCATCCATGCTTTTTGGGTAAGTGTTAAGTTTCATTTTTTTGTTGTTGTTGTGAAAAATGAAATAGCTAAAATATCATTTAGGTAACGTGAATCATAAATTTTGGATTTAATGAGCCAATTGATATTTAAAATGGAATTTTATGGCTCACTTGGGATTTTTGGATCAATGAAGGTCGATGTCATGGAAATAAAAAGTGGTTAATAACATAGGTTTGATGAGGCTAGGTCACATGTAAGGTGGATAAATTTTGGTGTTATCACATGATTATGAGGAAGTTCTATTAAAGGTACGGAAACTTTGATATTAGATAGCACATGTTCAATATCAAAAGGATGAGCAAAATTTTGTCGAACTTTCATTTTAGGCTGGGAGATATAAACTTTCTTTTCGAAAGTGTAAACTTTGCTCCTAAGGAAGATGCAGAGTTATCTTTCTTTTGGATAGCAAGGGGATTTTCAATAGGGGTTGGATTATCAAATTTTTTTGAATGATTTATATTATTTAGACACTTTCTTATGGATAGGACTTTTGTTAGTTTTTCTAATAGAATTAGCTTGATTAGAATCTTTACTAAAAGAATGATAAGTACAACAAGATACACAAGATAGACCAGATACACAAGACACAAAGATTTTCACCGGGGAAACCATAAAGGAGTAAACCTTGCAAACTTCCTTAGAATAGTTCCATCACAAAGACTGCATCACAAGATTATCAAACCCATTAAGAAGAAGTGTTTCGCAACTATCTATCTCTCATCCTTGTCTCTCTCTCTCTCCTCATGCGAACTTGAGTGAGTGAGTGTGTGTATAAATGAGGGAGGGTGCCTCCCTATTTCTACCTTTCAAGTGAATGACCTAGTACATGATTGGGTCCGACCTCTTACCCTAACAGGGTCGACTTCTCCTAGAGAGACTCCAAAAATACATTACATGATGTTACACTGGGGACTATTTCTCTGACTTACAATGGAAGTTGTACCTCAAGGTCCATACACAATAATGACATCACGAAAAAGGAGGAAAACACATCTCCAATGGGGGTACAACACCATACAATGATAATATACATAAGGATATCTTCTGAAGTTACAAATACATCAACACCCCCTCTTAACTAGGAAGGTATTCTCTCTCTGTCCATAGTCATTAACACATTTGGTCCAGTCATCATCATAGAGTCATTGTCATAGTTGCTTCCATAGTTATCTTCTAGTCGATCATCGTATGGTACTATTTGTCATCGAAATTTTCTATAGATCCAACCCTTTTTCATGCTGGGTATAGGCCTAGTTCTCATCCAGGTCTTCATCATATCTAAGAGAAAGCCATCATGTAGGTACAAATGAGAACATTCTTTACATTGCTATGGAAATAACGTGCATCTCCTACTGTTATCTTGTTGTATCCAAATCATCTCTTTGTACTGCAAAAAACAACAAACATACAGAGCACACAAAGCACATCCTGGATGCAAACCACCTGCATTCTACCAACATAGGAACATGTTAGGGTCTAATCTGCATCTACCACTATGCAATAATCACCTAGGAGCACACCAAGTGCATTACATCTCTTTGTGGTGAACCTGTGTTCTACCAACATAGGAGAACTTCCCAGGTGCACACCAAGTTTGTTGTGACCTCATCATCTCCAACATGGGAACACAAATACACAAGGGTTGATTATGACCAAACAACCTGTGTACCACGCCTGGATCTTTTCTGTTCAGGTCAACATCTACGACTTATTACATTCGAACAACCTGCGTCGAGGATATTTTTCATTTGGGCAACCTTCTAGGATTGATTACATTTGATCAACTTGTGTATCATGAAAGGACTCTCTATTTATGCTTAGACAACCTATAAGACTTGTTACATTTGATTAACCTGTGTACTATGTCAGGACTATATACACTCAGATAACACATCTCGGGACTGATTACGTCTAAGGATAACCTGCGAGCTTCATCAGGACTGATTACATCTGAGGACACCTATACGAATGATTACATTCGAGCAACCTACATACTACACCAGGACTCTCTATTTACACTCGAACAACCTGTCTCATTTCCTATGTGATATTTCATGCATATGTGTCTTCTAGTTTCTGTCATCTTCTAGCATAAAAACACATCACGACCGATTAAGTCCAAGAATAAATTGCCAGATTCACCAAGAATGATTACCTCCGAGGACAACCTACATGACTAATTACGTCATCAAGACAACATGTATCTCCAACTATGCCAGAACTCATCACTCCTTATTTCAAGGGGTCTCATTCTTAATCACACCAATTCTTTCTCTGAATTAATCAAACTTCACTTTGGCTTGAGGATTGGTCAATACATTGGCTATATGCTCATCAATTGCTACGTATTAGATCTTGACTGCAGCTCTCTGCACCATATCCCTAATATAATGAGACTTCACCTCGATGTGCTTCGATCTATCATGAAACACTGGGCTCTCCAATGGATTCACGCAACTTTGATTTTCATAGAAGATATAATTCTCTTTTAAATGGAGATCAAACAAGTCAGATAGTATCTTCCGTAGCCATACTTCCTCACAACTAGCTGAGAAAGTGGCAACATATTCTTCATCGGTTGTGCTCAGTGCAACGCATGATTGCTTCCTACTAAACAAGAGATCATGCAAGATCCCAAACTGAAGCAATAACCAGAGGTGCTCTTCCTATCAGTGGCTCTACCTACCCAATACAAATCAACATAACCATGCATGTTAATCTTCTAATTCACATCATACTTGAGCCCATAATAAACTATACCCTTTAGATACCTCAATACATGCTTTGTAGTAATGAGGTGAACATGTCTCGGATATGTCAAGAACTGGATAAGGGTGTTCAAAGCAAAGCTTATGTCTGGTCTCATATTCGTTAGGTACATCAATGATCCAATCATCTGAGGATACATAGTGGCATCAATAGACTTTGATGAAGCATCACAAAGAAGCTTCAATTTCGATGCCATAGGTGTGGCTATCACGTTGCAGTATAGCATTCTGAATCTCTTCAGAATGTCCACTATATACTTTCCTTGATCAAGGAAAATCCCATCTGCACTCTGCCACACCTCCATGCCTAAGAAGTAGTGTATCATACCTAGATATTTCATCTCAAACTTAGTAACAAGTCTCCTCTTTGCATCTTCAATGAGTTCATTCTCTCCTATCATGAACAAGTCATCGAAATATAGCAAGAGCATCACTAGTCTTCCTCCTTCAACCTTGAAGTAAGGTTGGAATCCTCTTTACTCTTAGTAAATCCCAGGCTCATCGGGAAGCTATCTATCTTGTCATACCATGTACTTGGTGCCTATTTCAATCCATACAAGGCCTTCTTCATTTATAACACATGGGTCTACATGTTATGTGTCTCGAATCCCAGAGGTTGTTCTACATATACTTCCTCGTCAACTACACCATTCAAGAATGTTTTGTTGACATTCGTTTGGTGTATCTTTCATCTCATAACTGCATCCAATGCAAGTATAGATCTAACGGAAGTGTACCTCTCTACTAGTGAAAATTTCTCCTCGTAGTATCTGCTTTATCTCTATGATAAGCCTAGTTCTAGGAATCTTTCCTTGTATTTTTTGATGCTGCCATCTACAACATGCTTGATCTTGTAGATCGACTTCGAAGTCACAACAAACTTCCTTTCCAGTCTTGGAACTATTTCCCAGACATCATTATTCATAGTCGACTGATACTCCTTTATCATGGCATCCTTCCATTCTTTATTTTATGAAACCTCTTCATAGGTGGAAGGGTCCTTGTCAATGATGTCACACAGCAGGGCTGAATAGTTGTTTTAAGGCTTTGGTCTTTTCGTTTCTCTATGCAATCCTTCTGGAGCATCATACCTTTTTTCTTCTTGTATGAGCTCCCATGCCCATGCTTGTTTCCTCTTATGGGATTCCTCCTTGTGAAGTGTCTCTAGGATCTTGTGGTTCTTCCATGCCATGGTCTTCATGGTCTTCTAGAATTTATTCTACAATTTTTGTACCTCGGACTCTCATTCCTTCAGGTTTGTCGACCTCCTCAATAGGTAGACTCCTGGATCTAGAGAATGTCGAGTCCTCATAAAAAGTTACATCTACACTGATATTGATATTCTTGAACCCTGGGAAGCATATTTAGTAGGATTTTGATGTATAATTGTATCCTATGAATATACCCTTACTCCGAGAAGGATCGATCTTGGTCCTCTTCTCCTTTGGGATATATAAGTACACGAGGAAGCCATATATTCTGAGATGGTTGGCTTCTGATTTCTCTCCTGAGAAAACATCTTTAGGAATATTGTTGGAAAGTACTCAATTAGGAGTATGGTTCTATACATACAAAGTTATCCTTGTTGCTTGCGTCCAAATGCGCATTGGAAGATCATGATCATGTAGCACTACCTTCGCTGCTTCCATTATAGTTTGGTTCTTTCGTTCTGTAATGCCATTCGCCTGAGGATTGTATGGAGTGATTAAGTGATTTAGTTTACTTAAATTGAATTAGATTTATACCAATGTCATTTTCATGATTACATAAAATTATAAAAATATAATAAATAATGAAAATAATTTATTTAATATTTTTTAAATAAAATAAAATAATAATAAAATTACTAAAATAAATTTGGTTGAGAAAAATAATGAAAAAATGTTATTATCATGATAAATAGAATCATAAAAATATAATAGACATTTTTATATATCTCTAAGGAAAAGATTAAAATTGGAAATAAAAAAGATAAAAAAAATGTATGAAATTATATTATTTAAATAAAATTTAAAATAATAGTAACAATATTAAAATAAATTTGTTTCAAAGAAAAGTTTAATTAAATTAAAAGGAAAGTAAATAAATATGATGATGATGATGATGATGGTTAACGTCGAGTGAGACCAAACTTTGTCTATCGGACCTAAAGAAACCAATTAATTAGTTTGTTTTAAAATTGTATTCCTATGCTCAAAGGGCTTTGTGAGAAGCGTCCCGAGCTCACTATAATTTTGACAAGTTAAAATGATAGGAAGGTTAGTATTGCAGCAAAGATTGTGAAACTGAGATATAATGTGGGTGTACGTAGGGCACTCTAAGAGGAAGTGATTTTCATCTTCAATATTCATATTCTCACAGAGATGGCAGATCCTTTCCACCTACGGTGTTTTAGGAACTGTCCAATGACCTATTTGACTATGGAGCTCATGAGAGTTCATTCTTATCTTGGCTATATTAATTTTTTTCTTTGAAATTGTTAAAACAAAGAGATACTTTTGATCTTCTAGAGTAGGATTGATGACCTCCTTATAATATCTTAATTTTATTTTAGCCTCTAAATATTTCTCACACCACATTTTCTCTTTAAACTTAGAAGTAACAATATTTTTAATGTTATTAATATTTTGCAATGCAATATTTTTGTAATGCCCTGGTTTTGACCCTGTTTGCATTAAAAGGTACATGATGTATATATTGTAATAAATCATGGTGCGGAGCTAAAGGCAAAAGCCCCACCACCGATTTGGTTGTGTATGTCTCGGCAAGAGAGATCGTTGCCGATGGTATATCATGCTATCCGACACATTAGAACTTTGAGATCATGTAAGTATGCACATTAACTAAAATAAACCTACAGCCAGCTACAACGGTGCAACGTTAATTGAAAAGGGCATGATTTCCTAAGGTTAAGGGGGGGGGGGGGTTGTCTAACCCGTGGGGGCCATTGGGAGTTTGCCATGTGTCACCTTAGTTATTTTGTTGTTAGTGGGGGCAGTTATGGGTTGGCAGGAAACCACTACGCTCATGCCTGCGCTCTCTCCATGACGTGTTGGCTGATTGTTCTGTCCACTCTCCCCATCGCTAGCGGTTCATCTTCCTCACACCGAGTTGAGTTAAAAGGATCCACGATCCATGGATTGGGGGTTCAATTCTCCTTTATCTCACCGGTTGATTACTTTGCCTCATGCATCGATTGGGCTCTGGGTATGATTTTCCTTCGGCCTATACAGAGAACGAATTTCTCCATTTTTGGATGACTGTGGTCTGTTTAGGTTTTTCTGTTTAGGTTTTTCACCATCGTTTTGCTAAATCCTCACCCACAGGGTAGAAATGGGATGGTTTCCCTCACGTAGGAGTTAGGGACTATGATCTCACGCAGCGAGCTAGAAGGGGGTCGGAGAGGCACGATTTTGCTGTGTGTATGCTTTTCCCTATCAATGCTGGAAATCCGTCTTCTCCCCATATGCGACATCCTTTGGGGATTGTTGCTAAGTTAGTTTGGCCACGCTAGGGCCAAGAACAACTATGAAGTGTGGTTTGACCTGAACTATGTTTCACCTTTTTGTTTGGGGTTGTCACCCTGTTGTCTTTGCTTTCTTCATAGAGCTATGAACTATTTGTTTTACTGCGACATGCAGTGGTTGGTCTTTGGACTGTTGAGAGTAGGATTAGAGGCTGGGTATGTTTGCAAAAACTGGTGTTTGGAGCCACTCAGACAGAGTTAGACTGCTGGATTTCTTCTCCACAACCCTTAAAGAGTATTGGAAAGGGAAGTCAGGGCCTGAGGGACTGTGAAGCAAAGAAAGGACTGATTCCTGGTGTCGGGTGTGTGGATGTCTTAAAAGTCAGGTTAAATTTGGTATAGGCGTCCTTAACTCTCCATTGAGGCCACCAGCTTAGCATTTATCCTTTCCTAGCTCCTTGACGACCTAATAAACCCTACTGTGTGGGATTGACTGATTTGTGTACCTTGGCTATGTGTAAGCCTGCTTTGACCCTTATTCCTTGAGGAATCATGCCCAGCTCAGGGGTGGCAGTGTTGCGGAGAGATTGATGAGCACACTGGCCTATGGCTGGGTGGAACGTTGCAGCGACATAGCTGGTTGCAGGACGAATCCTGTTTAAGATAAGTATTCTTGACTATTTCGTCTCTACATTTATATTACTGATTAATGAATATAATGAACATGTGGCATGCTTCATTGAATGTATGTTTTCTTCTGCTATGTATATAAAGGATTATGCATCTTAGTATGTTTTATGTTTTAAGATTTTTATTTCAGCATTATATGCATGTTCATGTTCATGGGGCTATTTTGTCCGTATGTTTGGTGATAGTAGCATCCTCTTCGTCGGTCAGACGGTCGAGGATGTTATAGTATGGTATCAGAGCTCAAGGTTACAGCATGGGCCTGAATGGGCCATGACAGGTTAGATAGCAGAGGCAAGTTGCCTTCTTCCCAGTAGAAATCAGAAGGAATCTATGTGCATGACAAGAGAATTTTGAGAAATTGAAAAATTTGTCTAAGTATTGGAACCGTCAGCCCATCAGAGGACTAAGTACGAAGGTCCTCTGACATAGTGGGTAGACTAGTCTAACGGCAGTCCGATACAGAAGACCCCAGCGATGGAGAAATTTAGTAGAATGACCCACTGATGTTATGACGACGGAGGAAGAAAATTGTAAGAATTTTCCTAACTGTCCGTTGGCCATCGAAAAAACTTAGTGGAAGCGGGATCCGCGGTTTTGGCCAAGGTTCGTCGAAGATCACTGAAGCATCGACGATAATTAAAGGATGAATCAGCTGATGCAGCGACAAGAAAAGTTCAAAATTTTTCCTAAGTGTTAAAAACCATAGACGATCGGTACCACTAAGATAAAGGGATCATCGATGACACATCGACAGAGGTTAGATGATGATGCGTCTGCTGTTGCAGCTACTTAATGGACTATCCACCTGACAGATAGTTGCTACGACAATCGACGTGGTAGAAGACAGAGGAGAAAAAGTTTCCAAATTTTTTCTAAGGCATGGGATCAGCTGTGATTGGAGAATAATAGTGGTTTACATCGTCGATGCATAGTTGAAGGAAGAACCGACATAAGAAGAAAATGTTTCTAAGGCACGAGATCATCGGCCATCGAAAAATGTTAGTGCTATGGGTCGCCAATGAGCGTCGTCAAAAGAAGTTATTCATTAATATTCCGCAGTTGCAGCTGTCAGTTGAACTATCATTCCCACAACTAGAAGTTTTGATCACTGATCGGAAAAGGTTTTCAGCGTTGATGAACCACCATTGCGGACATTTACGAGACTAAGTGTCCGATGCCACAGCTGGATGTCGCTCCGACCGTCAACAAAGCTGTGATCCATGAAACTCTTAAAAGGATCGATTGGCCGCTGTTACAAAAGTCTAGATAGTTAGCAACCCGATGATTAGTGGTTTCTGTTGGAGACATTTACCATCATACTCACTCTTTCAGTCAAATTGGCCTAGTTAAACCACTATCCTAATTTTAATTGACATCAAGGAGCATTAATTATCATCATCCCAGTCACTCCCATGCCTAACTATAGTCAAGGAGGCTAACTTAGCCTTCTCCTACAGTCAAGGACGTTAACTGGAGCACTCCAGGGGTGATCCGTGTGACATTAATGCACCTAATTGCTAACTGGTGGTTACTTTCAGTTCAACCAACCAGTTACAGTTAGTTAAGGTGCCTCCATGCATTAAATATATTATTTAATCATTATTTAATGATTATTTATTATTATTTAATGAACTGGAGTCAACAAGGCGCCTTCACCAACTTCTGATGGTCAGTTCAGCTTCAGTTAACCTCATTAGGGTTTATTGGAGTCATGCAGTACTAGCACTTGATGATTGGATTGCTCTGACATGTGTTTGATCTCCTTTAGTTGAGATTCAGTCATTTATTGCACTCCAACTTCAGTTAGGGTTTGGTGAGTCAATTAGGGTTTTGGTCAAGTGGTTAACAGAGTAAGATTGCATGGCAAAGAGTTAGTTACGCTAGACTCACTCACTGAATTCGAATTGTCCCTTAGGTATTCGAATTCTTCATGGAGTTAAGCTATTGCTACGCATGGAAATTGTAATCCTTTATTGTTTATATAATATACAGAGAGGAAACCTATTTGGTATTCTAGTTATTTTCCAATTCATGAGTATTTGTTAATTATTCTTTGATGATTTTGATTCCTAGTTCCTAGATCATGTGCAAGAATTAATATGGTATCAGAGCTTACGACGGGACAAAGATCAATCTCTCAAGAACAAGATTTTTGATATATTTCTCCATGAGAAGTGAGCAATAGCTCAACATTCCAGCACTGCACTAGAAGCCAAGGCTTACCACTTAATATCCCAAGTAAAGAACTTGTTGATCAAGCTTGCTTGATTGACTATGCTGGGTGTGATGAAATCCTAAAATGTGCAGGTTGTCCAACCTTACAGTGCCTTTTGTTTTTATTTGCAGGTCTTAACAGGTACAACTTCGAATGGACTCATCAATCCCTCTTCTCACCCCATTCACAAGCTATTCGGAATGGAAGTTGAAGATGATTGCATTTCTGAAGAGACGAGGTCTCTATGAGGTGTCTATTGGAATTGGAAGAGAGACTTATGAGAATGAGAATGACTAGATAAATGACAGTGACAGAGCTTTTGGAACAATGTGTATGGCCCTTGATGATAGCTTGTACTACCTTATTCCTGGTTCTGCTGAATACCCAAAGAATTTCTGGCCAATATTGGATAGAACCTTTGGCAAGCACAATGAGGATCATAATAGTAATTTGGAGATTACAGCCAGCACCACAAAAGTTCTTCACTCAAAACTCTCAGCCTCTACTCTCTCTAATGAAGTTGTTCAAGATGAAGATGAAGCAGACTCTTCTACACATTCAATTCGAATTGAAGAAAATCTCCATGAAGTGACTCCTTCTCCTGATGCTCCGGAAGTTCATGAGATCTCTGATATCTCATCTTCTCATATTACTGAAACAGAAGAAGACATTTGAATCTCTGATATTGAAGAAAAATACTACTGCACTTCCATGCAAACATTCACCGGTGATTTTTCTTTGAATTCTGTGCAAAATTTACCAGTAATTGCTTTTGAAAGTGAAGAGAAATTTGATTTTTCTCCCTCTAATGTTGCTGCTAGTATGAAAATATGTGATAGCTTGGATATTTTGGAAGAAGTATCATATTACCAGAGTGATCCATTTGCTCCCCATGATCTAGATCTTCCAGCAAATTCCTGCAGGATTGCATGCACCAAAATTCAGAATTTTGAAGAAGAAGAAAACTGTGCATCTACCGTCTCGGTTGACCATAATTTTGGATCTGATATGAAAATGATTGGATATGATATGATCTTATTTGGATCTGATCTGATATTTCTTGATTCAAAATTTCAGGTTCATAAACCTTCAGTACTACTTGTAGCTGTTCTCATCAATGGTGTGAAGAAACAAGTACCGCAAGTCTCCTTCGAAACTGCTACTGGGGATTTGATTTCATTTCACAGTTTTGGATCTGTTGTGAAATTATTTAGATCTGATTTACATTCTGATATGATATTATTTTGTTCATATTTTAAAATTCAAGAGTTTTTAGTCATGCTTGTAGCTGCTCTCACCAATTCTGGTGTGAAAAATCAAGTACCGCAATTCTTCTTCAAATTTGCTGCTGGGGATTTGGTGTCAATTTCCTCTTATGAGGTTGCTGATATTTTATTTTGTGAATAATTAGATATTTTTGAAGCTATATCAGATTATGGAGCTCAAGAATTCGCTCTCCAGAGTCCCAGGGATTCTCTACCTTTGGTCACAAGCTCATCCCCTCATAGAACTAGTAAAGAGAAAGACATTATGCATCCGCATGGACACTTGCTCCTAAGATTTGGGGCTGATTTTACCACTCATGGTTTTTTGTTCAAGGCTGAAACATATCATTTTATTGAGTATTCCACACATGGTTCGAATCCTCAACAACCTTTGCTCTCTCTTCAGATGATTTCAGTTGCTCTACATGGGTCCAGTTTTCACCGTGCAGCTGTTTGTATTTCTGATTCAGTTGAGTGCATTGTTCTTCTTCCAAAGTGGAAGATTCCTCCAGACATCTTCACCAAGATATTTTCAGAAAAGAAGTTCACTTACCTCCGTTCACTGTTGGGGGTGAGTTCATCAGGGTGATCCAGACTACTTTCAGTGTTCAGCTTGAGGGGGGTTTTTTTCCCACTAGGTTTTCCCTCTTTTCCTCACCTAGTTTGTTTTGAGCATTGTTTCAGTTGCTTTATTGGACAAGGTGACCTATGGCCTTTGTTGCCAGGGCCCTAGCATTTTATTCATCTATGTTTTCTAACTCTTCCTGAGTATAGCTTAAGGGGGGGTGTTGGAGACATTTACTATCATACTCACTCTTTCAGTCAAATTGGCCTAGTTAAACCACTATCCTAAGTTTAATTGACATCAAGGAGCATTAATTATCATCATCCCAGTCACTCCCACGCCTACCTACAGTCAAGGAGGCTAACTTATCCTTCTCCTACATTCAAGGAGGCTAACTGGAGCACTCCAGGGGTGATCTGTGTGACATTAATGCACCTAATTGCTAACTGGTGGTTACTTTCAGTTCAACCAATCAGTTACAGTCAG
>LPNX011075201.1:351410-365097 GCA_001517045.1 Pseudotsuga menziesii
TGACTCCTAGTTCCTAGATCATGTGCAAGAATTAATAGTTTCGACTACCGATGTATTGTTAGAGAGTTAGCAGATGGAGCGGCTGATGCGCCAACGGATAAGGAAATAGGAATTTTTGAAAAATTGTCTAAGTACTAAAAACGTCGGCAAAAGATAGATGATGGCAGCACCGATATGTCGACAAAAAATAGATGATGAAAGTGCCGACGTGGCGGAGGAATAAAGGAAGTTTTCCATTGAAAATTCTTAAGTATGGAATTCGTTGACAGAATTTTAGCTGATTTGAGTGATGAACTTTAGAGGATGGAGACGCCGATGTGCTGGCTGACGTCAGAAGAAATTAGATGATCATGGATCTTTCGTTGTAGCTACCACGAGGACTAGCATTCCGATGGCTAGAACTTTCAACTGTCAATCGTCGACACATAGCGCTTAGGGGTTTTGAGCGCTCGTGGAGGTCGGAGGAGTCAGACGTTTGTGCTCCCACCGTTGCGGAAGCTTAGAGAACTAGCCTTCTGACAAGTAGAGGATCCGATCGTCGATGATGGATTTTGTAGCGCTGATAAAGGACTCAGAAGCCGAGTCGGTTCACCCATGGAAATTGTAGAAAGATCACTTTCTGCCATTGCGGCTACTCAAGGGACTATGCACTTGATGAACAGTCAGTTTTCTCGCTGATGCAAATCGAAAGTTTAGTGATTATGGCCGCTGAAATGTCAGAATGATAGTTGGAAGGAGACCCGATCCTGTACAAGGAAATTTGGGTTTTTCAAAGGGCTGAAAAGGAAGAAAATTCTAGGTGACTGAAGTTGGCATTCCTGACCAAAATACAGTTGTATGTTTTGCCATCATTCTAGAAGTGGTGTGGTTTTCACACCCAAGGTCAAAATGAAGCATCTGGATAGGTGTTGGAAAGCTTATCCAGTAAGGAACAAGGGAGATTCACTAGAATTTGAGTGTGGAGCAGCAAAGTGTTAGTGATTGCTTGAAATAGAAATGTGCTACTGTAAAAATGGACAAATCTAGGAATTGCATGCCTAGAGGTAGCAAGACCATGAAGTCAAACCAACTGTTGTGTGAAAAAGGAGTTCCATGCAGGGATGAGGGAGTTGAAAAGGGAAATTTCCTTAAACCCTGTCTTGATAATTATAATTACATTTATAAGTTTCATGCATGAAATGTATGAAGATATCCCTTGCATGCATAGGATATTACATGTTGGTAAGATTAGTAAGAATTATACATGTATAATGAATCACTAATGGTATTTATTGCATTGATGTTGGCATTAGTGTAAAAACCAACGACAACATGGACATGGCTGAATATGTTGCTGATGCTGACGAATGTGACGAGCAACCCTATGGAGAAAGGGATAAGGCAACAAGTCCAGAATCAAAAGTTGGTGAGCAAGTTCTGCAAACTCCTACAAAGGACCAACCAAATTGTAATGTCAAGGGTGTAAGTAGGACCCATGAAGGTAAGAGTTTAATTATGACAATTGCATGGAATGGTAAAAACGAGAGGTCTCACACCATGTGGGTATTAGAATTTTATATTGCATTCATAGAGAAATGTGTGATGCCTGCATTATGTTGTTACGAGCTTAGTAGCCCAAGGAAAGTAAGCACTAATAATTGTGATTATAGTCATGCATCCTATATGAAGTAGTCATGGTTGGGCCATGCATGGTATATTTGAATGCATAGTATTCCTGAATCAATGCAAGGTAGCATTGAGTGGGTATGCATGAAAATATTTTATAAATCTTGTAGTTATGCATTGAATGGATGCATATGAAAAGTATGAGTAAATGTTGTAGAAGTGCTACTTACAGGAGAACCACAATTGAGAATCACCTCATTGCCAAGCAAACCAATTTTTGTAGTAGACAGAATTGCAAATTCCTATTGAATTTCATTACTAATGTCATTGCTTGGTTATGGAACAATCAATTTGGATTGTATTATCAGATAATGATTGACTGTTTGGCTATTTGATGAATGTGCCAAGGGTACACACTGTAGGAAGATCATGTGTGATGGCTTGCAGGAGACAAACTTCATGGGAAGGTTTTCCCTTATCTTGGAAATGTCTCATTTGCACTACATGTTTGGTAAGCCACGTAAGTGAGGTGGTATAGATTATGTCAGTAAGACATGTGTGGATATGAAATGTAAAAAGGAATTGGGATGGAAAACCGAGGGACTGTCAACTTAAAGAAGGGAGCCCCCATTCCTCCTCAACAAAGGAATACTGCCTCGGCAAATGGATAAGTGTTCTATAAACCTAGCTAAGAATATGCATGTCAAATTGTTAAATTCAATATGCAGAACATGTTATGAGTTTATTTCCATTGTGGTAGATTTCTTGAGTATGAATAGGGCCTACATGGCACACACTGAAAAAGGGTGCACACTTTTTCGATGTCGAATCATGGAAGGGTTTTTCAATATTGATTACACCCTAGGGAGTGGACGCGCTCCTGGTGTCACAATACTTGATAGTGAATGATATGAAATGTCATTACAGTTTTAGAACAATAACGTTGATAAATATGATTATATTGCTTGTGTTGTACACTAAATGGACAATTCCTTGAGCTCATCCTACCTTCTACAGAGAAGGAGACATTCCTGAGGGACTGTCAACTTAGAGAAGGGAGTGGTCTCTCTAAAGAGCACACAGAAGGAGACATTCCTGAGGGACTGTCAACTCAGAGAAGGGAGTGGTCTCTTGTGTGATATGGGGTAGTGGAATTAGAACTCACTATCGGAAATGAGACCTGGAAATGGTCGTTTATTGTTGATATAAGTGCAGGCGATTTGTTGACGGTCTGATAAACCCCAACTGAAGGTTGGCTTGACTGTTCTTGATACATATATATAAAAGGATGTTGTGAAGCAGCTTGCGTGCTGACCTAACATCCAAGTCCATAGGCGATCCCAAGGCTTGCAAAGCTAAGCAGGATCCTGTGGACGAATGAGGAAACACACAATATAGATAAGTATTGGATTATTTTGCAATTCTTGCTTATGAATATGCATGTGTATATGAATTGGTTATGATGTTTTAAGCTCTTGTTAAGAGATAAAAACTAATGAGAATAAACTAAACATGTGAATTTATTCAATGTTTGAATATAGGTATTGCTGGAAGCAAGGACTATGAGAGCATCCTAGGGGTGCATGTGGACATGTGACTGTCCTGAAGAGCTCAGAATGAGTAGTAATGAAAAAGGTGCTAGTGAGACTGTGAAGTTCCTAGCAGCTGAGACAAACCATGTGGGGAGGCTCCATGGTTGAGAGGTCTGAAATAGACCGGAGACACTAATTGTAATGACTAAGAGGGATTGGTCCAGCATTCACGGTGAAGTAAAAGGGGCTGAGAGCATGAAAAGCCACAATGGTGGTGTAGGTTCCAGGATGGAACAAAACAAAGAGGGGAAAAACTCTTGCTGCTCTCTCTTGCCTTTTTTATTATATATATATATTTATGCATTGTGAAAACAAAAGATTGTTGAATGCATGTATGACTAAAAATAGAATGTGTGTATTTGCTTAAAGTAAATTGTGGATGCTGGAATGGTTAATTCCCTGCCCAAGAATGGACATGAATGAGCTCATGTGCCTGTTGGGATGGCACGAAAAATATGAAAGTCTCCTTGATGAGACTTGGACTGTCATGCCAATTGGGAAATTAATTGACTGATATTAATGCCTATATTATGCTTGGTCTAACAAAATTTCAATGATGCATTTCACAGGTGAGAAAGGTGAAATCCAGTGGTGCGCATTAATCATGGCAGTAGACCAAAAGTTGTTGGACTTGGCTGGAAGTCTCCTTCAAAGGATTTCCAAGACCTAAGAGAATCTTGGAGAGATGCTCAAGATACAGAAAAGGCAGAATGAGGTGAACCACCAAATTTTGCAAGACTCTATTGGTTTACAAAATGAGGTAAAAAGAATTCTAGGAGCAATCTGTAAAGGAAAGTTTCGAGCACCCTATATGCAAGTGAATTACAACTGACATACAGAGTGTACATTATTTATTGTCAACCCAGCAAAGTCTTGTATTTCAAGGATAACATGCACATTATATGCTTAAACATGAAATCACTGTAATTGAACAATACTACCCTCTGCTCGACTATGCTCATCCCAAGAATCTAATTAATCTAGTTACTTTCTAAGGAATGCAATCACAATTACCTTCTGCTATGGCTTGGTTTAAGAATGGAAAAAATCATATCTAAATTAAAATTGCAGATAAGGGAAAATCATGTTCACACCACTTAATGATTAACTCAACTATCTAATATGATCGTCCTAGGAATCCAAAAACATAAGTTGAATATTGATCTAGGAATTCAAATTACAGAGATTGAGTTTAGCTGTTCTGGGAAATTGAAGTACAGGAATGAAATTTTGTAATCATAAAAATAAGAGACAAGCTGTAAAGATTCATGGAAACGACAACTAAAAGATCTAAGGATGAACAGAGTTGTTACAGTTACCACACGAATTGCATAAGAAATAATTACCTACTGAGTCGACTGTCACACTATGCCACTACAGATCTCCAAAGAATGCAATCACGACACACTGTAAATCCACACTTATTATAGCTTCCTATGAAGAAGTAAAATTAGCATAACATCACACAACAAAGTAATTGAAAAGACCTAATTTAACTCAGTGATTCCTGTGGAAGGTGGGCCCATCCTTCACACAGAGATGCTGGCTGAACACACATAAAAACCTTTAGATCAGAAGTAACTCCTTGTATTAAAAGACAGAGTGATTACACAATTTCTCCTCATAGCTAATACAATGAATTGATTATATGTTCAGCAACCCCTGGCTCGAAACAGTTCTCCATATTTATACAATGTAAATCATAACATCCTATCCTATTATGGGGTAGCCATGAAGATCTCTGATCTTCAAGCGCCCTAAATGACAATAGCTGTTACAAACGTGGTAGGATGAAAAATAGGAAACATAGGAAAAATGTTAATCACCCAAGGAGTGATGATATCTTTAGATTATGGCTACACACAAGCAACAACGCACTGTTGAACTCCAAGTATGACGCATTCTGTTACAACTACCTTGACCAGCTTTGTCCGGGATATTGTACTAGAGCCGCATTCCTTGGGTGATGATAGGATGGATGGGGATCAGCTTAAGCGGTGAATACCCCTTCTTTTCGTAGCCTGTTCAGCACAATCTTCCTGTAGTCCATATACCTCAAAATACCTTTATAAACCATAATATGTTAGAGCATTGAGAGATACGAATCCTTGATTATCACAATCATAAGTATTAATAAAATAAAACAATGACCAATCATACCTTGGTGGTTTGAAGAGTAGAGTGGGGGTAAAAAATTTAATTGGCATGCTGAATAGGGTAGGACAGAACAAGAAGAGGTAATTAAGGGTGGTCAAAAGAGGCCATTTCTGGGCCCAACATCTCCCCCCAACTGTCCTGTTGCATGTCCTCATGCAACAACCTCCATTTTTCTGAATCTGAATCTTGTACTGAGCTCTGTTCATGAAGAGAAGAGACGTTGTAGGGGAACTCAGGCACCCCTTCTTTGTCTATGAACCCTCTTTGAGCAATCCAATATCTCCAGCATCGCCGCACCTTTACCTTGGTTAGTGAGAAGTCCACCCTATATGGTTTTTCCGGCCACCAGATGAGGGAGAATTTAAATTTTAGACCCAACCAATTAGCCCCACATTCCCTGATACATCCAACATAGCCCTCGACCCTAGAAAGTGCCTGTTCAAAATTCCTAAAACAATAGGGGTCTCTGCTCCTGAGTATGGGAGAGGCAACTTGGAATCTGTGCTTACTTCCTTCCAATGCTGCTTGTTGGTGTATAAAAATATGGTTGGTACAAGTAGAAATAACTTCCTCTTGTAGTTCCATTATGTGCCGAGTTTGGACAGGGCATGAAAGAAAACTCCTGTATCAAGCAAGAAGAATACCCGGATTCTGAGGCTCACTTCAAAACCAAAGGTTAGAGTGAGCTTCATTGTGAGAAAAGGTTTGAAAAGACCTTTCCCACTTAACATGATTGCTCACAAAAGAAGCAAAATCCCTCAACTGAACATCCCCTAAAAAAGGGACAGGATTTGAATGGCGGTCTAGACGGCAAGCCATCTCATGCAAATATAATTCACACAGCAAATTTTGATCTTCAAAATTACTTCTAAAAAATTTTTCCAAAATTTTTGCTCAGGTCGTTATCTCAAATGACCTCCCTTTTTTCACAGCTCTCAACTTAAACCAAACAAATTGTTCAAACAGGAAGACAGGGTAAGAAGAAGAAGGTACCCTAGTGCCCAGGAGTTCTTGAGAGAGAGAATACATCTGCTCTTTTTCCTTCTGCATAAACTGGAACTTTTTCAGCTCCCTTAAATTGCTCTGTAGATCTTCCTCTTGAAGTCTCCGGATCATATGTTCTGCTGCCCATTTCTCCTCCAATCCCCTAATAATCTTTTTATGCTCAGTAAGATATTTTATCCCTCCTTGATATTCCTCCACCTGGCTATTCCATTTTATTACCTCCATTCTTAGAATTGAGACTTTTGCTGTAAGGTTCAGGATTTATTCTTTATGATACTCCTCCTTGTCAGAATCCAGGTCGATGAAGTTTCTAAGGGGATCAATCCTCACCTTGTCGCCTGATGTACCACATTGGACACCCTGCACATGTGAAGCTATCTTGAGAGGTGCTGGTTCTTGTGTGACAGCAACCTTTTCTGGACTCTCTTCAGCAATAACATCCACCACTCTTGGAGACACTGGTTCTTGTGTAACAGTGTCCTCTTTCTAGGGTTCTCTCGTGGCAGTTTTGGTAGCTGGCTATGAGGCTACTGGTTCTTGTGTGATAGAGCCCTATTCTTCTCTTTCCTCCTGCTGTTGAGATTGGATGTCTTCTTTCAGTGTGCTGCTACTCCTCAAGGATTTTCGTATCACCTGAGGATTGTGTTTGAACTTGTTCATCCTCACTCCAATGCACATCAGGAATGGCATCCACTTCAGGGTTAATTTCTTGTTGCATTTCAAAATTCCCTATTGCAATCTTCAAAGATGTTGGTTCTTGTGTGACAACATCCTGGCTCACTTCTTCATCTCCCTGCTGTTGTGGTTCCTCTTCTATGATTTCTGTATCATGGGACAATTCTGGAGTTGTAGTACAGAATTCTTTATTAAACTCTGAAGTGCCCTCAATCCCTAGTTCTCCTCCTATCTGGTCAACCACTTGGACAAGCACATTCAGGGATGCTGGTTCTTCTGTGGTAGCACCCTATTTAATCTCATCATTTCCTTGCTGTTTTGGTTCCACTTCTATAATTTCTGTGTCATGGGAGGATTCTGGGGTCATCGTGCAATGTTCATCCACACAATCAAGAATAACTTCATCCCTCGGTTCTTTTGTCCCAAGGTTAGTGGCAACTTCAGCAAGAATATTTAAAGATGCTAGTTCTTGTGTGACAGCATCTTCTTTCTCTGCAACTTCCTCCTTTGCAGGCGCAAACTATTGTGTTATAAAGGCACAGATTACAATCTTGTGGCCTTCTTCTTTAAATATTTCTCCACAAGTGGGGCAGACCACTCTTTCTTCCTCATTTCCAGGATCAGTAGAATTTGGTCCCTCCAGTTGGTCCATATCCTCCACCAATGTGTGCAGCTTCCTTTCACCCTGTTTTCTGCATGTTTCTTTCCAATTTTCCAATTCCCTTCTGAGTGTTTGGACTTCTGCTTTTAATAGCCTATTGTCGAACAAAAGTCCTTCAATTTGGGGTTCTTCTTCGACCGGCCCTTGTGGGGCATCAATTGGCTTGGGTTTAAGAATGGGGAACTCAATTTATGCTTCTAAGGTTGCCCATATTTTCCTTGCTGCTTCTGCTGCTGCAACCGACCTGGCTCTTTTCCTTCTTATTGGTGGAGATATCTTAATTTCATCATTTGATCTCTTCCTTTTTCTTTGTGGTGCTGGAGTTTTTGGATTCACAGCTGAAGTAGAAGGAATGTTCCCAGTTCCACCATTTTCTTGTTCCTCAGGCTGTTCTTCCTCAATCAAAGTTCCTCCCCACTCACGTGAGGATTCAATGGTCACCAGCTTAATATTTTCTTCCATCACCATGGCTCTGTCATCTTCGGGTTCAATTGTCGCAGCATCTAATGCTGTTCCAATTTCACCCTCTGCTGTCAGAGCTACCCTATTATTTGGTTCTTCCACAGGGTTTTTATGTAAATCTTCTTTCAATTGTTCTACTTGTGCCCCTAGTTGATCCTCTGATCCAATTTCATCTCCCCCCCCAAATATATTGGAGGGGCTCCGATCCTCCTATTGTGCTTCATGTCCCCCCAACTGTGGATGGACCTGCTCTTCTTCTATTGGGACACCGGGCAAAGGAGCGGGTTCCTGTACTTGAGCTGTAAATTGCTCCCAGGGTATATTGTGTTGAGCAAGGGTCCTTAAAATAATTAATTTAATGAGGCCATGGTGGGTCAGTGAGGCGAGTGGATGCTTGACAGCTCGAACAAACCCTGCCATATGATGCAAATCATTAAGCAAATAATATGGAATATTTAACAGAATCTTATGGCGGAGATGAGATAGTAAAGGGAGTTCAGAATTATAAACTGTTTGGTACCTACCTTCACAAGTGATATATTTCTTGAGAAAAATAGTGACTTGATTCCATGGTTGTGGCAATGACTGCAGTACTATCCCCCTTTTTGTCATGTGAACCTGCTCCCCCTCTATTAGAAAGTCCTGTACTACTACAGTAGTGGGGACTCGATGTCCAAACCAAGCCCTTCCCACCTGAGGAATACCAGTGACCTCAACTATAATGGCTTCAGAAACTTCAATGCGCAATCCCCAAACTTCTGAGTGAGTTTCTGTGAGGTTCAGAGCAAACTGTAAGGCTGCTTCTCGGTGAAATCCATTCAGACGTTTGAAAAATTCCGTCCAACCGGTAGCTTGAAAGATAGCGAAGAATACAGTGTTTCTCCTGAGCTCTCATGTGTTTGAAGGTTCATAATGAGCCAGAATCCCCATGTTTATGTCTTCAGAATTAGTTTGCTGTTCAACAGATTACAGACTCTGACAATGGAGGTGATGGCACAGAGTATGCATGGACCGCTGAGAGGAGAGTTAGGCAAATTTGGAAAGGTTCAGCACACCCGATTATTTGAAATTTTATTCGGAATTGGGAAAGGTGGCGGTTATCAAGTAGCATAATTAGTCTTTACGTCGCACGGGCAAAGAGTTAATCGTGGTGATAATGGACATAAAAAGGGAAGTACGACTGAAATTGTTAAATCATATTGATACTTAATCATGTGGTTAATCAAAGCCAAACCTTCGAGAATGCACGCTGGATGTCCTTCGGAGAATAATGGAATGTGTGGTTGCAGACATTGCGGAAGCTGAACTTGTGTGGTGCACATTCATTAAATATAATCATTGTAACAGAGATGCTGCAATAATTCTTTCCACCGGTGAAGCAAAAACCATCGCGTCAAAATGGTCGGAATTATGAGAAATATCACATTATGGGTCAAATTGCTAGCATGAGGAAGCATAGCCATATCTAGAGGAATTGATGACGTGCAAAAAGATCTGCTAATAACACAGGAGTCACAGCCGCAGGTCATAAAGAAATTAAAGCAAAGATGTGGCCTTCAATGCTAGAAAAATATGCTAAATATAGCGGAGTTGTAGCTGCCGAAAAAGTTGTCGCAGCCGCTGAAGAAGATGTCACAGCCGCCGAAAAAGATGTCACGGCTGCCGAAAAAGATAAGGAAATGTTAAGCAGGAGGAAAGTGACTGCGCTGGAGCGACGGGAAACAGATTTATGGTTAAAACTGAAACGGGGTCATAGCGTGTGGGAATGGAAAAAGGCGGAGTTTCATGATGCAGCGGCTGTTGAAAACAGTGTTGCAGCCATCAAAAAATGGGTTGCGCAGCTACCAAAAAATGGGCGGTGGCCGAAAAATGGGTGTCGCAGCTGCTGAAAAGGTGTTGCATCTACCGAAAAAGTTGTTGAAGCTGCCATAAAATGGGTGATGGCCGAAAAATGGGTGTCCCAGCTGCTGAAAAAAGGTGTTGCAGCTGCCAAAAAAGGGGTGTCGCAGCGGCCGAAAAAGGGGTGTCGCAGCTGCCGGAAAGTAGGTGTCGTAGCTATGATAAATTTATTTAAGGAAAAAAAAGAAAAAAAAAAGGTCGTGGTGCGGGAAGGCACATAAAAATGATTTTCGGTTGACAGGCCCGGTCTGACCCTCATCCTTGAGCGCTTCCCTGCAAATCTTGGAAAAACAACAGAGAAAAAAAAGATCAAGTGCAAAAAGATAACATAACATAACGAAAGAAAGAAAAAAACAACAATTATTTATGTACACTGATTCATGCACGATTTGCAATGATTAATTAAAGATTGACAGAGGCAGAGAGAAATTCCTGCCCTTTTGCTAGACGGTAATCTGGGTCAGCGGCAATTTGCGAGATAAATGCATCCTTTGAAATTGGTTTACGGTACAGTTGCAACCTGTGACCATTAGAAAATAATGATACGCAGTTTTCATCAATAGTTACCAGGAAAACTGTGCCGTTATCAAATACCCTGTCTACTAGGTATGGGCCTAGCCATCTTGTGCATAATTTTCCCTTGAAATCTCTTTTGAATCTGGAATCATATAATAATGCCCAACCTTTCTCACAGAAGACCTTCTTTTTAATGAATCAGTCATGCCAATTGGATCTCTGTTGTTGAATTAACACTGTCTGGTCCACTACAGCTAATCGATTCTCGTCCAGTTCATTCATTTGATTTAATATTATTTTCTGGGCTTCAGTTAAATCCAGTTTTACTTCGGTGGCCGTCTTTAGGGTCTTGATTTTAAATTCAATTGGGAAGATGGCACTTTTTCCATACACTAAATCATAAGGAGAGAAACCTGTGGTGTTACGCCAAGTGGTGTGATATGCCCATAGTGCTTTCGGAATCCTGTCAGCCCAATCTCTACGATGGCTCTTAACTATCTTGGTAAGGATGGCTTCAATAACTTTGTTAGTGCTTTCCACCTGGCCATTGGCTTGGGGATGGTAAGGTGAAGCTACCCTATGCTACACATGATATTTACGTAGCAGAGCTTCAAATTGATGCGACACAAACTACGGTCCCCCATCAGTAACTACTTCCTTAGGTACCCCAAAATGGGTAAAGATTTCACTGTATAGAAATTCGATCATAGCCTGGTCGTTAGCCTTCGCCAGATCTATCGCTTCTACCCATTTCGTCATATAATCGGTACAAACCAAGATGTAAGCTTTTTGTTTGGAATGAGGGCTGATAGGGCCAATGAAACCCAGAGCCCATCTATCAAATGGTTCAATTACTGATTAAGGTTGCAGAGGCATTTGATCTAATTTGCTGGACTGACCCATCCTTTGGTAGCTATCACAAGACTGAACATATCTTTTTGCATCCCTGAAAAGAGTTGGCCAATAGTAGCCCATCCTCAGCACTTTGTGTCCTTTCCTTCTGTTTGCAAAGTGTCCCCCACAAGGTTCATCATGGCATGCCTTTAGTATATGAAAGATTTCATCTTCCCTTACACATCTTCTGATTTCAAGATCAGAACCTGTGTAGAAGAGATGACCGTTTACCCAATAATACTTGGCACTTTGCTGAATGATTTTTCTCTTTTCTCTTTTAGACATATGTGACGGAAGCTTCCCTGCAACCAAGTAATTAGCGACATCTGCAAACCAAGGGGAATGGACTAAAACTGCGAATAAATGTTCATTTGGAAAAGAGTCCTCAACAGGAAAATTATCATCACTGTTAGTGAAACGAGATAAAAAATTAGCGACAACATTTTCTTTTCCAGGTTTATCTATGATGGTAATATCAAATTCCTGTAATAATAAGAGCCATCTAGTCACTCTGGCATTAGTGACAGGTTTGTTCATTAGATATTTAATGGAAGAGTGGTCAGTGTGCACGAATGTAGGATACCCAGTAATGTAATGTTGAAATTTGTTAATGGAGTAGACAATAGCTAAGAATTCCTTCTCAATGACAGTATAATTAAGTTCCGCAGGGGCTAAGTTTTTACTAATATAATAAATTGCATAAGGTACTTGACCATCCTGCTGTCCTAAAACTGCTCCAATAGCGATATCAGAAGCATCTGAAGAAATGTGAAAGGGTAGGGTCCAATTGGGCCCTCTTAAGATAGGAGTTGTGGACAGCTTCTCCTTAAGCTTAACAAATGCTGTCTGGCATGCTTAACTCCAAAAAAACTGCACATCCTTCATTAACATTGAAAACAAAGGAGAAGCAAGTTTGGAAAAATTTTCTATAAATCTTCGGTAGTATCCAGCATGTCCCAGAAAACTTCGCACCTCTTTTTGAGTTACAGGAGTAGGTATATTTTTTATTACCTTGATTTTTGAGGGGTCCACCTGAATGCCATCAACAGAGATGAAGTGCCCCAATACTACTTCCTCACTCATCATCATATGGCACTTTTTAGTGCTTAAAGAGAGCTGGGTCCACTACTACATTTTGACCAAAAATCCAACGGCTATCATGTCGGATTTTCGACACTTTGTCGCATGAACGACACTTTGATTTTTTTTTAACCGTCGGAAACTTTTCATCGGTGATCCGACACTTAGGTAACCGTCACTTAAGAGACACCTAAGCAACATTCGGTTAATTTTACAGTGTCGGTTAAGCGACGGAATTTCTTCGACAGTAATGAAATTTTTTAATGAAATAACTCTTCATTCCGTCAGTAAAGCGACAGCAGTTCCGTCGGATAAGCGACGGATATCAACTGTGGCTGTCGTATAAGCAACATGATATTCCCTCGGTTATGCGATGGATATGAACTATAACTGTCGGAAAAGAGACATTTAGAAACACCGATTAAGCGACGGATAGAAACTATAACTGTCGGAAAAGCGACATTTAGCAACGTCGATTAAGCGACGGATAGAAACTATAACTGTCGGAAAAGAGACATTTAGCAACGTCGATTAAGAGACGTTTATGAATGTTTTTAAAAAATAAAAATGCCTACAGAAGCGTCGATTAAGCGACGTCTGTAGGCGTTTTAAAAAAAAAAAAATCATTTATCAATAAGGCACATGAGCCCTGGCATCAATGTGTAAGTTGGCTTGGTCATTGCCTGCATTCGAGCCTCGAAGTTGGCTCTCCTATCATCAATCAACAGGTTTGGTTCTTTTTCTTGGCCAGGCCAATATTGAGATCTAAGGATGGATTATCGTCAACGGGCTTGGTTAGTTCTGTGCCCCTGCCCCCCCCATTCGACCATTGTTTATAGAACATGGACAAGGTAAACGTGGGTTTGTAAACATCATATATTAAAGCATAGGGTACCATTAGAAAGCAGTTGGAAAACAAACATACCAGATTCAAACTATCTATCAATAATTAAAGCCAATTCTAAGCATAAAATGAAATTTGCAATTGAAGGATCAAAAGCAATAAAGTATAAAGTAGGGAAGTTGGAAAACACAGCCGGGTTTGGATCAAAGGCTAACTGTATGGGAAGTTGGAACTGTACGGGAATAAGGCTAACTATATGGGAATAAGGATTTGGAAAGATAAACTGGTGGTGGTATA
>LPNX011075209.1:2433-18157 GCA_001517045.1 Pseudotsuga menziesii
AGGGATCCGAGCAACCGGTGCGGGGTTGAGCATCGCTCGGGTGAAAGTGCTGCGAGTAGAAGGGGGCGTGCGATGCGCAGAGCTAGTCGACTTAGTGGCGCACAGGAGAAAAGGGGAAAGAAGCAGGATGTCCAGAACCTGGTCCAAGACACTTGAGTCTTGGCCAACCCATTAGATTCACTTCGGGTGAGACTTCAGATCGCTTTGCGGTCTGTTGCCGAAAGGGCCAGTGAGTTTGGGGTATTGTTGATTAATTATAGTAAACCCGGGTCTGCCCATGCAATCAACATGTGTATTTTTATGAAATGTGTTAAGTGCCAATACAAAATATAATTCGCATATGCATCAGTTAATGAATTTTGATTTCTTGGAATATGATTAAATGTGATAAAATCAAAATTTCTTTCCAATAATCGAACTTACAAACACTGACGTCATAATATAGGGTTTCACACCTGATAAGCTCGATTGAGATGGGAAACCACCAGTTGAGAGTCAAGTCTAACTTCCAACTATGTGATACCACGAGACAAGGCATCCCATAAAAGCTCAATGACATCCCTATATTCAGCCACATTATTGGTAGCAGGACCTAGGCAAGCGCCTCCAGAGGAAACTAGTCGTCCTGAGGGTGAGTAAATAACCCATGCGGCTGAAGCCAGGTTGCAAGAGTGATGATTAGCACCATCTGCAAAACCTACAAACCACTCAGAAGACATCTGTAACAAAAAACATATGGTATAAGAACGCAAATCAGCTAGCTATTGTACATAAAGTTACATACAAGAAAGTTCCAATAAAAAGTGCTAAGCCTCAGCATAGTACTTCTTCAGGTAGAGCCCATTTCTAGGATCAAGCAGCTTATTCACTTTGAAATCAGTTAATTCATATGCCCCTTTCCTCATTACTTTTGACACGACATAGGGTCCTAACCACATAGACCTGAACCTCCCTGCCCCCAAGGGTTCTTTGTCCTGGTCCCAGAGAAAGACAAGCTCCCCTTCAAAAAATATACTAGGTTTGATTGATTTATCATATTGATTTTTCACCCTATTCTTATGAGCCTCGTTTGCAGTTAGTGCATCTCTACACTATTCATCTAGATGTTCTAAGTGTAACAAACGTTCCTCTAATTCAGTCGTATCATGTAACATATGAATGGAAATTTTTAAAGATGGGATTTCACATTCAACCGAGGCTACTGCTTCCACTCCGTGAATGAGTTGGAAAGGTGAGAACCTCGTAGCAGTTTTCACATTGGTTCGACAAGCCCAAAGTGCAGGATACAACATGATGTGCCAATTTTACTGGGCTACGTTAATAGTATGCTTGAGAATATTCTTCAAGGTCTTATTGACTTCCTTGACTTGACCATTCGCTTGCGGGTAAAAAGAAGATGAATGTACTTATTTAAATCCTAGCATAGTATCCAATTCGGTCATCATGCTATTTTGGAAATGACTTCCATGATTAGTGACAATCTCTTTAGGAATACCGAAGTGTGCAATAATCTGGTTGAAAACGAAAAAAGTTGCAGTTTCCTTGTCAGCTTTATAGGTGGGCATTGCTTCTGCCCACTTCATGAAGTAATCCATAATGACAATGATGTATTTGTGCCCCCCGACCGAAACTGGGTTGCACGTCACGTAATCTATCCCCCACTTGGTGAAGGGGCCCACTGAAATGACAAAAAATAATGGAGCAGGATGCGACCGCATCTTTCTAGTGTAAAACTGACAAGGATGGCAATGCTTCATGAATTCCACACAATCTTTAAATATCATGGGCCAAAAATAACCGGCACGTAAGATCTTCTGGGTCGTTGCTAACCCAGATAAATGACCCTCACGTGCTCCTCTATGGGCATCATTTAGGACAATCTCAGCCTCTTTGTGGGTGAGGCACCGATGCAAAACAGAGTCTACCCCTCTTCTATATAAAGTATCTCCAATAATGAGGTATTTTTTCGCATGTGTGCGTAAATTGCGTCATCCTTCCCGCGAAAAGGTTGCAAGACACTTCAGAGTCTGGAGATAGATGAGTATATCTCCATACCAAGGGTCAAAGGTGGAAATCAAGAAAATGTGCTCATCTGGGAGTGAATCTTCTTCAATGGCTACATCTTCTTCAACTAGAAATTCTGCAATAAGCTCTGCAAAAACTAAGGATTTGGCGGATTGAAAATCCAAGTCAAACTCCTAGATAATGACTATCCATTTGTTAAATTTGCCTCCAACTATACGTCGGGACAAGACATATTGGAAAGGATTAACATCTGCCACTACTATCATAGTCCTTAGTAGGATGTAGTGACGTAACCTCTGAACAGCATACACAGCTACTAACGCCAAATTTTCAACGTGAGAGTACCTAAGTTCAGGGCCAGCTAAAGCATGGCTAAGATAGTAGACAACATGCTCTTGGAGCTCATCATCCTTCTGGACTAGAACTACCCCTATGGTCGACTCTGATGAATCCAGATACAATATAAAATCACGAGAGTAATCTGGCAGATGCAATAAAGGTGCACACAATAAAACTTTCTTTAATGCCTCGAACGCAAGTTGTGCGGTTTCATCCCATACAAATGGGGTGTCTTGCTTCAATAGGTGCATGAAACCTTTGGTGATCTTGGCATAATTCATGATAAAACGTCGAAGAAAGTTATACTTTCCTTGTAGGCTCTAAAGTTTCCTGATGGAATGAGGAGGCAGATTTACAATGGCCTCAAATTTCAAAGGATCCACCTAAATAGCTTTGTTAGAAACAATGAACCCAAGAAGCCTACCTGACTCGACACAGAAAACACACTTGTGGGGATTCAAGCGTATTTTGTAATGCCTGCATCGTTCGAAAATTAAACGCAAGTGATCTGGATGGTTGATCACCAGTAGATCATCTAGGTAGGGTTCGACAATAGACTTAATGTCATGAAAGGAAAAACTCATTGCCCGATGAAAGGTAGCCCCTGCATTTTTCAATCCAAAAGGCATTTTCTTTTACGCAAATGTACCAAAATTTCTAAATTAATTAATTAGGGCTATGATTCATCTTTTCAATAGATTAACTCCATATGGCCACACCACATGCGGTGAAGTTTTACTCCAAAGTTTTCTATATTGTTATGGTAAGCTTAACCTGAGTGAAATTCTACCAAATTATATAATTATGGTGATGATAGTTATCAATAATCCTAGGATTTGGATTATGAGAATGCCTTTGATTATAATTTTTGTCTAGAGAGACATCCATATGAAGGATACCTATTCAAAACCAATGACTCTCAAGGAAAACAAGAGAAAAGATGCTAGAGACATAATAAAATGAATCCCTATGGGTATATTTCAAAAAAGGATGCAAATCAATCAAAACTTGGACCACAAACAATGGTAGTCCCTACTATCACTATAAAGGATGCAAAGTGAATATGGATTTAATCATTTCAAAGAAGCCACCCCCTTCCTTTCACACTATCACCACTAAAAACCATTTAATAGGGTTGAAGATATGATAGAAATAAAACTTGATAAGAAAACAATCCCTTCAATCAAATCATAAAAATCATAAAAAAAAGTTAGTTGGCTTAACTAGAGTTTCTATCACCACCAAATCAATCAAATCATAAAAATAAGGTAGTTGGATTCTCTAGAGCCTCTATCAACACCAAATCAATCAAAGAATAAAAATAAATCAAAACCAATTTATTCATAAATATAACTAAACAAAAAAGTCAAAATATGATATTGGTTAAATAAATTGGGTAATTACAAATCTAGATACAACCCAAGCGAACACCAAATCAATCAAGAATAAAAATTAATCAAAACCACCAAAAGTTAGTTGGCTTAACTAGAGTTTCTATCACCACCAAATCAATCAAATCATAAAAATAAGGTAGTTGGATTCTCTAGAGCCTCTATCAACACCAAATCAATCAAAGAATAAAAATAAATCAAAACCAATTTATTCATAAATATAATTAAACAAAAAAGTCAAAATATGATATTGGTTAAATAAATTGGGTAATGACAAATCTAGATACAACCCAAGCGAACACCAAATCAATCAAGAATAAAAATTAATCAAAACCAATTTATTAATAAATATAATTAAACAAAAAAGTCAAAATATGATCTTGGTTAAATAAATTAGGTAATTACAAATCTAGATACAACTCGAGTAAGATAAAAGACAGCTAAAATGCCTAACAAAATTAGAGGATTTTTTAATAAAAACTAGTCAAAATTATTCCTAGAAATTGCTATTTCAACAATTTTGCAATTTCAATAATGGTAATTGTTCGTTCAATACTAAATCTCCCATATTAAAATTACTTGGATAACCCAAATTACGATTTAAACACTAAAAACTGAAATTTTGGTTTGCCTAATTCCCACGGCTTGGGGGCATTTTGGTTAGTGCTTATATGGCTCCGAAACCAAGGATTAAAAATTAAATATATAACTTTAAATTATATATCTAAGATATACATTAATAATAGACAATTTGTATTTATCTAAATAGAATAAATTTGGTTCCTTTCATTATCTACCCATTAAAAAACTCTAATTTTTAATCTCGAAATACAAAAAAATACATTCCAAGTTCGGAAAGAGTGTCGTTTACTTTTATATATATATATATATATATATATATATAATGTTTATTTATATCTTGTAACAATACACGTGGACTTGCATATCATGGAGCCCATAGGCCAAAATTTAAATGACATAACCTTGTATCTCAGATATATAAAAATAACTAATTTCAAATTATTTGACAATAATTCGTACACCATTTTAGTATTTATATTCTACTTATACCTGAAAATGATCTTTAAAATAAAAATAAAAAAATGCAAACAAAAATCTTCAACCACAAACTACCCATTATATCTGTAAAGAAACATATTTTCAAAAAATAATTTAAGACATACACTTTAACACTGACCAACCTGTATTCTGCCATCTTTGACACTGACCAACCTGTATTCTACCATCTTTGTGAACTAAGTCTACAGACATACACACAAACTACAATGTATTCTCTGCTTTATAGGTGTTTTTGGCTGGCTGGTTAGCTAGAATGTCACAGAGGGCCATAAACTTGCCTATTTCTTGGACCCCAAATGCTCTTTCTCTATCATCAAGAGAAACTTCTACTTTCTCTCAACTTGAGAGGATTTAGAGATACCTATTTCTTGGACACCAAATGCTCTTTCTTGTCATCTGAAGAGAACTTCCTGCTTTCTCTATATTGTTGATAAGCTTGGGAAGGATTTACAAAAGCAACACCATACAATACAAGAGAGAGGTAAGTTAAAACAATGGTCTCTGCAAATATGTCTATTTGGGTATCACCCATTTCAATAAATGAAGTGAGATAGGAGATAATCCATGCATGATTGGATCAATTCCTAGTTGAATTTCCTGAGGATGATTTATTATGATTGTTTATGTATCTTTGATTTGTGAGAATTGGGCATAGGTGCTTGATCATATGATTAACTGGTTTGGGTAGAATTTGATGTGGGTATGTTGTTTGAATCAATAGTCAATTTGCTCTAGATCTTATTTAGGCAAGGATCTCAGGTGAATAGTTTGTGTGTATGTACAGGTCAGTCTTGATATCCTCTGAGAATGGGTGATGCAGAAGAAAATCATCCCCTTGTATGTGACAATGGATCTGGAATGGTTAAGGTTGGTATTTTTTTATTTATTTTTCTAATATTTATATCTCATTCAGATCACATTAGTATATGGGAATGGAGGCTAGTTTGAAAAATTTTGGTCTATGATCCATGATCTCTGTTATTTGATTCCCTAATTCAACTGCAAGTAGTTGCAGTAGTGTTGTGTGTTTATTGTAGGCCATCTTGTAATCGATGCCAGTATTGCCTTAAGCTAGAGGGCTAGGTTTTAAAAGATTTATGTTCATTATATTTTCTGTTGAGGAATGTGATTTTGTTTTGGAGGTTTCTTGATCCTGTCAATTCTTATTCTTGTAATGCCTATAAGGGTAGATTTGCTGGAGATGATACTCAACATGTTGTTTTCCCAAGCATTGTGGGTAGACCAAGGCATACTGGTGTGATGGTTGGTATGGGGCAAAAAGATGCATATGTTGGAGATGAAGCTCAATCGAAGTGGGGTATCTTGACTCTCAAGTACCCGATTGACCATGGTATTGTCACCAATTGGGATGACATGGAGAAGATCTGGCATCACATATTTTACAATGAACTCTGGGTTGCCCCTAAGGAACACCCTGTACTTCTCACAGAGGCACCACTTAACCCCAAGGCTAATAGAGAGAAGATGACACAGATAATGTTTGAGACTTTCAATGTGTCTGCCATGTATGTTGCAATCTAGGCAGTACTTTCTCTGTATGCAAGTGGACGCACCACTGGTAATGCCATCCTATTTCAACCATTAATTTTGGATCTGTTAGGTGCATTCCATAGATAATTATGTTGAACTGATCCTTCTAAGTGCTATAAGTTGCACTAACACACACATTTTGTTAAGATCTTATTTTAGGGTTTCACTAACTACTTTATGCTTATCATCTCGGGTATTGTGCTTGATTCTGGTGATGGTGTTACACACACTATCCCAATTTATGAGGGATATGCTTTGCCTCATGCCATACTCAGACTGGACCTTGCTGGGCGTGATCTGACTGATGCATTGATGAAGATTCTTACAGAACATGGTTACACCTTCACCACAACTGTAGAGCGCGAGATTGTACAAGATATGAAGGAGAAATTAGCTTATGCATCTCTTGATTTTGAACAGCAGATGGAAACTGCAAAAAATAGCTCTTCATTGGAAAAGAGCTATGAGCTTCCTGATGGCCAGGTCATTACCATCGGTGCAAAACGGTTCAGATGTGCAGAAGTGTTGTTCCAGCCATCATTAATAGGAATGGAAGCTGCTGGAATCGATAAGACTTGTATGGGAACCTTACAATTCCATTATGAAGTATGATGTGGATATTCGTAAAGACTTGTATGGGAATGTTGTGCTTAGTGGTGGTTCCACAATGTTTCCTGGAATTGCATATCGTATGAGTAAGGAGATTACTTCACTGGCTCCCAGCAGCATGAAGATTAAGGTAGTGGCACCTCCAGAAAGAAATTACAGTGTCTGGATTGGAGGGTCTATTTTGGCTTCTCTGAGTACTTTCCAGCAGGTATGTACTACAAATTTCAGTTTCTTCATTTTGAACATTGTATGTTGTTTATTGATTCTTAATTTGATCAAGGAAAAAGCTTTGGATTCACCTAAAAATCTGCACTTGTCATGTGGATTTCAGATGTGGATTTCAAAATCAAAATATGAGGAGTCTGGCCCCTTAATTGTTCACAGGAAGTGCTTCTAGAATTTTGGACGTTTGGTACCTCTATCTAGGAGAACTGGATGCATGTGCCTTGATTGTTTTCGTTTATATGGAGGACTAGCATTGTAAAGAGAGGATTTATGTGTTTACTTGTACACATTGAGGGCTAGATGGTCTCAATCCATATATATGAGGAAGAAAGAAACTCGTGTATCAATATAACATTTGATTCTAAATTGAATCAAATCGCCACTAGAAGCACAAGTACTGGAACCTATAATTACAAGAAAACCAATAGGAACTAGTAAATAATACACTGAAAAATTTAGTATAGGATAAATAATAGCTGATATCCATGAAAATTCCAAAAATCGCTTTTGCATAAATCAACGAATTTCCTAAAGAAGTAGAGTCAGGGAAGAATATTCCTTCAAAAAAAATACATTTCCTATTTTTCTACTTTGGGTTACTACCATGATGATGATGATGTTGATTTATCATATGCGGATGATGGCAATGTCGATGTCAATGATGACTATGCATGTGGTATCACTTCCGGATCCCAATTGTAGAAAAAATACATTTCCTATTTTTCTACTTTGGGTCAAAAACCTAAGCTGAGCCAATTCTAAGAAATTTTGGGCATGTTGCAGCACTATAAAAATTAATTAAAAACCACAAAAGTGGGAAGAGATTCATTGTTGACCAGATTCTGAACATTTTTGGTGAGTTTTCACATAGAAGCAGTTAAAGAACAGTCCAGGTATGAAATGAATTGTCCTCAAATTTTTGCTTACCTACAATTTATGCAAGATTACTCCCTCATTGACAAGTTCATGAGCCTCTGTCCCTTGGAGAAAGCCCTTACTCATTGGATATCAACAAAAAGGAAGACCCAAGGGGAAAATTGACCTCAAACTAGGAGCTAAGGATTCTTTACTACAATCTTATTTATCCCGAAGAACAAGAAGAGAATCTTCAATGGAGTACCCTATTTCTTCAACTAATGAGGTCTCTTCCTAAGACCCTAGAAAGAAAAATTCATCCTAGAGCAAGAAGAATTTACCATAGCCCCGATTCGAAATACAATTTACTCCCTACCTAGAGATCTTGTGTCAAAATGTTTGAAGCTACTCGACAAGAATGCTACACCTCATATGAAAGAATATGTGTTTGCCTCAATGTATCCAAACCCTTGCATGAATCAATATACCTAAGTTCCCAAGGCACTAAGTGGATGCAAACCATGGAATATGAACATGACCCATTCTAATACCACAAATTCCATGAGCATCGCCATTTTTTCCCCTCAACAAAGACAAAACCTCTAAATCCAAAGCTCCTCATCAAAACTGTGATGGATTCACAAATGTAGCACCCAAAAAAAGACTTAGCAAGAAAATTCAACCACCTACAAAACCAAATAATCTCAGCAACTGAAAATAGATTTGAAGCTCTAAACCTTAACCTTGTTCAAAATCTCAACCCTACTCCTTCTAAATTTCCAATTATCTAAGAATTGACCCAATTCGGTGAACTATCAAACCCACATGTGAATTATTCTAAAAAAGAAATACAACCTCCTCTTGCAACCAACAATTACAACAACCAAATTTCAAAAGAAGATACAATGGAATCTAAAGAGGGAGAAGAATTAGAAATAGGGGATCTAGACCTTCGAGGTATAACATATGCATGTGATAGACAAGAACCAGAAGCAATTCCTCCAAAACAGATTCAACCACTCAAGGATTTCCTTCACAAAAGCAAATCTAAGAAAAGAAGGACCACCTTGGAAATAGAACACAGTTAAAACATATTTTGGAGTAAATACAGATATGCAGAAAGATCCCAAAAAATCCATTAAAGAACGATAAAAAAAAGAGGACGAAAACCCATAAATCAACTCATAAAGGATATAGGAGAAAAATTAATTGACTCATAGCAATATTTGGAAATGATGAATAGGTTCCAACCTCCCCAACAATTATCATGAATATCATAACCTGGGATATTCAAGGCATCGATGGAAAGAGTAAACAAAGAACCCTACAGAAAAAGATCATTGAAGAAAAAAAATATAATTATGATTCAAGAAACCAAATGCTCAAGCACTACTCTACACTTAATAACAAAAAAATTATGGAGCGATTGTTAGTACATATCCCTGGATGCCAAAGGTAATACATGAGGAACAACTATCCTATGGAATCCTAATGATATTGAGCAAACCAATTTCATACCAACTCCAAATACCCTCTCAGCCAAATTTAATCTCATTGTTTCAGTTGTATTCAGATAATTAACTAATGTATACGAACCACAACTACTTCTAGAAAAAATGGCTTTTCTAATTAGTCTCAAAACTATTCATATGTTAACATGTAACCAATAATGGATAACTGGAGGAGACTTCAACTTGATATGTATCAAAAAATTAGATGAAGACAACAAAGCCTTTAAATCTCTCATTGTCGATCTTCATCTTATGGACGCTAAAACTACCAATGGGAAGCCTCTTGGAATAATAAAAGAGGAGGAACACAACAAATTGCTACCACATTGGGATGCTTTCACATCTCTGAACCCATCTTACTTCAAGGAACAAAAACTAATGCAATGGTATTTCCCATTTTGGCGATCATATCACTAGGTTGTTAGCATTGCGCTAGGTCTAGGAGATTCACCATCAAGCAAGCCATTCTGCTTTGAAAAAAAATTGGATTGAACACCCAAACTTTCAGGGAAAAATAGCAACTTGGTGGAAGGAAGCTGAAATCATCAAAGGAACAGTAATATATATATTTCAACAAAGGATCAAGAACCTGGAAGCAAAACTAAAAAAGCGGAGCAAGGAAGTATTTAGAGCCATATTTATAGCTAAAAAAATAAAAAACAAGAATAATCCATATACAACAACAATTTCTTCAAGAAGGCCACTCAAAGGACATCATAAGGGAAGAAATGGACATACAGACACAAACAAAGAAAAGAGGAATACATGACGAAATTTTATGGAGACCGAAATCAAGAATAAAATGGCTAAAAGAGGGGGAACACAACACAAAATTATTCCATGGATCAATGATACAACATAAGCACAACAACATAATAAGTAAACTCATCGATAAGCAAGGTAACACTCTAACTTCCAACAAGGACTTGGAAAATGAACTCACAGCTTCCTACCAATATCTACTATCTGAACCTCAGATAGACAAAAAAAATTCCATCCAACAAATAACACAAAACATTCCTAAAGTGATTACAAATGTGAAAAATGAAAGCTTAATGAGACCCATAACCCTTAAAGAGGTTGAGAAAGCAATCATGAAAATGCCTAAGGAAAATCCCCATGTCACAAATGGCTTCACAACAGAGTTATTTCATAGATATTGGCCAGTAATTAAAAGGGATGTATGGCAGGTTGTTGAGAAATCAAGAAAAATGTTTTCAGTGCTTCCAACCCTAAACTCAACCTTCCCCACACTTATACCCAAGGAGCATCATGCTTGTTTAGCTGAATTTTTTTTACCAAGCTCTCTGCAATGCAATCTACAAAATAATTGGCAAAGTAATTTATAAACATTAGTAAAACTGTTACTACATCAACTTATCTATCTTGAGCAATCATGCTATGTTGAAGGAAGACATATTCTAGACAACATCATAATCACTCACAGAAACGTTCATTCCCTGAATACTCTAAGTAAACCAGGTATGATAATTTGTTGAAACCAGTTATTCTGTTGCAAAGTTGTGGTTCGTTTATGAATTGCAAACAAAAATCTGTATGATTGACATTTATATGCTATCTCAATGGGTGCAAACACCCATGTTCTTACTCTATTTCTTTTGAAATCAAGATCTATTATTATGAGTTTTATCTTCGCATTTGCACTATATGCACTATATGCCATCTTCATGTACTTTAATTTAAATTTAGATCTTATTATGTGAACAACTACTGTGTGTTATTTCTTAAACATTTGATAAGGTCCTCTTGACCACTAGGAATCCAAATCATAATACTTGCTAGAGATAGGGTGTGCAGAGATTAGATGTTGGATGATGCTTTATTCTTTCTTTTTCCTGATGAAATCCGCATCATGGGAAACTCTCTGAAAACTTCCTCTTGTTAGTTTTGTACCTAAGAATTTGTTCCCTAAGTGACTTTTTGCCTAAGTCACTTAGAAAATGGGAAAAAGGTGACCCTCACATTAAAAGCTACTTAATGAGACTTTATAAAGTTAAAGTCACTTTTTGATAAATTTAAGTGGGTGAGTAAATTTATTTAAGTGATTTAAATAAATGTGATTTTCACTCTCACTGAATCTTAGCCATTGGATTGGATCTTTCTCCACCGTTGGATTAGATTCCCACTTAGGGTTTAGTCAAAAAGGGTTGAGGGAGGCAAAATGCTTCACTTTTTCATTTCAGGAGAAGGAAGAAGAGAGAGCAAAAGAAGAGAGAAGGGCACGATTTTCGAGGCAGCCTGCTAGAGAAGATTTTGGTGGGCACGATTATCGGGGAGCCATAAATGCTAGCACATATTTCGAGGAGGAAGTACTGCAGCATTTAATAGGTTGCACAGATCCCAAGGAGAAAGGTACGGCCTCATTCATTGCAGGCACGCTTTTCGAGGAGCTGTACGGTGCATTTATTGCCAGCCGTACAGTACAGATTTGGCACTGTTTTCGAGGTAAATCTCAGCACTGATTTTGAGGAAAGGTACAGCATGTTTCCCAAGGCAACAGGCAGAGTTTTGTGGCTCAGTTTTCGAGGCCGTACGGCTGCATTTAATGCAGTCCGTACAGTACGATTTTGTGACTGTTTTGGCACACAAATCGAGGGCAGCATTTAAGCATTCTGGCACAGAAATCGAGGACTGATATTGACTGTGTTTTCGGCACATTTTTCGAGAAGAAAATAGCACAGAAATCGAGACAGTTCATGCACAGAAAACAAGGCAGCCTGTTGGGTAATTTGCGTTGGTTGAGATAAGTTATATTTTGACTGTAAATGGTTGTCTGAAATTTTCCTAGAAGAAATAATAATCTCTCTCTCTCTCTTACTGGTTTTCCCCGTGGGGGTTTTTCCAGGGCTTGTTTTGGCCAAAAATCTCCGAGTCTATCATTTTTATGGTGTGATTGTTAAATGTGTTTTTCAGCCTGTTAGTGTATTTTACTATGTGTTTAATTGTTCAGAAAAATTTCGTAAGTAACCTACAGCCAATGCAAAACCGGCTGTAGGTGAAAACCACGAAATGTTGACATAAACCGACAAACAGTAAATCGCAGAATTTTTTCATGGTATTAGAGCTTGGGGGCAGAAAACAGTGATAGTTTGCAGACACACAGAAATTTTCAGATCTCAGAAATTTTTAGTATTTTACCTTCTGTCAGTGAGCAGCACTTTGTTGGGTTGGTGTAGAGATGGCTACAGGTCTTAGATTGGAGGATAGGCTGGATGGGACAGGAAATTTTGTGCCGTGGAAGGCCAGAATTTTACTGATACTGGAGGAGAATGAGTTATGGCCAGACATAGTTAGGAACACTACAACTGACCCGGTTGTCATTCCCGCAAAAACAGATGTAGTAGCTCACTCAGCTTTCAACAAGAAGGACTGTAAAGCTAGGAGGATCATTTTAGATGCAGTTAAAGACCACATAATCCCTCACATTTCAGGCAAGACTAGGGCACACTTGATGTGGTCAGCCTTGATCAGTTTGTATGAGAGTTCCAATGAGAACAGGAAAATGGTTCTCAAAGAGAAACTCAAAAGTATAAAGATAAATGGGGGTGAGGGAGTCACAGCATATCTTACCAGGATTTCTGCAGTTCGGGATGAACTTGCATCGGTTGGGGAGGTGGTAGCCCCTACAGAGCTAGTATGCACAGCAGTGAATGGGGCTTCAAAGCCCTAGGGTGCATTTGTGCAGGCCATAGTGGGCAGAGAGAACCTACCTACCTGGGATAGACTTTGGGATGACTTTGTGCAGGAGGAGACTAGGAGAGGTCTTGTACAAGGCAGTACATCTCACAGTGGGGTTGATGACGAGAATGTGGCTTTGGAAGCTAAGGGCAAGAAGAAGAAGGGTCCCAAGAAGGGTGGGGCCAAGCAGCACCACCAGCAGCAGCAGAGTGGGCAGAAGAAAGACTTGAGTAAAATCAAGTGTTATGCATGTCAGGCATTTGGGCACTATGCTTCACAGTGTCCAAGCAAGAAGAAGAAGAAGGGACAGGGACAACAGACAGCAGCCTCAGCAGAGGTTGATGAGTTTGGTGATGCATTTCAGAGGGAGTTTTCCCTATGTGTTGGACAGATGGAGAGAGAGAGAGTCTCTTTAGCCACCAGCATAGACATGGATATGGATTGTGAGCATTCATTGTTGGCAGGTCATCAGGGGAGTCCATCCACCTCTACTACTTGGTATATTGACAGCGGAGCCTCGAGCCACATGACTGAAGCTCAAGAGATGTTCTCGGAGCTATCTGAGACAGGTAGAGATGTGGAGGTTGTCCTTGGAGACAACACCGTTGTTAGAGCTGTTGGTCGAGGGACCATTACATTTCAAAGGGAGTCGATGAGTCTCATGACTCTGAGGGATGTGTTGTATGTCCCTGGGCTGAAGAAGAACCTTGTGTCAGTTTCCACCATTGAGGACCGGGGTCTTGGGGTGTGCTTTTCAGATGGGAGAGTGCAGGTGTATCCCAAGGCTACAGGTATGTCTAGTGCCATGGACATTGGAGTCAGAGATGTGGAAAGCTGTACAAGCTCTTGTTTCAGCCACAGTGCGCTCTAGCACACAGCAGCAGCAGTGAGCTATGTGAGCTATGGCGTCGAAGGATGGCCCACCTACATCACCTAGCTCTCAGATTGTTGAGGAGCATGGTTACAGGATTACCGGAGTTCAGCATTGAGCAGAGTGATGTGTGCAGGGGGTGTGCTTTGGGAAAGTACACCAAGACTGTTTTTCCAAGCAGTGACACGAGAGCTGCAGGGGTGCTAGATCTTATCCATTCTGACATATGCGGTCTTATGTCATCGTTGTCTTTGACAGGTTTTGAGTACTACATTAGCTTCATTGATGACTACTCTAGGAAGACCTGGATCTACTTCTTGAGGAGCAAGAAGTCCTCACTTGTGTTGAGAGTCTTCCAAGGGTTCAAAGCCCTTGTGGAGAAGCAGACGGGGAGGAAGATCCGGATGTTGAGATCGGACAATGGGGGTGAGTATACCTCCAAGGAGTTCGATGCATTCTGCAGACATGAGGGCATTCAGAGACAGTTGACAGTCCCTTACACTCCTGAGCAAAATGGAGTAGCAGAGAGAAAGAACAGGTCGATTGTGGGGGCAGCCAGAGCGATGCTTCATGATCAGGGGTTACCTTTCTTTCTATGGGCAGAGGCATGTAGCACTGCAGTTTATCTGCAGAACAGGAGTCCTCACAGGGCAGTGGGGAGTAAAACTCTTGAGGAGATGTATTCAGGCAAGAAGCCTGAGGTGAGCCACTTTCGCATATTTGGCTCGTTGACTTACTCTCACGTCCCTTCTGAGAAGAGGACGAAGTTCGATCCCACCGCAGAGAGAGGCATATTTGTGGGATATGACGAGACTTCGAAGGCCTATTGGCTTTACTAACCTAGCCTGAGGAAAGTTGTTGTCTAGCGGGAAGTGAAGTTTGATGAGGAGAGAGCCTTCAGGAAGTCTAGGGAGTTAGAGCAGGGGGAGACACCAGCTCGCACACCTCAGTTGGTAGAGGCTTCTTCGATGCAGCTATCAGGTCCACAGGTTTCTGGAGTGACTGGATCACAAGGTACAGGCACAGCTTCTACAGGTTCAGTGATTCAGGTGGCTAGCACTTCAGGGACAGTTTCAGGTACAGGTTCAGGGTTGAGTCCTCAGATCACAGGTTCATCAAGTACTGGTCCTCGGGGTGTTGGACCTTCAGGTACTGGGACTTCCTCAGATGAGGAGAGCCCAAGACCAGTTTGGGAGGAGCAGTCTTCAAGGAAGAGGAAGCCTAAGTGGCTTCAGGAGACCTTGAAGGAGGCAGAGACATTTGGTAGGCCCCAGGAGCAGATCAGGACAGTAGTGGAGCCTGACAGGTATGGTGTGGTGCCAGACAGGGATGGTATGGCCCTTGTTGCGAGTCTTCGTGACTCTGAGCCATCCACATTTGAGGATGCTTCCCAGCATCAGGTATGGAGAGATGCCATGATGGAAGAGTACCATTCCATCATAAAGAATGATGCTTGGGAGATAGTGTCGAGACCTGAGGGGAAGTCAGTTGTGACTTCCAAGTGGCTTTACAAGATAAAGCATGCTGCGAATGGCAGTGTGGAGAAGTACAAGGCTCGGTTTGTGGCG
>LPNX011075209.1:18544-58429 GCA_001517045.1 Pseudotsuga menziesii
ACTTTCGGTTGTTGTTTCAGTTTGGGCTCGGCAGCAGTGTCGTGGTTCAGTCGGAAACAGAAGTCCGTTGCACTGAGTTCTGCTGAGGCTGAGTATATGGCAACCAGTCAGGCTACTTGTGAAGCACTGTGGCTTCGCAAGTTATTGGTAGATTTATTTGATTAGTAGCTTAGGCCTACGGTAATCTATTGTGACAATCAGAGTTGCATTCAGCTCTCTGAGAATCCAGTGTTTCATGACAGGTCAAAGCACATTGAGATCAGGTACCATTTCATCCGTGACTATGTTCAGAGAGGGGCAGTTGAGCTACAGTATATATCCCTTCTCTCTTCTCTAGCAGACATTCTGACGAAGTCTTTGGGGAGGGGGAAGTTTGTCTTCTTCAGAGATAAGTTGGGAGTGGTGCAGAACACCTTCCTCGGTAAGAGGGAGTGTTAGTTTTGTACCTAGGAATTTGTTCCCTAAGTGACTTTTTGCCTAAGTCACTTAGAAAAGGGGAAAAAGGTGACCCTCACATTAAAAGCTACTTAATGAGACTTTATAAAGTTAAAGTCACTTTTTGATAAATTTAAGTGGGTGAGTAAATTTATTTAAGTGATTTAAATAAATGTGATTTTCACTCTCATTAAATCTTAGCCATTGGATTGGATCTTTCTCCACCGTTGGATTAGATTCCCACTTAGGGTTTAGTCTAAAAGGGTTGAGGGAGGCAAAATGCTTCACTTTTTCATTTCAGGAGAAGGAAGAAGAGAGAGCAAAAGAAGAGAGAAGGGCACGATTTTCGAGGCAGCCTGCTAGAGAAGATTTTGGTGGGCACGATTATCGGGGAGCCATAAATGCTAGCACATATTTCAAGGAGGAAGTACTGCAGCATTTAATAGGTTGCACAGATCCCAAGGAGAAAGGTACGGCCTCATTTATTGCAGGCACGCTTTTCGTGGAGCTGTACGATGCATTTATTGCCGGCCGTACAGTACAGATTTGGCACTGTTTTCAAGGTAAATCTCAGCACTAATTTCGAGGAGGAAGTACTGCAGCATTTAATAGGTTGCACAGATCCCAAGGAGAAAGGTACGGCCTCATTTATTGCAGGCACGCTTTTCGAGGAGCTGTACGATGCATTTATTGCCGGCCGTACAGTACAGATTTGGCACTGTTTTCAAGGTAAATCTCAGCACTGATTTCGAGGAAAGGTACAGCACGTTTCCCAAGGAAACAGGCAGAGTTTTGTGGCTCAGTTTTCAAGGCCGTGCGGCTGCATTTAATGCAGTCCGTACAGTACGATTTTGTGACTGTTTTGGCACACAAATCGAGGGCAGCATTTAAGCATTCTGGCACAGAAATCGAGGACTGATATTGACTGTGTTTTCGGCACATTTTTCGAGAAGAAAATAGCACAGAAATCGAGACAGTTCATGCACAGAAAACAAGGCAGCCTGTTGGGTTATTTGCGTTGGTTGAGATAAGTTATATTTTGACTGTAAATGGTTGTCTGAAATTTTCCTAGAAGAAATAATAATCTCTCTCTCTCTCTCTTACTGGTTTTCCCCGTGGGGGTTTTTCCAGGGCTTGTTTTGGCCAAAAATCTCTGAGTCTATCATTTTTATGGTGTGATTGTTAAATGTGTTTTTCAGCCTGTTAGTGTATTTTACTGTGTGTTTAATTGTTCAGAAAAATTTCATAAGTAACCTACAGCCAATGCAAAACCGGCTGTAGGTGAAAACCACGAAATATTGACATAAACCGGCAAACAGTAAATCACAGAATTTTTTCACCTCTCATTTTGAGGATGGAACCTAGGGAAAACTATTTGGTTGCAGTTTTGGCAACCTAACTCAGCAGGGACATTGAGTCAGGTAGTTAATATTCACAGAGGTAGCTAGTATAGAGACTTGACCCCATGACCTCTTGCTCTTTATTCACAGCACTCAACCACTTGAGCCAATCCACTGGGCTAGGATGATGCTTTATTGTTTTTGTGCAGCTGCTAGTATAATAGTCGAGGACACAAGATTCTTAGTAGGATTAAAATGTGTAGTTTATTGTAGTTTTATATGGGGACCCCCCATGGTTCCCACATTTCCAAAATGGGGAAACTCAATGCGATGATGATTTTCCATGTCCTTTTTTTGGGGAAACGCATGGGAGGGGGGTTGTTCCTGGGGACTCTTGGGCATCCTACTCACGAGTTCTGCCCAATGGGCTCAGAAAATGTCAAATTATTAAAACAAAAAAACACAAAATAAAAACCTTAAGGTGAATGTGAATACTTATTTTATTCTTCCAATGTTTCTCATATATTTTATATCTTTTGGATATCATATGGGGTCCCATGATATTTCCTAAAGTTTGGGGGGTGTCTCCACACGTCCATTAGATGCATTTTCCCTTCCCTGCATTGCCCTGCCATGGAAACTTGGTGAAATATTGGTTTATTTTAATATTTTAGATAACAATGGGTGAAGCTAGGGTTGGTTGGTTGGTAAAAAAGAGATTGTAAGTCCTATTTTTTGGCATCAAATCTTTATAATTGGTCTCTATTTTTATTGCTAGTGCTTCTGTTTAGCTTCACCATTCCATGGAATGGCATGTAGTTGTTAAGGGGCATTTTTTTGCTGGTAGAAATGTAGTTTTATGAACAGAGAATTTAAAAAATATAGAGATCCAAGGGCACTCTATAGCAGAATGATGGTCAATGTAAGCAAAAATGTTCACAAAAGCTTAAGATTATCAGGAAATTACCCTTCTTGTTCTTAACAGAACAACTGAAATACTATGAGGAGACTAAGGGTTTACCTAATTCCCTTTCTTTGAGTCTTTAGTCCTTGTCACTTCTGTAATCTGAATCATTAGAGGATATAGATGGTGCAGATAGCAAATGAGAAAACTATTTGAAACACGATTCCTACTATTTCTTCTTTCCTTAGTTAGGAACCTTAACCTGTCCACATATTTTATGGTTCATTGGTAGGGAAAAAAAGACTTTGTAAATTCTTCCACTTGGGTTCAATGTTGTTACTTGTATTTCTTGGCATCAATTTTTAAAATTCGTCTCTATTTTCATTCACTAGTGCTTCTGTGTAGCTTTATCATTCCATGGAATGGAATGTAATTGTTAAGGGGCATTTTTTGGCTGGTGAAGAGGTATTTATATTAACAGAAAATTGAAAAAATACAGAGATCCAAGTGCACCCCAGATAGTAGAATCCAGGTCAATGGAAGCAAAGATATCAAAGAAGGTTCAAATGTTTATTTCCCATTCTTCTTTTCCAGAACAACTGAAAATACTACTAGCAGACTCAAGTGTGACCTTTCATCCCTTCTGAGTTGCTTTCATCCTTGTCACTCTGGCTCTAATGAATCGTTAGAAGATATAGATGGTGCAAATACCAAATGAGGAAACTGATTAAAACATGGTGCCTCATACTTTTCCATCTTTCTGCAGTTTTGAACCTTACTCTCTCCACATATTGTTCATGTAATTATTAGTAATTGTCATCTATTAGTCTTTTTAATACTTTATGTAAATAAATAGCTCATTGAGTACTTTAGAATTAGTGATCTATAAACAAGAAAATATTATGTAACTTCTTTTCCTCTTCATTTGTATGTATGTAAGGAGACACATTCATGAATGATAAATGTGATGGTTCTCTTCAAGATCTTGGTCTCCTCTCTATTCACCCCGTGTATAATGACAATCTAATAAGGTATCACAGCCATGGTGAGAAGAAACCAAGGCTGAAAGCAGGTCTGAGGAACTACTATACGGTTTGAACTCGGATAAGGAAGTCCACGATAGTATATCTGCCATTGAGCCGATCAGAGAGAAGAAAGACTACCCAATTCATTGATTTCAGTTAAGAGCAAGTCGCCAATTCTTCATTGGTTTCTGTTAGAGTGACCCAATTCATTGATTTCAGTTAAGAGTGAGTCACCAAGTCTTCATTGGTTTCTGTTAGAGTGAGCTACTAATTCATTGTTTGTCTTCATGCAAGATTGAACTAGGTTGGGGATTGGCATCATTGTTGGTAAAGAAGCTTGACGTCTACTATCTAATCAGGTAAGTACAAATTTCAACAAAAAATTAAAAATATTAATCAAAAGCTCGAGAGTTGGAAAAAACAGGTCTTTTGGAAAATTCATGAGAATAACAACACGATGTAGGCCCATATTGCCACTATGCAACAGGAAATAATTTTGAATGGTTGAATTGAAACCCTCCAAGTTAGAGAAGAACAACACCTGAATCAGCTACAGGAATCCAAGCAGCAAATGGAGGAGTTTCAAAACAGATTTATTTCATTATAAGCCGATTTGAGCATCTTAAGAGATAAAGAAACACCCAGCTAAAGAAGCAATAAATCTCTGTTTCTAAGCATTATTTCACCGAATATCAGCCATAAGGACTGTTGACTTCACATGTAAGCTTCTCAACTTTAAGACCTTCACAGGTAAGCTTCGTGAATGGTGAAAAAGGGCCTCTATGAAAACCAATAAGCATATCATTAACCAATAGAACAAGATTCATGGAAAAACACTTAATATCAAATTTTAGTTACAGTAACTGCCAAACGATGGTACTTAAGTTTATGATAATTTATTAAAGCATATTTTGGGTAAAGGAAAAGGGGCAAAGAAGAAAGTTTATAACTAACCTCTGTAATGCACTGTGCAGAGTCCAGGTCGAAAGCTTGAAGGTTGAAGCAGAGTCACAGAGTCCAGCTTAGAAGCTTGAAGGCAAAAGCACAGTCGCAAGTCCAGACCCAGATTGAATTGATTCTTCATATTCCTGTGGGTTGTGGCAATATATAGGGATTTTTTGCCCAAATTTGGGGCTGAAACGGTCAAGAATCAAATTCATAGTGATTGAAGGTAAAAATCACTGTATTTTAGGAAAAATCAACCAATATTCGGAACAAATTGCTCCTAAGATCCATAAATTTTCTTCCATCACCGAAAATCAATGGTGAACCAGCAGTTTGTTTCTCCATTACGGAAAATCATGGGCGAACTAGCAGTTTATTTCTCTATTACAGAAAATCATGGGCAAACCAACTGTTTATTAGTTCCATCACCGAAAATCAGGGCGAACCAGGAGTAAAACTTCTCCATCACCGAAAATCAGGGTGAACCAAGGAGTAAAACTTCTCTATTACCCGAAAATCTGGGCAAGCGCACAATTTCGGGAATCGTTTCAGAGGCGAAATTTGGTTTTGGGTTGTTTACATTGTTGGCTAAACTATTTAGTATACTTGGGGGTTTTATAGAAAAGGGGCTAATATATTAAAATTAAAAAAACCTTAGCTATGTTTAAAAATCGCCTTCTATTTTTAGCAAATCCCTCTAATTTCGCTTTTTGGCTAAATTTTGCCCGTACAATTGTCCCTGGCCCCAAGGACAAATGAAAGTTGTTTTATGTTGGTCTTTCGGCTTGATTTGAATCTGATTATACCAGGAGAAATCGTCCATAAATTAAAAGACTTCACTCCCCGCACAATCAATGATTTAATCTATGAATGGTGTGGGGTAGTTATCCATAGGAAAGGATTTGTTTAAATCGTGAAAGTCAGTACAGACATGTATCATCTCTTGCTTTTTATCGACAGGAACAGGGTTGGATACCCATTCCGTTAAAGCTATCGGGTAAATAAAACCAGCTTTCAACAGCTTTTCAACTTCATCCTTAACGACTGCCACTTTACGCGGATTGACAAGTCTAAGTTTTTGACGAATTGGTTTGACATCAGGATAGGTTCATATTTCATGTTCTACTATAGATGGATCTATGCCTGGAATATCCTCATATGACCAGGAAAACACGTCGTGAAACTCTTTAAACAAGGCCGTATAGATAGCAATCTCCTCCGGAGAGCAGTTTGCACCAATATATACATTTTCCATAACGTTGGGGTTCATAGAGATGTTGATAGGAATAGTAACAAAAATGTTTTCCATATTCCCCTTAGCAAAGATTCCCTCCCTTGGTAAGAGATTGATTGGTATATCAACATCACCTACCAGTCTCACATGGAACTCTTGATTTTCAATCTTGCTTAACTCTGGAAGAAAGTAGGATCTATGATGAAAATCTCCATAGATCTTATCTCGCCCACTCATGGCTTCCAAAATGGCTTCGTCTGAAGGCAAAACCATGTCTAAGCAATCGTCAGTATATAAAGAGTTCTCTGCCCAAGCAGGCAGATAGGATTCTTCCGGCTCCTCTGAGACTGTAGGAAGAACCGAAACGGGATCAACAGTGGTGTTAACGATAGCTTGATAAGCTAATTCCACTGCCGATAAGGGCAATTTAGGCTCATGATGGGAAGGAAGGACCCAAGGATCCATTATATCACCAACCGTTGCAATAGAATTCCCTACACTAGTAGAACCTAAATAATTAATCGGGGTTGGGATATTGAATGTGCCCATTAATGACGAATACATTCCAGCCCCTAATCTCTCTGAAGCAGGTTTGACCTGATAAAACAGTGGCACGGTGGACTCATTAGTTTCCATGCAGCCCTTCTGAGTGAAACTAAGTTAGTCTACTATAACCAACTTCCCTTCGTGCGGAAACACTACCACCCAAAGAACGACTGATGCCATTACATATATGGCATAAGTCCAACTTCTCCCCAGAAGCAAGTTGTAATCCAACAGACACTGCCTTCCCTACCAACTTTATCTCGAAAGCTGGTAGGATACCATGTGGATGAAATGACCTTCTGTAGAAAGCAGTAAGTAGGGTGTTCGATGGAACTAGCTCTGGAGATCCAAGAGCCTTCCAGCAAGACAAGGACATGACACATGTGGAAGAACCCTGACAACTGACTTTCCAATGATTTTTTCACCATGGATGATATCTATCGACAAGGCCACATGATACAGCAAACGAATTTTGATATCAGACAAATCAAATTTCGCCATGAGGCTCGATGAATCCATACTACCTAAGGCTGCTAAGAGTGCATCTTGCTGGGCGGGACAACTCTGTATCACCTCCAAAGCGGATATCGCACAAGGGGTTTGGACTAAATCTTCAACTACAGAGTAATTGGTTGTAGCCCTAACATTAGGATTGCGCAATGCTTTCTTGAAGACACCTTTTGGTATCTTAGGCATAGTTTCAATAGGCTTTTCAATTGTGAGGAGGTTAGAAGTTTCACATATAGACTTACCCTTCTCAAGATCCTCCATCTCATAGTTCTTGTTTCTAGTCTGGAGTAAAGTATGGGATCGAACCATGTTGATATAATTTTGGTCAAGGGAGTTAGCAGTGCCCCCTACTACATTAGAAGCCGAAGCTACATTCTGTCCTTGGGGAAAAGGATCCTTTATGACAACCGGTTGTTGACTTTTGAGCAGCTTCTAAGCTTGATCCATAAGAGGGTATTGATGGGTCAGGTGATCTTCTTGGCACAACTTACAGGGAAATTTCACCTTCTTCTTCTCTTTTTTCCCCCCATCAGCATTATTTGTGGGTTTTGGCTTGTTTTGGTTTCCCTCACCTTTCTTCCCTTTTTTCTTTTTTCCATCGGGCTGTTGATTTCCCTTTTGGGAGGATTGAGCAAAAACGTTTTCATTTTGGGATGATGGGGTGGCCTTTACTGCCTCCGTTGTAAACTGTTTAATGAACAACTCATGGAGTTTTTTTGCCAAAGATTCTACAATGGGATATTTAACTGAACCAACCACACCATCGACATGGGGTCCAGGCATAGGTTTATTGACACTATGCGTTGGCCTCGGTGCATCAGGGATAATTTCATATAGAATCCCAAACTAAGAGTTTATCAAATCTAACTATTGGGCCTTGAGGATATCCTCTTCTTCATTAGTTACTCTCAAAGTGGAAACATCCTTAGATATATACGGCAATAAGGACTTAAGGAACCATTCTAACAAAAACATGGGAGGGATAGTGGCCTTAATGAGCCTCTTCCACCTTTTCCACTCTTGTATGTGATATGAAATGTGAGTGGTTTTGTCCTGCTGAAAGGTGGACAATAATTCTGTGTCGGCATCATGCTGGACATGAAGTTGGAAATGGTTAAGGAACACATTAGCTAAGTCCCAAAAAACTATCAAATGCGGCATAGGGTAGTTCAATGTACCACTTTGTTATGGCACTAGTCAGAGTTATTTGGAACAATCTAAACTGAACTGTGTCATCGTTCAATGAGTTGGAAGAGAACCACAAGTGAAAGATGGTGATATGAGCCCTTGGGTCTTCACCAACTTTGCCTTCGAATTTTGGAATATCCGAGGGTAACTTGGTAGGGACAGGCGTCCAGGTGGCATCATGTTTCACCGAGTCACTCATTAACTTAGACAAATCTGGCAAGTTCAAAGTTACCAGGAAAGAAAGTTTGGGCCTAACTGGAGCCTGAAAAGTACGAGCTTGGGAAGTAGAAGGACTTTCCTCCTGGTTCCCAAATGTAAAGGCAGGGTTGCCCCCAGCTATCGGTTGCGAAGTAGTCAGACTACTTTGAAAAGGATTCCACCCATAAGCCAGTGGATTATTCATACGTGGTGCAGTGTATGTGGTTTGAGCTGCTCCAGTTGAAACTGGAGTTTGCAAAATAGGATTAGGTATCCCTCAACTAAAAAGCGAAAAAGGAGAGCTCATGAAAGGAGCCGAAACCAGCGTTTGAAAACCTTGACCATAAGGGTTAGTGTTTCCAAACCGCACCCATACATATGCAGGTGTGGAGCCTACATATGGAGTGGATGGGGGAATGTGCCCCCCATTCCAAGGAAAGCCCTGGAAAAATGAAGAGGATCCAACAGGACCACTCTGAGTAGTGAGTGCAAAAGAGGGTGAAGCAGAAGCTACACTGGGAATCCCAGTGACCACCCCACCAGAAGTTCCTACTACATTTGTTGAAGCCGGTGGTTGAACCACCCGACTAGATGGAGTTAAGGGAGTAGCAGGTATATTTGTTCTAGGGGTACCAACCGGGGTAGGTGCACTCCTTCAGCTAGAATAGCTGAGATGGGGGTAGAAGGACTTTCTCCTGCACTAGACATTAGTCTGCTCATAGGAAATCCATTCACAGGTGATTTGAAAGGATGAACTTGGACGATCACAGGATCATTTAGGTCAGTAAGAGGTGAATTAAATTTTCTTGCAAACTTGTCAGCCTATAATTCTTCTATCTCTACTATGGTTGTATCAACCTGGTTTGTCCTAAGTTCTGGTTCACCCAGAACTTCACTAATTCCTACCGGTTCAAAGCAACCGTCTGTGTCTAATCTCCGCCTTTGAGGGGGCAGTGGAGGCTCCACTGTAGTAAACAGAGGAAGGTTTTGCAACCTCCTTGACCTTTTGAGAGGTTGGTCCTCCATGATTGAAAATTTGACTCTTCACACACCCTAAGGTCGGCTAAACACAAACAAACCACACAACAATTACTACAAAACTTCCTAAATCCACAATGGACACAAGGGGTATAAGATATGCTTTCCAAAAGAAAGCTGAGAGACAGTTTCTTGGTGTCCTTGTAGATATTCTTAGGCACAAGTGGAGGAATCACCCACTGCCCTCCCACACTTTCTACCAGGGTTACCTTCCAAGCCCGTCCAAGGTCAACCAGAAATAGCCTTCCGATGTACCTGTGTATGAACCCTAGATGTAAAAGAGACTAAACGCTACCTAAACTATACTGAAAGTATGGGGAGGCAGTCGCATTCCTGGTTCGTATGCATGGGTATGGTAGCAAAGCCCGAAACTCTGTCAACACTGGCACCGCACGGGGCCAATGGGTGGTATTGACAGAAATCCCTAGATGCGCAAAACCTTGGTCTACACTTTGACAAGGAATCAGATGGTTATTTTCTCAGTCCAAGCCTCCAAGCGGCCTGGTGCTTAACTCCCGTTTCTGAGGAGCTGCCCAGATACAATCAACAGAGAAGAGGGTTTACCTATTTATTGGCCAACTACGTCTAAATTTAAACACTCGTGGAGAGTTTAAACTCCCTATTCCACAAGTATAGCCTAAGCTAGTTGGTGTATGATCCTATAAAATAAAACTTACTAATAATTTTTAAATTATATCGTTCATTTTAAGGGTTGTTCTTAGTCATAAGGTAAAAGGCGTGAAATATTGTGATGTTATAGACTCGATAAGAAAAAGCAAAATGATGTATAAAGCAAATTCCAAAGTAAATTGAAAGTACTTAAAACAAATTTCTTTTCTTTTTGCAAATATAAGTTAATGAAATTGAAACTAAGTGCGAGAAAACTAAGACTTCTTTTTATAATTTTTGAAATTTTACTTGAAAAATACTGAAAAGAAAATGACTAAATGCAAAAGTATAAAATGTTTTTTCTTCACTTTTTTCAACTTCTTCAAAAACTACAATGCAACTAAATGCAAATTTTTTGAGCAAGTTTGAATAATTAGAGCATATAATAAGTAAAATGAAGTATAAAGGACCCAAAATAACCAACTTCAACCAATCAAGAAGAAGACTTGGAAAAAACCTAACTTGGAGAAACTATTGAACAAATAGTCCACTAGATCCACAAAAGAACAAGTGACAAACTGACACTACAAAATGAAGTACAAAGTACAAAGTATCCAAAGCCCTGATCACTGACCTAGACACAAAGCACTGAACTTGTAAACCAAGAAGGAGGACCAACTTCAAATCACAAGATGAAAGAAAATTAAAACAAAGAAAGATCAAAGGCTTGGAGACAAGCAAACTGTGTGACATACAAAACTTTAGACTCACGGAGTCATGCCACTAACAGAAAACCTCCAAGCAAGAAAAAAACCAAAGAAGATAGGGACAAGCAAACCCTACCCAAAATTTTATGCTGCTACAAGATATAAGCAACTGTGTATGCATGAAACTCGCATACCATACACGACTTTATTATAGAGCAACTCATGTATACAAGGTCTTATATGCAACTGTGTATAACAACAACCCGCGTATACAACTAAAAAAATTTCAAATAAAAAAGAATAGTAAAGGTTTATGGGCACACTACACTTCAAATCAAAAGCAAGATAAGAAAGACCACACTTAGAATCATAAACAGAACAAAGACTGGTAAAGAACCTACAGGATAAACCCACAGCAGGTTGGACTACTCCCTAGTGGAGTCGCTAGTTCTGTTGTTCTGGACATTACACCCTTGTAACCTAGGGTCTGGGGTTACCAACTTACTATTAGACTTGCAGACAATAAACTTTTACAGAATATGGAATGAGAATAGGAAGATATCTTGGCTTACCCGGTTTATGATGGTTGATCCAAGCTTGGTATTCTCTCGCTCCAATCTCCTCCAAAGCATCTAGGGATGCTCCTCTTCACCTGCAAAGAGCCAATTCTTCAAGAAATATCTCATATATATATAAATCATAGGTTAGATGAAAATCATATTAATAATATAATTGAACATATTCATTAAACCAATATACATGAGACAAGCACAATACAATATTGGAAGAAGAATTCTCTTTATTAACAAATAGTGAATAGGTAAGAATAAAACCCATCTTCTGACACAAGGACTCCTCTGCAACCGAGGACTCTGAGTTCTGCTACTCCAAGACTCTGAAGGTATACCACCAGCATAACGTTTCTCTTCCAAAATTGATTGATTAGCCCCATCCCAAGGCCTCTATTTATACTTTGGGAAATAGAGAGGTTTCGAAGGTTAGCATGGTTGAGACAGTTGGGATAGTTATGGATTAGGGCCTAACTAATCTCATCTAATCTTGATTTATATTTTTTAAGGTCAAATTAAGGTATACATGAGTATTAATATAGGAAAGGCATGTATGATACACGAGTTGCTCAAAGGGATCTCACGTATGCAAGGTATACATGGGTTGCAATACAGATACTCGTGTATGACACGTGATTTGCAATGCACATAGTCGCGTATGCAACCCAAAACTCAGAATAAAAATATATAAGGCTGGTTTGAGGATAATGCATCCAAGGTCATGCACATCTATAGTGTTTTGGCCACTTCAATCCTAATTGTCCTTTTGTGTATTGACATGATGAATGTTAGCACTCGGATGGAGAAGTACCATTTTGGCAAATAAAAATTGAGGTTATTGTGATGTGCACCTTGGTTTGGGTCTGATCTATATGCAAACATGAGGAGTGAAAGAGAAGAGGAATGGGATTGGTAAACCTAGTGGAGAGAGGAACCTCATGAAAAGGTAAGAGTGACTAGTAAATTTTCATTGCATTCCCTGAAGAGAACTAGAAGGGAATGCATATCCTGAGGGACTGTGGAGAAGATAAGGGGATGCTTCCTTGTGTTGGGAATGTAGGTAATGAGGATCCTAGGACAAATAGACCTTGTGGAGGTGTCCCTAGTTCTTGAATGAGATACTAGCTTAGTCATTCTACCTTTCCACTGCCTTAGTAGCCTGATAAACCCAATTTGATATTGGCTTGGATGTATCTTGTTGTGTTTTGACCATGTGTAATCCTTGGATGGATAGCCCGAGAAACCCACTGTGAATGATGTCTTGGTTGACTGCTTGATAAACCCATCTATAAACCCATCTATGGCTTGGTTGGTCCTTATTTTGGAATTTGGCTTGACTGTGAATAGTCTATTAAACCCAACTGGGAATTTGGCTTGACTGTGAATAGTCTATGTTGGCTTGGCTGAGTAACCCTGATAAACCCAACAGTGTTTGGATTATAAGACTACCTCCTGATAAACCCAACTTGGTGTTGGCTTGGCTGGACAATCTGATAAACCCAACAAAAGGTTGGCTTGACTATGTGTGTGTTTTGATCTGGCTGTGTGTAAGTCTGTTGTTCCCTAGTTCCTTGTGGAAGGCATGCCCATCTTGGGGGTGACGGTTCTATGGTGAGATTGGTGAACACAAGTGGCCTATGGTTGGGTCGAACGTTGTAGCCACATAGCTAGTTGTTGGACATCTTAATCATCATGATAAGTATCTATGTTATGCTTGTTTATGCCATGTATTTGTCTATGAAGTTTAGATGTGCAAGTTGAATGCTTGTTGATGATTAAGTAGAGGTTTACTTGTGTATGTTTTCCTGCATTTTACTCCTATACATGCCTTGTGGTTTTGCAATGCATTTTGATTAAGTCCTTGGAGGATAAAATCCTTATAACAGGGTCAAAATGCATGTGATTTAGTGTTTTCGTCCCTTGGAATTTGCTTAAGGAAAGAAAAAGGAGGAAACTGGAAAAATGGAAGTGAAACAAGGCAGTAAGTTAGTTTTTCGCACCCCAGGATCCTCCTGCAGAAGGTGAAAAATCTGAAAGAGGAAAAGAAACAAAAAGTCCAAGGAAAAGTCGAGTTTCCGACTTCCGAACTACTCCAGAAATTGGAAAGGAGGAAGGAGGAAACTGACAAATCTGGAAAATTTGAAGGCAAAGGATGGATTTCCGCATTTCGAAGTTGGAAGTCGGAAAGCAGAAGGTTAGAAGTCGGAAGGCGAGAAACCAACGACCAAGGTAGTCATTTCATGCATTTTCGCATTCCGAGTGGAAGGTGAAAAGTAGAAGTACAAAATGCGGATTAATGGTTGAACACTTCTGTCGAGTATTAAAGTTCTGATTCCCGAGTTCTGAGCAGAAGTGCGGAAGGCATATTAATGGTTGAACATTCACATCGAATGTTAAAGTTTTGATTCTTGAGTTCCAAGCGAAAGGCAGAAAGAGGGAGTGCGAAAGGCGGAATAATGGATGAACATTTCCGTTGAATGACAAAGTTCTCATTTTCAAGTTACGAGGTCAGAAAGTTGAAAACTGAAAACACGGAAGGAGGAAGGCAGAAGAGTGGCCAAATATCTCTTTTGCACTTGGTGTTTCGGACTCCTGAGCTCCGTAAGTGGAAGGTGGAAAGTAGAAGTGCAAAGGGTGGAGTGTGGAAAGAATAGGTTCAGTGCAGAAATGGGGTTTCTGGTCGCAGATGTGATTTGTGAAGGGCAAGAATAATTTTACAGTGATTTCTAAGCCTGAGAATGAAGGTGGAAGAGTGTGTTAACACCCATGCCCTATGTTTCGAAAGGTGAATAACGGATCTTGAAGCAAAATTTTTAATTATTCAACATTATGGGGTATGGGGACGTTACATTGTATGAGTGCTTGGCGCGGTTGAAATTTAAAAAAACAAATTTCCAAGGAGGTTAACCAACTGTCTGGACCCCAGAACTGATCCAACAGTTGTAGGAGATAGAGAACAAAGAATCAAGGGTTTTTGAAGTTTATCTTGATAGTATCTTGGAGGGCTATATCACTCAGTTCATGGTCGACACAGTTAAATCCTATAGCGAAACAGAAAGGGAGTTCTTCAACAGAATAAGAGGTAGGTTCTTGTTATTTTTGCAATTGTATATTAAGATGCTCATCTGCAAAAAAGGCATATTGAAGATGAACTCAGCCAAGTACAACTATAGTGTGTGGAGGTTTCGGGTATCACGGAGACGAGGGTTGGATGGAATGATACGGGGTAGATGGATGGAAGTTACGAAGAGACTGTGAGGAAGGACGATGAAGGAAGTGGTCTTACGAGAGGAGGAGCAAGGTTTCAGAAAGAGAAGAGGTAGAAGATAGGAGAGAGTCCTATTGCGACTGAAACACGAGGTCACTAAGGAAGGCCACATGGGATGAAGCGACCCTACAACAACGAAGGAGATGACTAGGCTACACTCGATCTCGAGGAAAGACCAACCCAGAGCAACAAAGTACCCACACCTCCGTGCACTGCGCCACCCTTAGGAAGAAACACGAGTTCGACAACGACTTGTCTGACGTGTCAACATCACTCTAATAGTAGTGGATCAACAACTATAGAAAGAAGGCCCATGCTAATGGGTAATGATGCGAAGTTACCCCTATTTCATGGGAACATGACTGAGGATCCTGAGCAATACTAGTTCTTGTGTGAGGCAGTGTGGACTTTCAAACAAACTACAGATGATGTTGTCAAGAAGGGACAACTGGAGATGACCCTTCAAGGTCGCACAATGGATTGGTTCATGAAGTTTGTACAAGTTCATACGGGAACACTAGCGAAAACACTCAATGAAGTCTGAAAAGGATTGATTGTAGAGTTCAGAAAACTGAAATCTGAGGCATAATATATCATAGAATTGAAAGATATTAAGCAATATCCAAATGAAACTATTTGGGATTTCGATCAGCGATTCAAGACATTAATGGAAAGACTCATATTTGAGATGAGTTATATTTAACATATGAAATGGTTCATTGCAGCGTTACTATCTCATATCAGGCTACCGTTGATGTAGGAAAATATTGTGACACAGAGGGAGGCTCTAGAGATTGTGATGAACTTAGAAGCTTCACCTGTTGGTGAGAATGCAGTTGGTATGAACCAAATTCAGACACAACTGGAAAATATGACCCTCTAGTTGCAAGATATCAAGAAAGGAAAAGAGCATCGCGAGGAAGTGTGATGTACTCAATGTCGCGTAGAGGGACATCACAAGGATCAGTGCTTGGATTTCTGAAACTACTTGTTGTCGAGAGCGCCAAACCCATTAAGTTATGGCAGTATGCGATGGTGCCATATCTTCCAAGTTTATGGGCATCGACATGAAGATTGTGGAAATATGTAGAAGATGGTCACAAATCCGACGAATTTATACTACACATTTTGTCAGTCTGTTGGGAATGAAGACAAGGATTGTCACACCTATGATTTACTTTGGGACAGAACAATGGAAATGTACTATGTGAAGGGAGAGGACCATCGAATAGTGCAACAATCACAACAGCATCCATAGGTGGTACAGCCGCAACCTCAACTGCAGTTTGTATAGCAACCACAACCGCAGATATATTTTGTACCATAGCCGCAACTACAGTACAATTAGATGTAGATGGCTCTGCAGCAGCCACATTATACTCAATTGTAGTAGTATTTTCAGCAGTAACCGAATCCCCTGCAACAACAATTTAATCAACTGTCGTATCAATAGTAAGGAGGATTCCACGGAGGTTGAGGAGGAGGACGAGGTCACGAACCAGTGTAATGTTATAATTGTAGAGTGCTGGGACATTATCAGAGATATTTCTTGCAATTGCAAGAACAATGTACTTATTGTATCACTGTTGACCACACTATTGAGAAATGTCCACAACTGATCGCGAAGTGGGAGGCAGGGAACGTTTCACAGTTACAGAACCAGAGCCAAAACCCATTGCAAAATAAAAACTAGAACCAAAGTCAAAATCATAACCGAAACACAAATTAGAATGTGAATCAACCAATGAATCCCCCATAGAACCTGAATCTAGGACTAAGAGTTGCAACTATCTTAGCAGAACCCAAGATGTAGGATGATGATGTTGTTGTCATTACTCACAGAGGTGCGACGACAGGAGAAAATAGCCCATTTCCATAAATCTGGCTGGCTGGAAAGAAGAAGGTACAATTCAATGTCGATGCTGAGAAATATACATTCTTTAAAGCACGTGATGCAATAAGAAGAGATCTGGGTAAGTTTCTTGTTTATGAAATTCCAACTGATTTTTATTCAACTTCGGTAGCAGGACCATCGCGACAGTATGGTACTTTGTAGAATTTCTTTGAAAGTTGCTTGTCACTGGTAAGGGATCCTGATGCTCTTGTCGAGATTGAGAATCTGTTGCATTGAGTGACAAAGGAACAGAAGGAGTCCACAATAAACTCCTTACATAAGAAAAATACGGGAAAAGAGATGTGCATGAATATTCATATTGGGGACATGAGGTAGATTCAGTCATCTTGGATCTAGGATTAGATATCAATATTCTAACAAGGCAGACATTACAAAATATGGGGAGCCCAGAGTTTCTTTGGTTCCCTGTACAACTGCGATTGGCTAACCAGGCCAGAGTAACACCGATTGGGTGAGTTCCATGTCTTGCCATGGAAGTTGAAGGAATGAATAATTATGTTGATTTTGATGTTATTGAGGTTGTTGATGACAGAGGATCCTTCCCCGCGTTGTTGGGGATTGGATGGGCCAATGAAAACTTGGTGGTGATTAATTTTAAGAAGTGAGTGATGAACTTTGAGAATCATGACATTTGAGTCATAGATCCGATGGATCCAACTGAAGGGCGAAGATATGTTGAATCGGTTAGGGAAGAATCTGTAAGAGGATGGGATCATGCATATAAAATTTCAGAAGATTACATCCATTTGACTACCGACGGGGAACTTGGTTGGCACAGCTCTAGCTATGCATCTTCTGACTTTGATGATGCTTTAGAGAACTGGCATAATCGAATGCATGAGGTATCGCTAAGAAAGTGTGGCATGATTACTCAGTCATTGTGTTGAGACGCAACCGAGACTGTTGAATTACCAATATATGAATGGCTGCTAGAGTTATCCGATTTTCTATTGGAATTTGAGGATAAAGTGTCAGAACCATAATGATTGTTGGCATTAGATAAAGCGTTGAAGGCCATGCCAACATGTTGGTGGGTGACACATAAGAATTCGATCAAAGGGTGGTCATAGTGGCGAAGATTGATAAAAATTCGCTTCGGCACTGTAGAAGAGTACCACACTGGAAGTTACAATGGGCGGAATGACCTTGGTGATCATCTGATCGAGTGTTCGACCTTGTGGGAATCGCGACCAAAGGATGAGTGGGTCCATGCTTTTGTCCACACGTTGGATGAGATTCCATGATCATGGTATGTATAGGCTGAGTTGCGCAGAGAGATTACTACTTATGAAGAGTTAAGGATTTGCTTCACACACACCTTTAGTTTCGTGGACATCAATCCATCTATTCATAATGCACTGTAGCACACCCGCGACGTTGTTCTGAAGGTAGTTCCATTTGCATATCCAGTGGATCCACATGAGAGATGTCTGATGCAGTCGATGATGGAGTGCTATAATATGAAAGGGGGACCTGAGGATGATGATCTATGGAACATCAATATTCTAGAAACATAAGGGAGTCGGGATGTCACAGCACCTGACGTACCAACGGATCCAATGAATCAACCATTAAAAATTCGGACAGTCAACATTGGGATAGAGGAGAACCCAAAGTTTGCGAATGTTGGGGACTACTAGGATGAAGAAACCATGGGAAAGATCGAATATCTACTACATGAATTCCAAGATTTATTTCCTACCAAGTTCTCTAAGATGAAAGGAATATTGGAAGATCTGGGAAAGATGAATATCCCATTGAAGCCAGATGCAAAACAAGTAAAGAAGCAGCCGTATCGCTTGAATCCAAGATACAAGGAGAGGCTCAAAGTTGAGCTCGATAGAATGTTGGATGCTGGAATAATAGAGCCAATTGAGGAATCAGAATGGATCAGCCCCATGGTTGTCCAAGCAAAGAAAATAGGTGAAGTTTGGATTTGTGTCAACCTTAGAAAATTGAATGATGTGTGTTTGCATGATCTGTTTTCAACACCATTCACTGATGAGGTGGAGGTCAATAAATATAATCATTCATGGATGGATTTTCTAGCTATCACAAAATTAAGATTGCAAAAGAATATTGTCACAAGACAACCTTTGTTACTGAATGGGGATGTTTTCAGTACACTGTGATGCCATTTGGAGAATGCACGTGTGATATTCTCCTGGATTGTTGTCGTTGCATTTAAGGAATTTATTCATAGGTTTCTAGCGGTTTATATGGATGACTGGACAGTTCATGGATTGATCAGGAACCATCTGGAGAACCTGCAGCTGATGTTAGAGTGATGTCGATAACATCAGATCACACTGAACTCGAAGAAGTGTACTTTTTGTGCACCTTTTGGGATGTCGTTGGGACACATTGTTTGCAAGCAAGGACTATTGCTTGACCCTGGAAAGATTGCGCTAATTTTGAGCTTGCAACCACCTACAAATGTGAAGCAACTTAGAGCGACACTGGGGCACACAGGATACTACAACAAGTTCAGACATGGTTATGTTGCGATCACAACTCCTGTGGAGAGATTTATAAAGAAGGATGCGATATTTGTATGGATTTCAGAGTGTCAAGAAAGTTTTGAGATGCTAAAGGAAAAGATGGGTTCTGCACCAATACTAGTTTTTCTTGATTGGAATAAGGAGTTCCATGTCTATTTGGATTCATCATCAATTGCACTGGGAGTGGTGCTATCACATTGAGGGGAAGGAGATCTTGATCACCCGATTGCTTTTTGTAGTCGGAAGCTTTCTTCTGCGGAGAAATATTATACTACAACAGAGAAGGAAGGTGTGGTGATGGTATATGCACTACAAAAATTTTGACATTACCTATTGGGCGGTCATTTCAAGATGTCTATTGACCACTCTGATTTGAAATACCTAGTCAATAAGCCTGTGTTGGGGGGGAAGATATGTCGTTGGCTACTTCTCTTTCAAGAGTTTGATTTTGATATAATTGTGAAGACGGATCACTTGAATGCTGGACCAGACCACTTATCACGGATTAAGACAGGTGAAGAACCAACACACATTGAAGATGGATTGCCATATGTGCAACTGTTCATAGTTGAGATGGTTGATGATTATTATGAGAAAATAATTCAGTTTTTGGCGACAAGAGCAACAACAAAGGAGATTACTACAAGTCAGAAGAAGCAGTTGGTTGTTAAGGCCGTGGATTTCCAATTGATTGCTGGAAAACTCTATAAGCTCGGACCAGATGAGATATTAAGGCAATGTGTCCTACCACATGAACAAGGCTAGATATTGGTAGAGGCACATGTGGGAGTCACCGGTGGACACTATCGAGGTTGCGCTACTGCCAAGAAGCTTCTCTGCGCAGGGCTTTGGTGGCCCACTTTCAATGGTGACGCGATAGATTATGCGCGGACTTGTGATGTCTATTAAAGCATTGTAAAACCATCAAGGAGGGATGAGATGTCATTGGTACCTCAGGTGATGTTGCAACCATTTGATAAATGGGTTGTGGACTTTATGGGACCAATCAACCCACCTAGTAAGACAATCGGTGCGCGGTACATAATTACAACAACAAGCTATTTGACAAGATGGGAAGAGGCTGCATCTATTGTAGATTGCACCTACGACAACAACGAGGTTCCTATTTGACAACATTATTTCTTGTTTTGGGTTCCCAAGGATATTGATGAGCCCAGGAGAGTCACTTCATCAATTGCACAGTTAGCACATTGACAGAGGAACTTCAAATAAAACATAAGAAGAGTACCCCATATCATCCACAAGCAAATGGGGCAGTGGAGGCGTTCAACAATGTGTTGTAGCATGCGCTAAAAAAGGTATGCAATGCGAACCATGATGACTAGAATTTGAATATTCCAATTATATTATGGGCATATCGCACCACTTGCAAAATATTGACAAGATAGACACCATTCAAATTGGTGTAAGGGAAAGAGGAAGTCATGCCAATCAAGTACATTGTTCCAAGTTTGCGCATAGAAGTACCGATAAGCATGGATGATGAAGAAGCATTAGAAGAATTCTTGGCACACTTGGTGAAGCTCTAGGAAGATCGATTTCTTCCAGTTTTTCACTAGCGCATTGAGAAGGATCGGTTGTTACACTGAAATCTCGCACTCTTGATCCATGTGTTAACCCTTTTCCTAATCCCCAAATTTATCTCTGCTAAAGTTGACTGAGATTGATATTTTCCTGCTTTTTCCCCTCTTTAGGAAGGTCGAATCTCTTGTCCTTCATGCTAGGTGTGTCGAAGGCACTTTTTCCCTTCATTCTAGGTGTGCCGGCGCCAGCGCTCTATCTCCCACTGCTAGGTGCACCGACGATGCTTTTTCCCTTTTTGGAAAATGCGTCGATGGTGTTTTGAGGGAAAAAAATGGAGCTTTGAGGCCCTTCTCGAAGGTGGATGAGGTGGAGCTCTATCCCTGTTATCTAGGTGAGGTGTCATTCGGTTCCTAACCTATAGGAAAGATCCCTTCGATCCCTCCTCCTAATCCTCAACCTATTCTATCCCTTTAGCCTTATAAATTAAACCCTCTCTCCATTTGGAAGGGAGGAAGGACTATGGTACTATTATGCTTGTGGAATTTCTAGGTGATCCCTATCATCCTTTGGGAGGCTTACTAGCTTGATTTGGAGGTTTTGGCTTGGATTGTTGGATGGAAGATTGCAGTGTTAAGGCTAGGTTATGATGTTCCTTCTCATTGTAATTATATGTATCTCCTTGATTACATTAATACAAATCTCTTTCCATAAACATTGTTGTGTTGATGATGTTTAGAGATTTCTTCCTTAATTGTTAGCTTAGATCAATTCATGTGTGGATACACATGTGTTGTTTTCTTGTTTCCATTTTCTTGACAGGGTTTTGCAGCTGAAGATCTGAAGATTCTAGAGCTTGGATCAACAAAGAGAGAAGAGGATTTGCATATCACAGGTAAGTGATCTATTTGTTTCTTTGCATTTCTGTTTGATCTAGGAAAGTAGATTGTATTATGTATTTGATTTGTTCTAGATCCACTTGGACTAGGGATATCTAGCTTGATTCCAATTGAGTATATTTATCTGATAACATCGACAAAAGGCTTGGCATGATCGAAATATCAAGAACAAACAATTTCAGCAAGGAGACCTGGTACTAATGTATGACAGCAAGTTTGCGAAACATCAAGGTAAGTTACAGATGCATTGGCTAGGTCCATATCTCATTAATTCCATTACTTCAGGAGGTGCAGTACAACTGCAATAGTTAGATGGTGTGATACTGCCAAATCTAGTGAATGGTAGCAGGTTGAATCCCTATAGGACGGGCCCACAACCATGCGATGCTTGAGGAACTACACGATGAAAAAAAATCTTTGTTTTTGCATGAGAGGGTATTTAGGAGGATGGCGTGCTAAGAGGAACTGGATATGCAAGTAGAAGAGTTACTATCGCAGTTAGGAAGTTATGCCACAATGAGTGCAGGGCCATGATAGCGTCAAATCAACAATAAATTCGGTAGTTAAAACAGTTAACCGACGACACTCTTGGACGAGACACGTATTGATGATAGATTTGACCATTGGATTGGTAGATCAACGATGGATTCAGGCAATTAATGCAAGATTTGGTTGTAATGATGAAAAGGGATCGTAATGATTTGGTCATCATGGGAGGAAGATCGATTTGGTGCTATAAGAAGTGGGTGAACACGATCAGAATTCACCATTGTGCAAGTCTGAGTTGTTGATAGAGTTGTAGAGATTGTTGCAGTGAGTTGTGTTCCAGTGATTGTTTGAGTTCCCGAGGAGAGTAAGGGCTAGTACCCATTGAGAAATTGCAATAACATTTGCAGCATGCTGCGTGAGGGGTTCATAGTAGAGGTTTCCAATGAGAGATATTCACAATTCATCAGGGTTCCCATCGAAGAAGAAATTGCAAGTATGCTGGTAGGTTCATCATCTGTTCCAAAGAAGAAGAGGGGGGCGTAGTGGCCCAAGTCCCCAGTTTAGAAGAAGCGGCAGACAAGAATGTGTGTGTGGGGATAAGAGGAGACACCTACATAGATGGGTCCATCAACATCACTGGATGAAAAAACATCAGTCCTCCTAGGGGTATCCATTGTGAATGTCCTTGGTTATGTGCCTCCCTATCAGCCTGATGCGAATCCCAGGAAGATGACAAAGAAGCAAAAGTACCCAGTCAAGATGCCGATGATTCCACAGGGAATGATATGTACTAGGGACATTGTTCCCTTGCTCACGTGGATAAAATATGAGGATCATGATATGCTCACATCACCAGATATTACTAGAGAACCATCTCTACCCGTGACATAGGCGGGAGGCGTCCCAGTAACACGGATTCCACATGACTAGGCGCGAGGCTTGGAGATATCGAGATTGTTGGGACTGATTAACATGCCACATTTTGGGAGGTTGAATGAGGCAAATGCATGCGTGAAGCATCTCTTGGCGTGATTCCATGGAGGAATTCTATGGCTGGACCAGCAGGTCACAGTCACTGTGGCACTTATTTGAGAGATCACGGAGTTGACCAAGGAGTTTCCCGACCCATCACAGTACTTTAACATGAAAGATAACGAAAGGAGGTTGGATACACAACTAAAGAAAATATACAACCCGCAGCATGACGGATGAGCATACCACGTTGACGGTATACACAAGATGGCGGTTCGCATTGCTGCGAGGATTCTGGCTAGTAGGGTTGTCAGAATGAACATACCTAACCAATGTAATTTGGGGTTTATCACTGACACTAACAAGTGTGCACAAGGGGTGCAGATGAATTGGTCGATTTTATTGATGAGCCAGTTGACGAATAATGCACTCATAGTCCATGTGGGGCAGCGAGCATTCACATATAGTTGGTTACTCATTTTGATTGCATTGGTGGCTTTGATGGAGCTAGAAGATTATCAGGGGATGGACGTAGATATGGTGAAGGTTTGTAAGGGAGCACGATACAAAAACATTTGGTACGTGAAGGAAGAAGAGTGACTGAAGGACTGTGTAATTCAGTTCTGGATATACTAGGAGGCACTGCAGGCTGCAGCAGTGAAGGTTCCATGTCTGGCAAAGGAAGCAGTAGTGAAGTACTCATGATTCATTCAGTTTGCAATAGGGCCACATGCCATTCATGTGCATGCCTGACAAGACCAGGATAAAAAATGGCTTCCCACAACATATAAGGTTTCTGATGTAGGGATGGGGACTATTATAGGCTAATTGGCACCAGGAATGGCGTGAACCTATCAGCATTGAGGAAGTGTTGATAGGTCCTCTAGCTGATACACCGGTGAATCCTCTACTTGACCCACTGAGTGATCATGACTCTGATGAAGTGCCAAAATGGACCCCCATAGATTCATATGTAGAGCAGCTGTTTGAGGAATCCCGTATGAAGAAGAGGAAGGATCGAGCTATGACCAACATCAACGTACTAATGACTAAAGAGAAATTGAGATGTATCATTGTGGCTATTACAACAACGACTGATGCAGCAAGAGAATAGATGAAGAAGAAAGCAATAGACAAATTTGGTGAGGTAAAAAATCACCTTGAATCTTTAATTGATGCATTTTTGAATAAGGTACCAGAGGAAACCATTGTGCAGAAGGTTGGCTCGATCAGCATTGGGACACGAATTCATAATGTGAAAATTCTGCTGCATGCGATCGAGACCAACAATGAGGAACTCAATGCCTCACTTCAAAAATTGTAGTATCTGTTAGTGGACATCAATGCGCTGTCGACATAGACATTGGTGCACATGCAGAGGGTTTCCAATCGGGAGTTAGTGGACAGGGAGCAAGTAATAAACGATCACTTCTAGAAGTCACATGAGAAAGAGGCTAATGCACGAAGGGAGATTGAGGCATTGAAGAAGGAGCAAGAGCAGCTGATTGAGGAGAACGCAAAGGCAATTGAGGCACTTAAGAAGGAGCAAGATCTCTTGACCATGGAGAAATTGAAACTTTGGGACAACAAATTCTACTTGGAGAAAGCAAACTCAGTTGCTTGTCAACAAATGCCTGAGAGCACAATAGAACTGGATGCAGAGGCAAAAGCAGAGTGGCTTGGAGCCATCATTGCACAATTACAGTGGGAAAATGCGTACTTACAGGACCTGGTACATATAGACACACCACCAGAGATAGTTGTAGAGAGGAAAATCGCTATTGAGGACTTCACAATACAGCTGGATGAAATGGAGCAAGAAGTGAAGCAAGTAATTGACGTGACTATACAATTTTGGGGAACTGTAGTTCAGGATGTGCAGTTGGAGAAATTGAACACATAGTTGCACGAGGCCGAGGGGCAGTTGGAAACATTGAAGACGTCACTTAAATAGATGCCCCCAATGGTACAGATCATAAAGACTGCGAAACTGAAGAACTTGTAGCAGCGGGTTGCAAAGGCCAAGGATCATCAATAGAGGCATACGATGCAATTAGATGAATTTCAAGAGATTGGTTGGCAAATCTCGGTAAAAGAAGTTTCAGTTATACAACAAGTTCAGGAGGGAAGAAAGCATGTCACAACAAAGATTGTTGAGCACCCATTAGAGCATGGAGTGACATAAATATGGGAGACTACTAAGCAAATCAAAGAACAGGTCAAGGAAATTACCCAACAATACGGGGACTTCAAGGTGAATATCAATGGATGCACCATTTCCAGTTGACATGGCTCGAGGGCGAGCCATAAGATTGTGTTGGGGGGCTGTTGGTAGGAAATTTTGGGCTAAGTTAGCTACACAGCATCGTGGATGCTGCAGAAGGTCAAATATGTTGCATAAGATGGAAAACAACGCTCAAGGTACAATTACAATATTTTATGTATTTTGGTCATATTTTGTAGATTTGGACCACATTTTATTGATTGTGGTCATTATTTTGTAGATTCTGTTAAGAAGTAGTTAGGAAGTTGGTTAAGTGGACCACCAATGTAAAGGCGCAAGCCTATAAATAGATGTAGAATCACAAGTGTTAAGTCTTCTTCCATTTTTGGTTTTTCACTTGGATACTTTTTGAATATTAAGATATGATTGTGAACTGAGGAACTGATTTGGAGAATCTATGTTTTGCTGCGAAGAGTAATATGAATAATTAGATCTGTTGAATAATGTTGCACTAAGTTGATAAGTAGATGCACAGTCCTCCTTCATACTGCAGAAACTTGGTTCTGACATCTCTCCCTCGAACATCTCGGGTGAGACTTCATCTGCTCTACAGGTGTTGGCGAATGGGGTAAACCTATTTGGGTCGGTGCTCAGGGGGATCGTGATGTATTGGGTGTCAACAGAGAGTGTACTCCTATTGACGGGTTTTGTTTCAACACCACCCATGCACCTTTAGCGAGGGGGACCTAGTACTTGTCTATGACCAAGCCAAAGATAAGCTAGGGAAAGGGAAGTTTAATTCCATGTGGTATGACCCATTTTTCATCCATTGATGCATCAAAAAGTGAGCATATATACTTGTTGACTCTTACAGTCACCTATTGAATAATCCCTGCAATGGGCTCTACCTCAAGAGGTTCTATGCCTGAAATCACTCACCATGAAGTACACTTGTGCCATTGTTTTTTTTTCATCATTCTTTCCACTAGTATCACATTTTGTTTTCTTGGTTTTTCCAAATGGATCCTACCTCACCATGCTACGTTAGTTTCACTGACGGGGCAAGTAGATGGTCTCCTAATCTCACCTCAGATGCGTGGGCCATTTATTCCTTGTCGCATGAGTTGATCCATATTGATGTAATTTGCATTGGTGTTGCTACCAACAATGAGGCTGATTATGATGGTATCGATGGTCTCATGACCATCGTCCTCCACCTGAATATTCATCACCTTGATGTCTTCTTAGAATCCTAGCTGCTTGTCTCCCACTTGAATAATTGCTATGGGGTACGCAATCCTTGCCTCTTTAGAAAGTTTCTGTGCACTAGACACTTGGTAAAAAAAATTAAATCCATTTCATTCATGCATGTTCCCAGAAGTCTTAATAGTCCAGTGTACCAGATGGCTAATGAAGTTGTAGAGTGGCACATCAATCATCGCATATAGGAAGTAAAATGCATCATCCATCATCATATAGTCATGCATACATATTTCATATACATCATATAGGCATAACCATAATCATAAAAGAGACTCATAAAAAACCCATAAAAAACACATAAAAAGGTGCATCCAGATGCATATATATATCATATCATAAAGTTTAGTACAAAATGAGAAGCTCCATAAGCTTTCTCTACTGATCATACACACCATACAAAAATCCCCATGCACCAACAAATTGGGGGCAACATCATATGCTACTAGTCTGATAACTCGGTGTCCTCATCTGAGTTCTCCTCCTTATCGGAGCTCTCCTCCTCCATAGGCATGTCACCATGTGTTGCTACTCGGACATACTCAGAAGTGACTAACATCCTTCTCATAAGGGAGATCCACTCTGGATGATCCCTGTAGCATACGACGATCAATTCGTCGTCAAGGTACTGCCACCCATCGTCGGTGACCCCCTCTAGCAAACACTCCACATCTAGTCATAGTGAGTCCAGTGTAGCACTCCATCACCTTCTCTATCCATGAGAAAGTGGATCTAAACCATCCACTATTCCCTCGCATATCTAGTATCCTACTGGAGTGCGTGGCCCCATGTTTACACATGCACACAGAATCTCATCAGTATCTATCACACACATGATATACGTACCACTAAGCTAGTAAGATATATATGAATGTAACCACAAAAGAATCATGTATATGTACCTCCAGGTCCCCAGACCTACCCTAGAGGTCAAGGCATCTCTGGGTCTCCCCGGTAATCCATCCTAGCATATGGATAGCCCTATATGAGGACTGGAAGCTGTCGCCACTATGAAAATAAATCTTGGGTAAAAAAGCGACCCACCAAACTGCCTCCCTCTTGAATCATCATCTTGCACCACCTCATCATCCGAGGCTCGTGAGCTCCCCAATCACGCACCGCCAGATGTGGTCATAGAGTAGGAATTCGTTTAAAGAAAAATGAGAAAAATAACAAGGGGAAACAAAAATCCCCTCCCATCGAGTTAGCACGGTTCATCCCACACCGAAACACAGTCAAGTACATTTGGACCCACCCATAGCAGGTTCCCCTCAGCACACTCTCCGCCATCAGGAGCTGACCACCTAATATCTTGTGCGGTTCAGTCAATCCTAATATGTGCAACACCATCAATGCCACTACTTTAGTTCTGTAGACTCTCAATGTCACACACTAATATGTATGACTTGTGCACAAATGATGAGGCACATAAATTCCTATGACATAGATCATCCATTGACACCCCTCTTGGGAGCTTCGACATTGTGTTGCCGATCACGCCCATTACCAGGAGGCCTATCAAAAAGTATACATCGTGGGGTGTGATCTCCAACTACTCACCCTGAATCATGAAGCACTCTGCCTCCCAGGCCTAGTAGCTCACAATATTTTCCAACAATAGTTTTGCTAAACACATCAATGAGATCTAGAAGAACTTCCACATCCCACATCGAGCGAGTGTATCATGTATTGTCATATCATCACTTACCTCCCATTGGAAATCCCTAATGTCTCACTCTCACCATGCGACTTGAGGCATCCTACACAGACACATAGTCCTTGTAGGACCCAGTCATGCAAAAAACCCTCATTCTAGGATAGGTCGCACATGTTTGGCCTTTTTGTGCGACCCAAGTCACTCAAAAAAGATGAACAGGTGCGACTGGGTCACTCTTATCTGTTAAACATGTGTGACTTGGGTCGCGCCTGTGTCCACAATAGGTGCAACCGGGTCTCATTTGTCTTCCCGATAAGAGTGACCCGAGTCGCTCCTTTTCCCTCGAAAATAGCAATCCGACCCCGAGAACCCTTTGGGCTCAACCAAGGCCCTCAAGGTGAGGAAAACCAAAAAATAATACACTGGAAAAGACGGGTTTGGCCAAGGTTACCTCCAAGTCACAGATTTGAAAACCACCGATCCAATCGAAAGAAATAAATAGTTGTGTTATAGGTCCCTCCACTCCAACTTAGCACTGCACAATGAAAATTACAAGTGTCATGTGGTCCCCCCTTGTTTATAGGCCTCCATTTGGTCTATTTTTTCTTTTGTGCACCACAGAGTCATCCGACGTCTGTTTTTCATGTCGTTTGCACCACCTGGTTCGATTTTCCTCCCTATGTATTTTGACAAGACCCTCTTCTTGTGATCTCTTGATTATTTTTTGGGTGATTTCCTGGAATTCACCTTGATTTGTGTGCCATCACTCAAATCACCCCAAGAATGTATTGGCATGTTCATGAGCCATCCACTCCATCCATATTCCACAGTTGGCCTTATTTTACTGCCATCCATCGTCCCGTAATAAGGCACCATTAGTGTTCCACTATTATTCCTATTAGCTATGTTTACAACATAACATCTTTCCATACATCGAACACTTCCTCCTTGCTTGATTGACCATTATAGAGTTTTTGTTAAGATCTTTTTTTACTCCTAAAAAGAACGAAAAGATTGTCGAGCATGCTTGCATACTTTCATGCTCGTTAAAGTATTTGAAAGTGTGTCTATGTGGCCTCATTTATACCCTTTTTTTGGACTACGCAGACTATTAAAAGAAAAGGATCAACCTAGCACCTTCCAGCTAGGAACATTTCCCTTTGTATCCTTTTGTGCTTTCTTGGACATTGGTACCGTAACTTATGAAAAAAATCATTATGGGTTGTCTTTAAGCTCTTTTCCAACCCTCTCATCAAGAAAATATCGCAGAGAAAACTTGGTTTCGTTCATTGTCGTAAAAGTATTTGAATGATGGTCTACTTAATATAGGTTTAATATTTTCCGGCCTGGTTGGTGTTGGAGCAGGGCCCCGCAGCTATAGGAAAAGCTGCTATATCGGAACAAGAAAGTCAAAGGAAATAGTACCTGAAGCGGTCGAGAGGAGAGCTCAACCACTGCATTTAAGGCAGCAGTGACGACAAGAGGGATCAACTACCCTCATGAATGGAGAAGGAGCAACAAGCCGAGGTATTAAAGGCAAAGGACAGAAGGGGAGCGACCGAGGAAGCGGCGCCCATACCCACGATTAGCGCCGGACATCGTGGAAGACTGTAGAAAGCTGCAATGTGACCAGTAAGCGGTAGTTCAAAGTACAGATAGGCCGACTCTCACAGTTAGGGTTTTGGGTTACTGTTGGGATAGGCCCATAGTTTTGTATCATGGTGAGACCTTCGGGCCACCTATTTAAGCATGTATTTTGTATTATGAAGGGTTAGCTAAGTTGAGCTAGACAGTTAGACAAACAACTAGTTAGACAGTTAGCTAGATAGATAGACAGTTAGATATTGAAGAAGAGTTGAGCTCTGGTTCTGAGTTCAGTCTGTAGTTATCTTACTGTAACCAGCAGCCAACTCCTTGAGCATGAATGTAACAATCCACAGGGATTGAGAAAGAGAGAGAGAGAGAGAAGATATATTGTAAGAAGAAAGCAATATTAGAGAAGAGCTCTAAGAGAGAAGGGCTCCCAGCTGTGTGCGTGGATTTTCCCAGAAGATCTCAAGCTGCATAATAGGTTGCAGTGGAACTGTGTTACTCTCTCTAGATATAATATAAACACAGTTCCCGTGGACGTAGCTTCCTCCCTGGAAGTGAACCACGTAAAATCAGTGTGTTGTGTGACTGTGTCATGTGATTGTGCAATACTTATTTGCTATCTGTTATTCGTTACATGAACGTTGCTTATTAGTTAATGAATGTATGTATGCTATCCTTCAGTTGCAGTAACATAGAAGGTTAAATGTGAGTTGAATATGTTAAGTATTATGTATATGAGTTTATCAGTGCTTGATTCATGACAGTAGCAACAACCGTGTTAAGTGACTTCTGTATATTTAGTTCAACGAGTTGAGTGTGATTGATGCTAAGCATGTTAAACTGTAGAAGCTTAAGAGAAGTTGTTTAAACACCTTGATGAAGGTTAACTGAGCTATTATACCCAGAAAGGAAGCCTCTAGACCTTGAGAGTTGTTGAGTATACTGAGTCTTACTGTAGGAAATATCGCAGCGTAGAAAGGCGATATCGCACCCTCGGAGGAGCTGCGGTGTGAGATATCGCAGGTTAAGAGCTGAGCGAAAGAGTAAGTTTGCGCATCGTCCTAGAAGCTGCGATGCGATAAGAGCCAGTCCCGTAGAAGAGTCAGCTAGGAAGAGAGAAGCAACCTGTGCTGAGAGATTCAACTGGTTAAGTAGAGTCAAGAGAACCCAGGATGCTACAAAACCTGGTTGAGGAAACTTGATTCTTCAGCCAACCCATTTAAGATCACTGCGGGTGAGACTTCAGGCCGCTCTGCGGTCTGTCATCGAAAGGGACAGTGAGCTAGGGGTTTTGTTGGTACAATAAAGTAAACCTGGGTCTGCACGTAAGAAGCCAACAGTTGGAATACTTATGGTAAAGAAGTCTCTCTTCCCCTGTGGTTGGGAGATCTCTCCTTTTTACACTTTTATCCTTTTTCAGGCATAGGATACTACCATATGAAAAAGAGACCACACTGGATCCTTCTTCCTATTTTCAAACTCTCTAAAAATGAAAACACCATCGAGCATTTACCTTCTCGGGATCGGTAAAAATCCACGAGATAGTATCATATTGAGCATACTTATATCCCTTCATCGTGCTCCTTAAACTATGAAGATGCCCCAAACAATGTATCTAGGCACCACCACATATAATCTCACATTATGGAAGGTTTCCCACATTCAGTCTCCTTTGTTCAGAGTACTCTATGATGAGTCTCCCTTGGATCCCTTGGATATCACTAATCCATTTACCCTCCGAGTATTTCCCATTGCATTTATCTCCCCATTTTCACAGATATGATCCCTCTCCCATGAGTTAGTTTCTTTTGCTTCCAAGTCAGCCATGTCGTCATACTTTTAACAAAGGAATTTTGAGTTCCTTGTACTCCCCTGCCCATGTTTCCCATTTAGTGTCTCAATCCCCTGACTGTTCCACATCTCTGGTTATCTCCCTCACGCTTCTATCAAGGAAACATCATTTTCTTATTATTTGCAGGTATCCCTCTATCGATGTCAACACATCTATTCCAGAGGATAGACCCAAAAGTCTCTGTATCCTCATTTCATCCACCTCATTGATGTGTTCCTTAGAGAACTTGAAAGGAGTCATTAGCTCCTTTTGGGTTGGTTGTGTCTCATGTGCTCGACTTCAGCTACATCATTGCACCATTAATATTCATACAGGGTATTGGTTCCTTCATTATTTGGTCAAAGACCCTGGTTGTCACCTGACTCTAAAACATTGGTGAGTCTACCAGGGGACTCATACAGTTTCATGTCCCCTATGGTTTCTGGGTTGCATTGGAAATAGTGCTCGAAAGCCCCTCGATGTCATGCTTCTATGTATATCCAATAGTGGATGTTGTATATTTTACCACAGAGATTCTAAATCTAAGTCATTGAGTCCATACAAATGTGTGGGCCTCCAGATCCAGCAGAGCATTAGTTGTGATGATATTGCATTCCATGAGAATGGCATTGTTCCTATGTATTAGTTATTCATATCATATATGTATTCTACCTCCCATTAAGGCCAACATTATGTATCACCACTTGTATCTGTATTGATTGACTCCCATTATTTGAGCCTTGATTCCCATTTTATTTTGAGACATTGTTACGAGCATGGGTAATCCCACCTCATCCATATACATATCTGAGATGATATGTACCTCATCCATTTTTGAGAAGTAATACAAACCAAAAGCCACTATATGAGGAAACTCCACTCCTCTGCAGTCCTCTCCAATCTCTCCATATTTGTCACCATTTTCCCTTGATCTTATGATGTGTATCAACCATACGATGAGGGTCATCCCTCACACATCAGGGGGAAATCTATTAACACTAAAAATTGTTCACCTATATATCTATGGTATAAACCATAATCATACATCATATTCCCACCATTATTTCCTCTGGTTTTACCTTCACAATTAAATTTCCACTAAAAATGGTCCAAAACATAATTATTCCTTCCCCACAAATGAAGGGAAGATGAGCATTTATTGTGATTTATCCCCACTCTCTCCAAAAAGGACAAAAAATACCTAAAAATGAGAATGGTTCAAAATAATGATAGATAAGTACCATGGACAATAAAATACCATGGGTAATTAACATGGATAAAAAACCCTTGGACCATCCTATAAATACATTATGAAGGCCTCCCCCAAAATACTTTTAGTCACATTTTTTCTATCTCTCTCAGTAACATCATACACTTTTATCCATTATTCCCATATTTTGCCACACCATTTGCCACGATGTATGTTGATCTTGCTCCATACCCATTTGAATCCATTACCCATCATACAACTACCTGTGGAAGAGACTAGAGACCAAAACCATGGAACTACAGGACCATTTTGTAGGATGACTACTGTGGCCCAACTTCAAAAGAAAGGTGAGTTGATTGTTATTTTTTGCATTAGTTCGTATTAACTATTTGAAAAACCTAAGAATATTGTTGTTGTTGTTTTTATTTTCTATTATTATTTTTGAACTCTACCCTATGTTATGTATGAGCTAGGGTAGGTGATTTTGCACGTAGTTGGGGAGAAATCCCTACTACAGCTGAATTAGTTAGAGATTGGTCAAGTGGATGATTTTGTAACGACCTAGTGAGCCTAAAAGTAGAGTTAGAATTGTAGATCTAAGGTGGGGAATTATGTACTTGGAAACGTAATATATTTTTATGTATGAGATTGTTTGTTATGATCCAATTTTGGCATCGATTGTACGAAGATTCTTCCTTATGAATTGAATGGGATCGAAATCTTTTATCTTCTACATTGTAATGACTTGTTTATGTGGATAATGTTATATATGAAGAGTTGTTGGTATGAATTATGTTTTTTGGGTGAGATCTGTGTCGATCTCAATGGACAAGATGAGTTGAGGAATGATTATGATGCTTTTGTATTTTTCCCTTTAAGGATATCCGCATGATGTGGAGTATCACAATACTTTTTCGCTTGATGCATGTTGATATCTTTGTCGATATGAATTTGGGTAAAATAGATGCAAATCATAATTATGGTAGTTTTTGTTGATCTAAATCTGGGTTGATGTGATTATAAGTAGATCTCGTTAATAGTGCGGTTGCATCATATCTTACTGTGAACCTAGATTTATGGGTAATGTTGCGATACGGTAGAAGATAGTGCAAAGTCCTCTTCACCCAAAAGAAACTTGGATCCTGCAACCCTCCCTCAAACATCTTGGGTGAGATGGCACTTGCTCTACAAGCATTGCTAGAAAGGGTAAAACCTTCTCGAACCGATGTTTAGGGAGTCTAGGTTGATGGTTGTTGAAAATAGTGTGAAGTGAACCCCTGTTGATAGAGTTGTGTCAACAAATTTTTTCGTTTATAGGACTATAATACATAAATTAAGAGGACATGTTGTGGCATCTGACGAAACTGAAAATACAGGATTAGTTTGATAAGAAAGCCTGAGAGTTTGTGGAAGAAGAGAACCAAAACCTGAGATTGATGATAAAAGAATGGTGTTAGCACTCAAAATCACACCCTAAGGTCACGTAAAGGCGGGCCCTAAGGTAACACCATAACCGCTTTAGGAAAGGGAGCTGGATTCTTTGATTCCAGAGAGGGATCTCTCAAAAATACATCATTGTTGCTAGGGTTTTAGCCCTAGCTTGTACGAATGAGTACCTACTAAGGACAATGGATTCCTTAGTAGCAGTTCAATGTTATGTGAATTAAAAACTATAACTGAAATAAAAAGTTAAATCTAAACATGTATGAAGCACAAATAAGTAAAAGGTAAAGAATTATTTTATTGATCTTACCTCCAGTGAGGAGGTTGGTGAAGCCCTTTGCGGTGATCCGAGTCGATGGCTCCGAGCTTCAAGCTGCTTCTTCTCTTTCTCCAATGGTGGAAATTGGCCAAAAGGGGCTCTCAATGGTGAAAGTAGCTCAATGGTGAGCTAGGGTTTCACGAGCAATTTTGGCAGAGGCAGGATACTGTGATTGTGGATATTGAATGAGGGGTCCCCATCACTTATTTATAGTTGGAAAACATGCGGTTTTAGGGTTAGGGTTTCTTCCTCATTTTCCTCATTATTTTATATTTTTATTCCTTTTTTGCTTTTTTGGAGGAATTTTGGATATTTTTAGAGGAAAAGAGGGTTTTATGGCCTTTTGGAGGCATTTTAAGCCTTTTGGAGGCTTTTTGCATGGTTTTATGGGTTTTTGATGGAAATATGGTGGGAAAATGGACAAATGAGCCATGTAATGGGGTAGATGAGGTAGTGAACCCTTTTTGGGTGTTAACATATTGCCCCCTGATGTGCGAGGGCAGGAGCTCATCATATGGCCGATGGACATCATAAGTAATATTTGTTTTTTCTGGGGTGTGGAGAAGAGAAGAAACCGACTGGAGCCCAGAACAACGATCCCGAACCACCTGCAAAGGACTAAAAAGTACATAACCTCAATAATGGATGAGGAATCATCTGATCATATGGACGAGGCGGGCATTCCCATGCTCGTATCAGGATATAACCAAGTAATATAAATGGCCTCAAAGGCTGAATGAGGAATAATCTCAATATATGGACGAGGTGAGCATACCCATGCTCGTATCAAGATACATAAAAGTGACTGTGAGGCCCGAAAGGAGGAACCTGTAGGATACATAGAAAACCATTATGTATATTATAAGTGTCCAGAGGGGACACAACTCTGGAACATACTGCTGGGCGGACCATGTCTGAGCTGAACAACTGATACACTGGAATGACAGCAGTGCTACTGAATGTGGTTCCAAAGGAACTAATGAGCTGCTGGATCAAAGTGACAACGGTCATACGTGTAATGGTATACTGATCTGGAACTGAACTAGGTACTCAAGGAATCATGGAACTGGATGGCTTCCGAATACAATTGCCAACGCAGCCCGGACATCCACGGGAACATATAACTGGTCGTTCCCAAGTGACTCACCAATGTGCTAGAGTCGGGGGAAATCCGGGGTCTTCGACACATAATGGAAAGGATATACATCCTGCGCGATTCTCAACGATGCGAATAAGGTACTGAAGTCAAGCATGTGAGAAACAACTATTCGGAGAGGCAATGATGAGTCCTCCCAAAATGGTCCGTAGGCACTCATCACAGATGGTGATGGGTCCAAGGCGCAGGGGCCTCTAGGTCTATCCTCTGGAATAGAGGGGTTGTCGTCGACAGAGGGAGACCTGCAAATATCAAGGCAATGATGTTTCCTTGACAGGAGCGCGAGGTAAAAGACCAAAATGTGATAGTACTGATGGCAGGGTTGATAAACTGGGGTAAATAACTGGGCAAGTAGAGTGGGTGGACTCAAAATTCCTTTGTTCAGAGTATGATGGCAGGGATGATCGGGCAGCATATGGGACTGACTGGTGGTAAAGGGATCATAGCTGTATGGGATCTGAGGGTGAATGGGCTGAGGGAGACTCAAGTTGTGATGGTAGGATACTGCAGAATACTCTGAACAAAGGCGACCTTAGTGGTGGTGCTGCCGAGATGATCGATCATAGCGCCAAGGGGCGCGGGGGGACTTCTTCATGGGTTAGTGAACGAGAAGAAGTGTGGATATAAAATGGTACTGTCATGTGGATTTTACGAGCCCAGGACAGTTAATGCTCGTGGTTGCTTTCAATTTTAAGGAGTCTGAAAGCAAATAAGAAGACTCTGGAGTAATGGAATGATACTGTCGTGTGGATTTTACGAGCCCACGACAGTACATGCTCGTGGTTGCTTTCAATTTTAAGGAGTCTGAAAGCAAATAAGAAGACTCTGAATTAATGGCCAGGCAAGGAGGAAGTGTTCAATTAAGGGACATTGATGGTGATCAGGACTGAAGGTGGGGGGAACACTGGTGGGCCTCCTTGCGGGGTGAATGAATGGTGGCAAAATAACGAAACATTTGCAGTATGACAGGAGTGGATGGCGCATGTAAAAAGTGTGAAATAATCTGATGATGGCCGATGTGGCGCGCAAATTGATGCGGCAAGGTGTAGGGACGCAATGTTGCAATTGTACTAAGTGAGAGCAAGAAATGATCTCAAGCATCATCACGAGCTCGGAAAAATGAATCCGGCGATATAAAAAAGTATTAAAAACAGAGAACGACCGAAGTGGCATGTAAACCGAGACGACTAGTGGTGTCTGAAAAATGGGCAAAAATGATGTAGCAAAAAAGAACGCAACGAGGGGACCATTATGATGGTCTCGTCATGCTAATTCTAATGGTGGAAACGGTTCGAAAAATGGACTCCGTATGGGTTCAGAAAAGCCAAAACAAGAAAAGGTCAATGGACTATAAATAGTAAGTGGGCCCAACATGACATGTGTCATTTGACTATTGGACTTTGGTTCGTGCGTACAGTGGACCAGAGCTGAGTTGTCGTTTCTGGACGATCTGACCGGTGGATTGCAGATTCGGGAGAGCCAGGTATTTCGTTAAACTCGTGCCTGCATCATTTTTGGGTTGGGGTGTCGGGTAGTGGGTCCCAGGGGGTTTTTTGTACGGTCCACGTGGGTGGACCACGGGTTAGGAGGTCAAAGCCGCGGTCTCCAGCCGCGGGTTTCGACAGAGACAGGTGCGGTCTCCGACCGCGGGTTTAGTGTCGACATCCACGGTCGAAGGCCGCAACTGTGGGTCGGACAGTCGCGGTCGGAGACCGCGGCTGTGGGCTGGATAGCCGCGGTCGGGGACCGCGACTGTGGGCTGGACAGTCGCGGCCGGGACGCGACTGTGGGCTGGACAGTCGCGGTCGGGCCGCGACTGTGGGCTGGACAGTCACGGTTGGGCCGTGGCTGTGGGATGGACAGTTGCGGTCGGGCCGCGCTGTTTTACCTGTTTGGATGAGTGGGAAGGTTTATGATTTTGACCTGAGTCTGACGATACTTCGTTGTGTGTTTGACAGGATGCCGCGAGCGCTATGGAGGGAGCGGGAGATACCTGAGGAGATCGTGACTATTGTTCAGGAGGATCGCCGGGTGCGGTCGCTGCTAGGGCTTTTCAGGCTACTGAAGTTTGCTGAGGTGCCGATGATGCGGTCAGCAGGGTTGCTGCTGAACCGTTTGATTGGTTTCTGGGAGCCAGATGCACTGGCATTTCGAGTGCAGGGAGAGAGGGTGGACCTCACCCTGACCGATGTTTATTTCTTGACTGGGTTGCCCTGCCTGGGGAGGGTAGCTGATACACAGCCGCGGGTGGCTGCGGACTTCGATATTGATGATGTACGGGAGCGCCTCTGCAGGGCAGATGTTGAGGTGCATAGGAATGCACTCTTGGTGAGGGACTTCCGGGAGCCAGCGGTGCGGGCGATGGCCGCATGTGTGGTATGGATTTTGGGGTCCCAGTCACCTGAGAAGGTGTCTGGGGGTCAGATGCAGCTCGTGGAGCGTGTATTGGCTGGGACCTATTTTGCGTGGGGCCAGATGTTCCTGACTTGCGTCCAGCGACAGCTGACCGCAGCAAAGGAATCTGGCAAGGGATTCTGTTATGGGTCATTCCTGTGTGCATTCTTTATGGAGCAGGTCCCCACACTGCGGCCGCGAGTGCCGGTCAGAGTAGGGGGCTTGAGGGAGCCTAGGATGATTCGGTGGGGAGAGATGATGCGCCGCCGTGGTGGCGGGGATGTTGGGCGCTACTTCACTCAGGAGCTGTACATGCAATGGCTCCAACTACCACTGACGCTGGAGGACTATCCATACAGGGATATGGACTTCACGGGAGATTCGGATGCTCCACGGCCACTAGGACAGGCATGGGGGCCTGATGGTATGTATGATTTGTTTGCATTGTCCAGTTTTATGCTATATGATATATGGTTGATATATTGTGACTGACAATTTGGGTGTTTTTTGCAGATGTGGGTCCGAGGCCGCCGCCAGGACATGTGCCACGTAGAGGGACTGTAGCCATTCCCGCTTTACCTGGGCGAGGGGAGTTGCAGCGTCCAGATGCCGAGGGGACTCTAGAGTCTGTACGGGTGTTGTTGGAGCGGTTGCTGGAGGGAGTGACTGATGTGGGATGGCGTGACCTGGATCGGGAGGTGATTCAGGAGTGTATGGGGGCACCGTGTGATTTTAGAGGGATTGCGATCCGGGTGGCCCTATTGGCGGATAGGGCACGGGCACAGGTGCCCAGACGGAATGAGGACCCACTGGAGGAGGAGCAGGGGGAGGACTCAGAGGCTGCGGATACTGGCAGTGACCCAGGTTATGACTCTCAGTAGGGAGAGCAGGGGACTCTCCCCAATTTTTTGTAGCTACGGCCTGTACCTTATGAGGCTTTAGGATTGTACATACATTTTTTTTTTGTATAGCTGAGTACAGGGGTACTCAAGACATGTATAGCTCATGTATATATTTTTGGGTTTGATATATATATATTTATGCACATGGATGCACTTTGATGATGTTTTATCCTTGGTACGCACGTGGATGTGCTTTATGATGTTTTGATATGTTTGTTTTGCACGTGGATGCAAGTAGTCTAGGATGTTAGGCACGTGGATGCCCCTTGTGTTTTTTAATTTAATGTGACATGATTTATGTATGTTTAGGCACGAGGATGCCCCTATGGATGCAAATGTGGTTTTATGTTTTATGTATATGAATGCAAATGTTGATGCAATGCAGTCTTTTTGGTTTTTTATATGGTTTGGATGAGATGCTATGATGCATGATGGAGATGTTATATGGTGTGATGGATATGCCAATCTAGGATGTTATTGGCCATTTGATCTGCGACACTATTTAGAGCTCCGGGGACATGCGTGAATGTGATGGATTCAAACTGTCGGCTAAGTTGTTTTGTACGCAGGAATTTTCTAAAGAGGCAAGGATCGCGCACCTGGTAGTAGTTGTTGAGCTGGGAGACAAGTAGCTGGGAGTCTAAGAACACGTGAAGGTGACGTATGCCCATCTGGAGGGTAGCAGTCAGGAGACCGGTCACAGCATCATACTCTGCCTGGTTGTTGGTAGCAGCGCCTATACATGTTCCGTCAAGGTGAATCAGTTCGTGGGAAGGGGAATACAAGACCCATGCTGCAGAAGCCAGGTTGGGAGACCAGCGGCTTGCCCCATCCGCGTAGCCAATGTAACGAGGTGGAAAATGGTCCATCTGTGGGCATGCAAAAAACAATGCGTGTGAGATTATGGTCAAAAAGGTAAAAAACAAAAAGGAGAGCAAACTGTACAATGCAGACCAATGAGGTCGCGGCTTCAGTTATGGGTAAAAACGTTTAAGGTACAACCCATTGCGGGGGTTGCGTAAAGGTTGGCCTTTAGAGTTAGCTAACACGTATGCCCCCTTG
>LPNX011075209.1:58693-146716 GCA_001517045.1 Pseudotsuga menziesii
CGGGCTTTGGGGGCAAAAAGTTGGCAGTTATGACAATGCTTGACCGCAGTGATGCAGTCAGTGAAAAGTGTAGGCCAGAAGTATCCGGCGCGGACGACCTTTTGGGCAGTGGCCATCCCTGAGAAATGGCCGCCGCAGGCACCGCTATGATTATCATTAAGGACCTGTTCAGCTTCCTCGTGTGTAAGGCAACGACGAAGAATCGTGTCGATTCCTCACCGGTAAAGGACATCTCCAATGAGGAGGTAGCGAGAGGCTTGATGACGAATACAACGACGTCCATTACGGGTGACGGTGGGTCGGAACTTTTGTGTGCGCAGGTATAACAAGATATCACCGTACCACGGGTCCTCGGACGAGATGGTGAACAAGTGATTATCGGGTAACTCCTCGGAGATAGGTGGGGCTGGGATGAAGGAGGGGAGATCAGTGATGAGCTGGGCAAGCGCAAGGGCTTTAGTGCTCTTAGGTGTTCGGAATGTGAGGTCATATTCCTGGAGGATAATGACCCATTTAGCCACATGACCTTGCAGGAGATGCCGGTTTAAGAGATATACCATGGGGTTAGAATCGGCGACAACTGTGGTATGACTAAGTAAAATGTAGTTTCTCAATTTTTGGACGGAAAATACCACGGCTAAGGCTAGTCTCTCCTCATATGGGTAACGTAGGGTGGGCCAGACAAGGTCTGGCTAACGTAGTAAATGACATGCTCTTGGCGTGAGGTGTCTTCTTGAACCAAGACTCCGGACACAGCATGTTCAGATGCCGAGACGTAGAGGATGAAGTCGTGAGAGAAATCTGGAGGGGAGATCAAGGGGGCTTGTGTGAGAGCTTTCTTGAGGTCTTCGAATGCAGCTTCTGCTTGCCCGTACCAGACAAAGGGTACGTGGGTACGAAGCAGGCGCAAGAAACCGTGGACGGTTGTGGCGTAATCAGGAACGAAGCGTCGAAGAAAATTGGATCGCCCTTGCAGACTTTGGAGTTGTCGGAGCGTTCGAGGAGAAGGAAGGTCTAAGATGGATTGGAATTTCAGGGGATCAACAGTAATTCCTTTCTGGGAAATGATGAAACCCCACAATCGGCCTACCGGAACGCAAAAGACACACTTGTGTGGGTTCAAGCGGATACGATATTTGCGACAACGCAGAAAAACTTGCCGAAGGTCATCAAGGTGGTCTGATCATTTTTGGGAACGAGCTGTAAGGTCATCAAGGTAGACGAGCAGGATATGGACCAAATCATGAAAACAATAGGTCATGGCCCGCTGGAATGTGGCACCAGCATTTTTGAGGCCGAAAGGCATGACGCGATAGGCAAAGGTGCCCCATGGGGTAGTAAAAGCGGTTTTGTACTGGTCTTCCTTTCGGATTTGGATCTGATTGTATCCGGAAAAACCATCCATGAACGAGAGGACTTCATGCCCCGCACACGCATCAATGAGCTGGTCAATGAATGGCGTGGGGAAATTTTCTTTGGGACAGGCACAGTTTAGGTCGCGGAAGTCAGTGCATACTCTAATGGTGCCTTGTTTCTTGTTGACAGGAACAGGGTTTGAAACCCAGGTGGTATAGGCAATAGGATAAATGAATCCTGCCGTACGAAGCTTCTCAATCTCTGCTTTGACAGCGGGGAGTTTTGAGGGATGAATAGGACGCTGTTTCTGACGAACAGGGGGTACGTCAGGCCATGTGTCAATGTGGTTCTCTATAATGGCAGGGTCAAGACCAGGCATTTCGGTATAGGACCAGGCAAAGACATCACGGAATTCTTTGAAGAGTGTTTTGTATTCCTCGATCTCCTGCTCAGTGTAAGATGCTCCTAAAGCAATGAGTTCGGGGGTGCCTCCGGGGGCAGCGATATCAATTTTGATGACAGGTGAGATGTTGGCCATGTTACCCTCTTTGAAGGCGTCAGGAGCAGGAATAGGGTCTTTGAACCAGTCGACCTTGGGGGGAAGGAAGTCTTTGGACTCGACTGTGAATTGGGTAGCAGTGTTAGAGGAAGATTCATCTGGGAGGAAGTAGGAACAATGGTGCATGTCATCCCAAGGATAATCCGGGGCAGTGAGAGCTTCGAGAATTTCCTCATCCGTACGGAATGTTCGGGTCGTCAAATCGATTGACGGGAATGTAGGGACGGAAGAGATCATATATATGGTATTAATCTCTTCGGAAGAGGGAGAGTCTGGGGGGTGGATCTCTATAATGGTGGGTGATGGATTTTCAAGATCTAAATGGTTCATCTCAAAAAGAACGGGACTGACCTTTCCGGAAGGGGGAGAGACCGGGAAAGGGATTTCCTTAATGGTGAGGCGTGCCATCTCGAGATCCAGATTGTTTATCTCAAAGAGAGTGGTATGAACCTCTTCAGAAGGGGAAGAGACCGGGGAATGGATTTCCTTAATGGTGAGTGGTGCCGTCTCAAGATCCGGATTGTTCATCTCATAGAGAGCTATTCGGTACTCGGGGAGATCGGGACAGTGATGGGAGTAATGCCCGTAAACATCGCATAAGGCACATGAGTGATTAGTGCGCAGGGATTTGTCGCGAGGCGTAGGGGTTGGATCAAGATGGACAACCGGGATGGTGGGGTCGTCGTCGAGCATTTGCATGTACTTCTTTAATGCTGGTAACTGAGGACATAGGTGAGTCGCATGGCCCAACTCATCGCATAGCGCGCATTTGGGAGGAGCATGAAACACAGGGGGGTTTTTGACTGTCTTAGCAGGTGGGACAACAGTGTAAGGTTGGGGGCCGCTGCCCCCAGTGGGTTTGGTAAGAGGAGGGGGAGGTTTTGCGGAGGGCGAAGGGGTAGCGACACCGGGAGGTGGTTGACTAGTAGTGATGATGGGTTGCACCGGTTGCAGGACGACATCTGGTGTCGAGGGACGAACGGGAGGCGAAAGATACCAAACGGGTAATCCTAAGGTTAAACCAGGGAGGTTGAGGGTAGCCATGACCGGGGCGCTAGCCACTCCTGAGGGAGGGAAGAGGAAAGGAATGGTATGAATGGGTGTAGTACCAATGTGACTAAGTACCAAAGGGGGTTTAGGCAACAAAGGTGTTTGATTAGTAGGAGTCCGCGTGATGTGGGACAGGGTACATAGGTCGGACACTTCAGTGGTAGGAGACGGGGGTGGAATAGATGGGAAGGTTGAGATCATTGGTGCTTCGGAGTAAACGTCGGGACCCACTGAAGACACGAATGAGGTGGTGGCATCCGAAATAGGTTGTTCAAACATGGGGAGCACGGGCCCTATAGAAGAAATGACTGTGTTGGTGGTACCTGAGATAGGTTGTTCCACCATGGGGAGAACATTTTCGGGCGCCGCAGGGGCATTGGGATCGTGGTAAGTAAGTTGATCAACCGTAACTACGCGTCCCTCATGGGGGAACATCATGATACGAAAAATGGTAGAAGCGACTTCCCGCATGGCATACATGTAGCTGCGGCCAAGCAAAAGGTTATAATCCAGCTGGGCTTTGATAACCTCGATGTTGATTAGGACGGTTTTGCCAGCCAACTGGAGGGGGACATTGGTCAATAGGCCTTGTGGTTGAGCTGAACGGCCGTCATAGGCTCGCAACGCAGTAGAGGACTGCTGGAGAGGGGGGGATCCCATTTTCTGCCAGATGGAGATGGGCATGACACATGTAGAAGCACCTTCATCGATAATGCATCGATGGACGACAAAATTTCGAATGGAGACAGAAACTTGGAATGATAAATTGGAAGGCAGGCGGGGTTCGGATTGGTTCGGAGTGGGGTTATTGGAAGGAGGGGCTTCCGGGGTGGAGCCATATTGGTTCCGCCGAGTCTGGAGGTTGACCTCATCGGAGGACATCATCAACAGATGGTGGGTACCTGAGTCAAATATGGGTTGATCAGGAGCCACGTAAGTGATTTGTTGGATGGGTGCAGTAGCTGGAGGGGGAGCCAACGGTTCAGTGTTCACTAAGCCTTGGTTTGGTAAGGGGTTTTGTAGCACCAAAGGTGGCTGCTGAGGTTGTGGGGGATTGGGTGGTGCTTGAGGAGCCGCCTGTCCTTGGCGTAGTCTATCAGCAGCCAAAAGTTGTTGGACTCGCTCCATAAGTGGACAAAAATGTGTGTAGTGGCCATAGACCCCGCAAACAGAACAAGGATAGTTCGTTCGCAAATTAGGGTTTTTAGCCTGCTTGGGCGGGCGATCAGGGTTTTGGTTGGTAGGGGCCACGTTATTATTAGCGGGGGGATTAGGGTGTTGACCAGCTTGCTTGGTCTATTGGTTGTTCCCACGATTGCGGCCTCTGCCGCGGTTTTGTTGGCCCTGGTTGCGTTGGTTGTTCTGGTTTAGCGGCGGGTTTTCTTGGGCGTAAACCTGCCCTTGGGTAGTAGGTGGATTCTAAGTTTGCGCAGGTGCGGGATCGGGCTGCGGTGGATAATATGGAGGTGGAGGCTGCACTGGTACAGCTACTTGAGGGGGTTGTTGGTAGTGTTGTGGAGCGGGTTGTGGGTTTGCCGCAGGGGCTGGCTGTGGCTGGTAATAATGAGGTTGAGCTGGTGAAGGCGCAGGAGCTGGTGCAGCCTGCTGGTGATAATAGGGCTGAGGTGCGACCGGGGGGGGTGTAAGCAGGAGTCATATTACCGAAACACTGAGGTGGACATGAGGGTCCATGGGAATGGTGTTGATGTGGCATTTGAGCATACGAGTTGGTTGCTCCGGACTGTGATATAGCCCGCGAAGGTTCAAGGCCAAGGGTAGGACGGGCTATGGAAAATGGATGAGGCTGCGAAGAGAGACGGCCAATGATGCCGTCGGCAGCGTGGGATGCCCCCGGTGCATCGTGCTAGGAGGGATCGCCGCGAGGGGTGTCAGGTATGATGGTATAAATATAACCCGACTGGGCGTAAATAAGATCGAACTGCTGGGCTTTAAGGATAGCCTCTTCCTCCGACTGGGGTCTTTCGGCTGCCACATCCTTAGCAATGAGCGGAAGGAGGGATTTGAGGAACCAATCGAGGAAGATCCGGTCATCTAACTTGATTTTGCATAGGCTACGGCGTCGCCGCCATTCGTGAATGTGGTCTGTGATATGGGTATCCGTGTTCTGCCGGCAAGATAGGAGGATCTCCACGCCCGCGTCATAGCGGACAGGTAACTGGAAGAACTGTAGGAAGGTCGAGTCCAAGGACATAAAGGTGGCATGGGTTCCATGGGGCAGCTCGATATACCATTTGGCAGCAGAGCCAGTGAAAGTGCGCTGTAATAAACGGAGGCGAATGGAGTTGTCTACTATGGAATTTGAGGAACACCATAGATGGAAGGACATGATATGGTTCTGTGGGTCCTCACCTGCCTTACCCTCGAACTTAGGGATGTCAGAGGGGAGCTTGGTAGGCATGGGGGGCCACGTAGGGTCGTGTCGGATGGGGTCGTTGGTTAATCTGGCTAGGTCAGGTAGGTTGAGGCTAGCCATGTATGGCAAACTGGACGGAGGGTGTGACACGGAGGTGGGTTGGATCAAGTTGGGGCCCATGCCCCCAAGTGGAGGGGTGATGTGAGGGATGTTGCCCCCAAATGGGGGAACTAAGGTGGTGGAGGTCGGACCTACCCCACCAATGGTGGTATGAGTCACTAATGGAGTGGGGATAGGTATTCCCGCTGCGGGAATCGGTACTGTGAGGGGAACAGTAGAGGGGCATCCCGTGGAGGGCATACCCATGATAGGTGTGATAACTGGTGTAGTGGTGGATGTGCCACCAACGGTCCCTCCCATGAAGGGAGTGGGATTCATGCCAGCCATGGGGCTAGTAGGGGCGGTGTAAAGGGTGTTCTCGGATTCAGGCTCCGAGTTTGAGGTAAAATAAGGGGCGTCAAAATCTGGTGACGGAGTCCTATGCCGCTGACGAGTGGAGTCAAGTGACAAGGCTCGAGATCTACGATGAGTGGTATCAAGTGATCCGTGCTGTGGGGGCTCGCCTCTGAGGTGCCGAGAATGTATCGGGGAAGCAATGGTGATAAATGATGTCAAACCTCTGTGGGTTGAGGGAACTACAAACCAGCTCAAAAAACCCTAATGCAACCGAGCGTGCAGAAGGAGAGCTCAAAAAATACAGCGCTCAGGCCAAAAAACTAACTCAAAACACCCACTGTAACAACGTGCTACAATAGGCGGAGCGTCAACAAAAGTGGTCAGAATACCAATAAGCAGTAGGTTTCCTAAAAAATAAAAAACGGTGGACTCACTAGACCAAAAGGAGGCAAGGGAGCCTGCAAACACCTAACTAAAAGTATTATGATTCAACTAAGCATATCCTCTGCAAGGTGATGAAATCCAAGTCAGACAATATAAATAGGAAAGTCAAATGGCTAAAGTATCCCCCTACCGGGAGGGACACCGGGTACTCAAACCTATAAGTATGGCAACTAAGATACCCCGTTCATGACACGTCCAGAAAGGTAAATCTGCCGCTTGGTCCTTTAACCGCAATATTCCCTATACAGGGATATTCCGAGAACTGCGAAAGGTAGCCCTTCAGTTACTGAATGGAGTTCGGTATTCCACTCAGACCTCCGGAACCAATCTCACGACTTCAACCCTCCTAAGGGAGAGGCCTTCTGATAATCTGGTTGTGACCGTGTCAAAAAATACTAGGGGATTTTGGTTCCCTAAAGGACAACAACTATGTCTCAAGTGTAAATAACCAAGGGGTGTTATTGGAAGCCTATCCCCTTGATCCTACCTAACTACAAAAATTCTTTTATGTTCCCCAAGTGGGGTTAGAATGTTGGTTGAATTAAGTATTTTTTAAGTCTCACTTGATTTAGGTGACAGATTGTGTGCTGGTGAGGTTATGAACTGAACCCAGAAGAGAAGTGCCGGGGCAACTTCCGAAATAACAATGTAATTGAATGAAAAAATTTATACCATGCAAAATTTATCTGAATAAACAATGCTGAAATAATTCGGAATAAACAATGCTAAAATTTTTTAAACAATTCTGTAAACATGGGACAGAAAGGCTGTAGGGCTGCAGGTGGGACAGATGGTTGTGCAAGTGCAGGAAATATGGCAGCAAAGTGACTGGGTTTCGGCACGACAACGAGTGCAAAAATCAAATCGCGGATCACGGGTATGGGGCGAAATCGCGTGGTCAGACCACGGGTTTGAAGGCAAAAGTCGCGCGCAGGTCGCAGGTTTTTGGCTAACAGCGGTGCTCGGACCACGGGTTTGAAGTAAACAGTTGCGGTCGGGACGCAGGTTTCTAGCTAACAGCGGCGGTCGGACCGCGGGTTTGAAGGCAACAGTCGCGCGCAGGTCGCAGGTTTTTGGCTAACAGCGGCGCTCGGACCGCGGGTTTGACGTAAACAGGTGCGGTCGGGACGCGGCTAAGGGATGAAAAGGCGCGGGCGGACCGCGGGTTTGAATAAAACAGGTGCGGTCGGTCGCGGGTTTCTGGACAGAAGGCGCGGTCGGACCGCGGCAAACAGAGAAAAAACGGCGGTTTATGGCGTCCGAAAACGATAGCCGAAAGGACAAAACGGAAAAGAAAATAAAGAAAAAAGCCAGCGGAGTCGCCAAAACTGTTGCTAGGGTTTTAGCCCTAGCTTGTACAAATGAGTACCTACTAAGGACAATGGATTCCTTAGCAGCAGTTCAATGTTATGTGAATTAAAAACTATAACTGAAATAAAAAGTTAAATCTAAACATGTATGAAGCACAAATAAGTAAAAGGTAAAGAATTATTTTATTGATCTTACCTCCAGTGAGGAGGTTGGTGAAGCCCTTTGCGGTGATCCGAGTCGATGGCTCTGAGCTTCAAGCTGCTTCTTCTCTTTCTCCAATGGTGGAAATTGGTCAAAAGGGGCTCTCAATGGTGAAAGTAGCTCAATGGTGAGATAGGGTTTCACGAGCAATTTTGGCAGAGGCAGGATACTGTGATTGTGGATATTGAATGAGGGTCTCCATCACTTATTTATAGTTGGAAAACATGCGGTTTTAGGGTTAGGGTTTCTTCCTCATTTTCCTCATTATTTTATATTTTTATTCCTTTTTTGCTTTTTTGGAGGAATTTTGGATATTTTTAGAGGAAAAGAGGGTTTTATGGCCTTTTGGAGGCATTTTAAGCCTTTTGGAGGCTTTTTGCACGGTTTAATGGGTTTTTGATGGAAATATGGTGGGAAAATGGACAAATGAGCCATGTAATGGGGTAGATGAGGTAGTGAACCCTTTTTGGGTGTTAACACATACCAAGGCCAGATATATTGTCATGGAATGGAATTCAGATGTTGGTGGTTCAAACAAGGTAAATATGTATTGGGATATGGAGTCACAAGTACCAAGAAACACAGAGCAATTTGCATAGGAAATGTTTGCAAGAGCAGGGTAGTACTTCAATCATAGTCGGTATGTTTTGGGTCTAGTGTAAAATGAAGAACAATGACATTCCATTAATGTAGAGCACCGCAAGGATGAATTCTACACCAACTTTGGAAGAAGCATTTGGTGAATGTGTAAAATAATGGCTAGAGCATAAGAATATGAATTCTGAACCATTATACACTAAGTTAAAGACATGGAGAAAATATAATGGAAAGAAATAACAGGAAGCACATGCAGGTAAAGAAAGGAAAGTACAGACTATAATTTAGAAATACACAAGAATTCTTGCATTCAAATAACCAACATTCGTCTCTCTAACTTGTATTAAAGCAAATCAAAATTTCATAAACACAACAGTCTTACAGTTCCAACCAACCCCAACCCTTTCTCCCTCTGGAGAGAGTAAAATTATAGTGTCTCAGACCCCCAAGACCGACCTTGAAACAGATTCATAATTAGTTACAAACTGAAAAACAAACTTCTAACAAACTCTAACGTGGCACATTTGCAAGGATTTACGCAAAACAGGAATATGATGCAGAATACTGAAAAATAGGCTTTAAATATCCTCCTGTATATCTCAGCTGGTGATACTTGTGTGAAATATGAGATAGGTTATTATGACTAACTATGTTCCCGTCAAAACCCATGTCTTCATTTTCTACGATTCACCTCTATCTTCCAAGAATCTGATTTTGAAATCGATGACTCAGACAATAAACTTCAAATTTCAGGAAAAATACACTCTGAATATTCTTTCAATTCTCCCAATATGTGATACCTATGTAAGACATGAAGGATATTTTTGTATATTGGACTATTATGAACAAACACCTCGTCGAGTTTCGTAAAATTTACTCCCATTTGGTGGAAACAGTTCTTTAAATTTGATGACTAAAACAGTCATTTGAAAACCTGAAAAGTTGCCCTGTAAATAGCACTTCCATTCTCTCAATCCATAGCACCCGTGTAAAAAATGAGAGAGGTTATTGTAGATTAGTCTGTTTTGGAGAAAAAAACCTCTCATTTTCAGAAACTTCTTCTCGGTTTGGCATAAATAAGTCCCAGAAGTTAATGATTAAAAATTTCAATTCCATAAAAACTAACATGCTCTGCTGCTGCGATTGACATTTGGTACTATGTTTGTTGTTTCGCAATGATGTCTGGAACAATATCCTCAATATATTTACTGTATGTTCTATGAACTATAGTGAGATGAAGAAACTTGGTCAATGAAGGCCTCAACAACATCATCTTCAACACAAAACAAGGCTAACATGGTTTAAATAATATCTACAAAACAAACCTTTGATGTTTAAATATTTATTTATCCTTAACCTCACAGCATTTTCCATCAACAAATACTTGCAAACCATTGATTTTATTTTCAAAGCCATGGGATAAGAACACATGTGTTAACTTGCACGTTGAATAAAATTTCGTCAAACTTTACAAGATTAAACCACCTGCACTTTTCCACTACGAAATAAATATTGACCATTGATTCATTTACCCAATCCAACACATGTACTGACTTGTTCACCGTATAAAAATTTGCTGACTTTAAACAAATTAAAACAACTACACTTTCAATTTGCGGAATATGAGTGAGCCGTTGATCTATTTGATCAAACTATGATGCTTTGATGCATGTTTTCATTTTCACCATGACAATATTTATTCCGCAGATTTGAAAATATATTTTCTCCTTACAAGTTAATGTAGCGGAATTTTTGGGATCCGTAAGATGAAATTGAGTTTGATTTGAGCCATTGATCTATGTTTAATTTTGCAGAAGTTTTAATCATAATCCAACTCCTTTGGAAGAATGCCTATCAGCTGTGAATTTTCTCTTCCACTTCTACAACTGCTTAATGCGTCCTCCTCAGCGCATGATCCATTCATTTTATGATACTGAGATGAGACCCAGTGGTGGCTTGCATAGACAAAAAGATCTATATCATTCATACTGTCTAGCGTAAGTTTTCCATCATAATATCCACCGCATACCCCTTTGGACACACGTTGTGTGGTGTCTCAATTTAGCTTTCTCATACCCCGTGTAAAAATATCTGAACACATAAGATTTATTTTACTGCTCCTCCACAAAGGAATGAAATTGTGTAATACCATTAAGCGTCAATTCATCCATGAGATTGAACACACAAGGCCTCCATAGATACTTCTTTTTAAATGAATTGATAGTTACCAGAAATGTTATTGAGTACGATAAAATTTGGCTGTTGTCCAGTAGAAATGTAATAAGATGCTCAACCACAACGCAATCATAACAATCCCTTTCTCATATAATCTCCACCTGTGATGCAATAAATGTCGACTGGCTTCCACATTTTCCCTGTCAATATATTAGTCGTAATGTTTCTCATACTACCGACGGAAAGGAACAACATCAACCTTTGTAAATTAAAATCATGTCCCTCCCTCAAGCTTGGCGTAATATGCCACTTAGTACATAATTATGACAACTGCTTTTTTTGTTTATGTTTTTTGCAGAGACCATTATCCCACATGTAATGGAATCTTGACACTTTCATTGCTTATATGTGCTAGTGGTTTGATTACATGTCAAGGAACAAACAAACATAATAGTCCTTTGGGAGGTTGGCGCTTGAACTTTGGGATTTGATAATGGGCATTGACAATTGTGCGTATGGCCCTTTTTTGACTTGGTGTTTGGAGACGGGCCTTAAGCCAATAATTTTTTACAAAAATCATTTGTTCAATAATATTTTTTTATAAAAAGATTTTGTTTAATATTTTTACAAAATAAAATATTGTTTTTATAAAAATATAAACATTTTCTTTTGTAATTTAATCCATCTTTATAAAACTTGGATCTATATATAATTCTCTTTCTTTTACCCAAACTACCATTAGAATTATCTTTTAGCCAAACTTGGGAAATTTTAATGCTTTACCCAACTAAGCAAAACCTTGAAAGCCACCTGATTGCCAATGTAAACTCGAAATTTTCAAGGCAATAAGACCAACGACAGCAGAAATAAATAGGTTCTAACAAGTGGCTCCAGCTAGGGATGTTATCCTCCCCGTAAGGGATCAAAGAACCCTGTAAACCAAGTGCTGAATCCATTGGGAGGCTCCCAAAAATCTTTGAAATACCCAACATGTTCTGCCCTTATAACGATCAACTGAAACCATCCTGCAAACAAATCCCTTTCAACCTATAACATGTCACCTGTACATACTCTAAAGGATGGAAACCCACTATAAATGCAAACCTAAACTCTAAAACTGAAATTGAAAACAAACTGAAAACTGCTGAAAGAAAAAGCTGGCCATGTCGAGCTTATTCACATTTACTTACCTACCCTACTTACTAAGCATCAATGCTCAGTTAAGTAACTTCTGACTTCCAGTGAAGCCAATCAAGCAAATGATTCCATAAACCAACTTTCTCTTCATGCTTGATAAAAAACAGAGATTCCATACTTAATGGCACAAGGCTATAATAAAGAAATTGATCTTTACAGTACAGATATTACCAGCCAATACCACTGCCCAACCTCTCCATGTACTCTGCCACTGAATCATAAAAAACATGACAACCTTCAAAAAATTCTGTCATTTGCTTACCATGAGAAGGTTGCTCAAAAAGTAACTCCCTTTGCAAATTGTTTTTCAAAACATCCTTGACAGAAATTCTCATGACAATCCTCAACCAAGACCTCCACAAATTCATTCAATTTTTTATTTATTTTACAACATCATTCTTTCCATGCATTTCAAAAGAAATATCACTATGTTCCTCAACAGGATCAAGAAAACAGATTTCTTTTTGTCAAAAAAATTCTGAATTTGAGAAAAAAAAGGAACATCCATTTGAGAACCTTCATCTTCTTCTTTGTTAGTCAACTCTTCATTGCATGCTGCTAGTTTTTCTATAGGCTGGGATTGATTGTAGTGACTGTTCTTCTTGCTCATCATCCATTCCAAGGAAGTTTATACTTTCATCCACAATTTCAAATTTATGTTTTTTATTGGAAACTTTAAGTCTCTTTTTCAACCACTCAAATGAAGAAAACACAGAGGAAAACAATCACTTTCAACATGTTTACTGTCCACTTTTTTTTCATCCTTTTGATTTTGGATTGCAATGATATTTTATTCGCTAACAGAAATTGTGACAGGCTGATTGCATTCTTCAGAAAACAAATCAGTACAACCATCTGTTTTCAAATCACTGGGTTGATTATCTTCTACAAGCAAAGAGGGCTTTATATATTCATGTAAATCTTCAGGTGAAATTTGAATTTGATCAACATGCAAAGGTATTCCTTCAACCATTTTTTCAAAATTGGATTTCTCTTTACTTGCAATTTCAGAAAATAAACATGTGGGAGGACCACAAGCCTGATATTTTCCAGAATTATCATTCTCTATGTAATCAATCACATAAGTACTGTAACTTTGAAGAGATTGTTGTTGCAAAGAGGAATTTTCTGATTGGGAAGGGGAAGCCTCTTCTTGTAACAAAATTTCAGAAGTTGAATAATACGAGGAAGGATTTGTTTGATAGTCCCAACCTCTTTCTTGGTCACACAAAGAATGACAAGAATGCTACAAATCATCCTCAGTTTTAGGAAGAGAGGTATAACTGGTTGAGACAGAGCTTTGGTCTATGTTAACTTCAGTCAAGGAATACAATACTAACTGCTGGGAATTTTCTTGAATATCATGGCAATTGGTTTGTATTTCTTTTTTAGATGAGTATTCATGTAAGATATATAAAACCTCTTCATCCAAATACTGATCATCGCCACATTCGTCTTTCACATTTTCAACGAACTCTTTATCGTGTGTCCAACAATCTTGAAGTAACAACAAAGAAGGATAATACCTTTTGAAATGTCCATGAAATACTGTATGAAAGTCTTTAAGGGAGGATAACTCCCTGATGGTAATCCTTCATACCATAACCTAGCATTTTCTTCTAAACTAGCCCTGAATATTTTCATTAAAGAGTCCTCATGCCATCCAACCCCCAACTTATGTATATGTTTATGAAATATAAATAAAATGAATGGCAACATCATCACCCTTTTGATCCTTAAAAATTGGAAGATATGTTTTCCAATTTACAGGAGGTATTCGATTTGGATAACCAAGAATGAAATCAAAATTCATAGGAGCATACCTTGCAGCCTGAGAAGTCATCTTGATGGTGGAGAAACTGAATTAGCTCCTCAAACTTTGCAACCCCCTTTGATAGTGGAGCTGCCATAGAACATTATGAAGAATGGATTCTTCACAGATGGAGTCGCCAGGTGAAAAGAGAAATTGCCTTCTTGATGTCTGACCATTGTTCACCATCAATAGTCAAATCTAAACCTTTCGTTCATATCCAGGGAATATTTAAAACTTCTGCCTGTATCTATTTTTCTGACCACCGGTCTCCCCAGTGGGGTCACATTCCAGAATGTTTCATTGAATTCACCAAGGAAAATGATACAACCTTTTTCACATGTAAGAATCTTTTTTTCCCACATAAACCCTTTATCCTTTGAATCTTTGTCGTTCTTCCCAGGGATGATCTTCAATTTCGTCCCCTGCAACGTCGCCAATTTGTTAGCACTCAAAATCACACCCTAAGGTCGCAGAAAGGCAGACACCGAGGTAACAACATAACCTATTTAGGAACGAGAGTTGACTTCTTCGATTCTAGAGAGGGATCTATCACAAATACATAACAAGGGTAGATATATTGTCATTGAATGGAATTTAGATGTTGGTGGTTGAAACAAGGTAAATATGTATTGGGCTATGGAGTCACAAGTACCAAGAAAGACAAAGCAGTTTGCACAGGAAATGTTTGCAAGAGCAGGGTAGTACTTCAATCATGGTCGATATCTTTTGGGTCTTGTGTAAAATGAAGAACGATGATAGTCTATCAAGGTAGAGCACCGCAAGGATGAATTCTACACCAACTTTGGAAGAAGTGTTTGGTGAATGTCTAAAACAAAGGCCGAAGCATAAGAATATGAATTACGAACTATTATACACTAAGTTATGTTAGGATATTTAGACACTTAAGAGTTAGTTAAGATCAACTTGTGTAATATATCCATTAGATAAAAGTGTGTTTCTTTAGTATGCATTAGTATGTATTTGCAAATATTCTAATCCGACGGTCACGATATGTTCTAGACATAGAGTGATTCGACAGTTCAACTTCTCTTAGATCATACCTACCATTGATCTGTGGCTTAACACCCGATTGGTCTATGATCTCTATTTAAAGAGCATAGAGGGTCCTTGGCTAGTTGATCGATTATGAGAAGCTCATGTAACTTTCTTTCTTTTGCATAATAAATTGCTCCAAGTAGCTATTTGGCTGGGGCCCTGGACTGTTTCCCTCTCGAGGGTTTTAACCACGTGACAAACATCGGTGTGTTGATATATGATCTATTTGTGTGAAGCGATTGCTCAAGGTGTTCGGTCTTTTGGGAGTACCCTGTGTACCCGAACATGGTATCAGAGAGTTTATGAAGAGCCGCTTTCGGTTTTCATCAAGATCTGGAACCGATGTTGTCGAAACTTTGAAAGGGTTTTTGGTTCTATATTTTTTGTGCATTTGTGGCCTGTAGGAGTTGTTCCATTTCGTCTGGAGCGTCGTTTCCATTGGGAAATAGTTTTTGTTTCATCGAAAATTGTTTCTGTTTGTTCTAGAAACACCCATTTCGGCAAATCTGAAGTTTTTCTTGTGATTTGCAAGAAAAAAGGAAAGCACGAAGAATGAGAGAGATGAGTAAAAAAAATAAAAAATCCCCCTTTCTCTTTCCATTATTTTATGTACCTTTTAAACTTATCTCACTTGGTCCAAAGTTGATTTATTCCTTAATAGGTCTTGAGTTCAAGGCTTATCAAGCTATTTTTTAGTGCATGCAATTTCTATTTTCAAGTTACTTTATTGTAAAAGTGCATCTCACATAAATAAAATAAAATAAAAAGTGAGTCATGTAAGTCTTTTAATTTATTGCCGCACTATTTAAAAGTAACATTATTGTAAAAGTGAACATCACTTATTCTACAAAAAATGATTCACTTAAAAACAACTTTATTGTAAAGTGATTGTTAAATGTTGATCTTGGGAAGAGGGAGGTTCTTTTTTTTAGTTGGTCAAGTTAATATCTACCACGTCACTATTGGGGACATCTTCAACATTTTCTTTGATCAAACATAACTTGATCATCCAGAATCAGTTTTCAGTGCCGTTTTTTTAAAACCGCATATTTTTTCAAGCTCTTTGCATCCAGATAGTTAGTTTCTATTCTTTCAACTATTATTTTACAGTATGGCCACCCCTTGTGATATTATACTTACAAGTTCTAACTATTTCTCATGGAAATCTCAGATGGAGGATGTTCTGTGAAGTAGGGGACTTTTCAGGATAACCTCAGGGAAAGAAACAGAACCCATTGATGATGATAAGAAAATTAAATGGGCAAATAGATGTGATGAAGCTCGTGGATTGATTAGGATGTCAATCTCTACTGATTTGCAATTCCACATATCTGGAATTGATGAACCTGATATAGCTTGGGAAAAGTTTGAATCTGTGTTTGGTAAACACAATGAAATTCGGGGTCATCAACTTGAGAATGAGTTGATTTCCTTGAATCCAAATGATTTTTCATTCATTCAAGACTATTTATCTAAGTATAAAACTATGAGACTCTTACGTGCAGGATGTAAGATTAAGAAAGAAGACAAACAATGTATTTATCATATTCTTTCCAAACTTGGATCTGCATATTATGTTTTTATATCTACATTCTACTCCATGAAAGAATCCTTGACTGCAACTAGCTATTAAGAGCCTAGCCTTAAATCATTTTGTGATTCCTTAATTAGAGAGCAAGATAAGCTCATTCATCTTGGGATAATTAATAATGCAGATACATCTGGGAAAGCCTTATTGTCCCAACAGAAAGAAAAGTCCAAGTCTCCCAAGAAACAATTTTTTTGCAATAATAAGCCAAACAACAAAGGTCCCAAACCCTCTCAGTCAACTCCTTATTTAAAAAATGACAAAGGATCCAAGCCAAAAGGAAAGAAGACTAAGCGTCATTGCAATTTTTGTGGGAAAGATAATCATGATGAATCTAAGTGTTTCAAGAAGATGGCAGCCTTGGAAGCAACAATGAAGAAGAACCACATCAGCCTAGTTTCGTCTTCAGAATCTACCTCTCATGGACATGTACTTTGTGCTTCTGGTTACTCTTATACTGCATCTTCTTCTTCTACTTCAAATGAATGGTTCATTGATTATGGAGCATCTTATCATATGTCTAAGGATAAAGCCATCTTTTCTACTATGCATGAATGTAACACCAAACAAATATTTGTTGGTGATGATAGATCTCTAAGTGTTGTAGGATCTGGAACAGTTCTAGTAGAAAATGGTCATTTCAGTGATGTACTATGTGTTTTAAAAATTTCCTGCAATTTGTTATCAATCTATCAAATTACTCATTCAGGTGAAGGTAAAACTATGACGTTTACACCTCACCAAGTTGTAATCAAGGATTTTAAAAATCCTCAAAATGTCCTTGCTATTGGAACTGTTGATGATATTACCAGGTTGTACAAATTTAACAACTTTGGGTATTGTGCGACAATCAAAGTGCCATTAAGCTTGCCAAAGATCCAGTTCTACATCAGCACAACAAACACATTGAGCTACACATGCACTTCATCAGAAATCTTGTTCATGATCGTGTTATTGAAGTGCTCTATTGCCCTACAAATGATCAACTTGCAGACATCTTCACCAAGTCTCTTACAAAAGCGAAGTTTTCTAAACTTTGGTCTATGTTAGGAGTTCAGGAATGTGTCCTTAAGGGGGGATAGGCTCTAATTCCTCCTTCCTTCTCCTAATAGTGTCACTTTTGTAAATCCTTCAATTCTATCCCAAGTTGTTCTTAAGGGGGGATGTTAGGATATTTAGACACTTAAGAGTTAGTTAAGATCAACTTGTGTAATATATCCGTTAGGTAAAAGTGTGTTTCTTTAGTATGAATTTGTAAATATTCTAATCCGATGGTCACAATATGTTCTAGACATAGAGTGATTCGACGGTTCAACTTCTCTTAAATCATAGCTACCATTGATCTATGGCTTAACACCTAATTGGTCTATGATCTCTATTTAAAGAGCATAGAGGGTCCTTGGCTAGTTGATCGATTATGAGAAGCTCATATGTAATCTTTTTCTTTTGCATAATAAATTGCTCCAAGTAGCTATTTGGCTAAGTCCGTGGACTGTTTCCCTCTCTAGGGTTCTAACCATGTGACAAACACTGGTGTGTTGATCTATGATCTATTTGTGTGAAGCGGTTTCTCAAGGTGTTCGGTCTTTTGAGAGTACCCTGTGTACCCGAACAAGTTAAAGACATGAAGAAAACATAATCGAAAGAAATAACAAGAAGCACATGCATGTAAAGAAAGGAAAGTACAGACTATAATTTAGAAATACACAAGAATTCTTACATTCAAATAACCAGCATTCGGCTCTGTGACTTGTATTAAAGCAGATCAAAATTTCATAAACACAACAGTCTTACAGTTCGAACCAACCCCAACCCTTTCTCCCTCTGTAGAGAGTAAGCTTATAGTGTTTCAGACCCTCGAGACCGACCTCAAAACAAGGTCAAAATTAGTTACAAAATGGAAAACAAACTTCTAACAAACTCTAATGTGACACATTTGCCACAATTTACACAAAACAGAAATATGATGCAGACTGCTGAAAAATAGGCTTCAAATACCCTCCTTCATATCTCAGCTAATGAATGTTGTGTGAAATATGAGAGAGGTTATTGTGATTGACCATGTTTCCATCAAAACCCATGTCTTTGTTTTCACCGATTCACCTCCAGCTCCTCAAGATCTGATTTTGAAATCGACGACTCAGACAATAAGCTTCAAATTTATGGAAAAATACACTCTGAAGATTCTTTCAATGCTCCCACTCTATGATACCTGTGTAAAAAGTGAAGGAGGTTTTTGTATATTTTCCTGTTATAAACAAATGCCTCTCTTATTTTCATAAAATTCACTCCCATTTGGTGGAAAACATTCTTTGAATTTGATGACTAAAATAGTCGTTTGAAAAACTAAAAATTTCCCTGCAAAGATCACTTTTATTATCTCAATACATAGCACCTGTGTAAACACTGAGATAGTTTATTGTATATTGGTCCGTTCTGGAGAAAAACCTCTCATTTTCTGAAAATTATTCTTGGTTTGGTGGAAATAGGTCCCGTAATTTAATGACTAAGACAATCAATTCCATAAAAACTAACATGCTCTACTACTGCAATTGACATTTGGTACTCTGTTTGTTGTTTTGCAAGGATGACTGGAACAATATAATCAGGATATTTACCGTATGTTCTACAAACTACAGCGAGATGAAGAAACTTGGTCAATGAAGGCCTCAACAACATCATCTTCAGCAAAGAACGAGGCTAACATGGTTCAAATAATATCTGCAAAAACAAACCTTTGATGTTTAAATATTTCTTTACCCTTAACCTCATGGCCTTTTCCATCAACGAATACTTTCCCACCATTGATTTTATTTTTAAATAAATGGGATGAGAACACGTGTGTTAACTTGCACGTTGAATAAAATTTCGCTGAACTTTACAAGATTAAACCACCTGCACTTTGCCAATGCGAAATAAATATTGACCGCTGAGTCATTTGCCCAATCCAACCTGTGTATTGACTTGTTCACCATATAAAACTTCGCTGATTTTAAACAAATTAAAACAATAACGGTTTCAATTTCCAAAATATGAGTGAACTGTTGATCTATTTGGTCAAACTATGTTGCTTTGAATCGTGTTTTCATTTTCACCACGAGCATATTTATTCTGCAGATTTGAAAATGTATTTTCTCCTTGCAAGTTGATGTAACAGAATGTCTAGGATCCATTGGATGAAATTGAGTTTGACCTGATCCATTGATCTATGTTTAATTTTGTAGAAGTTTTAATCACAATCCAACTCCTTTGGAGGAACGCCTATAGGGTGTGAATTTTCTCTTCCACTTCTGCAACTGCTTAATGCGTCCTCCTCAGCGTTTGAGCCATTCATTTTATGATATTGAGATGAGACTCAACGGTGGTTTGCATAGACCAAAATATCTATATCAGTCATACTGTCCAGCGTAAGTTTTCCATCATAATATCCACCGTATACCCCTTCTCTATGTGGACGCACGCAATGTGGTGTCTCAATTAGCTTGCTCATACCCCGTGTAAAAAGATATGAACACATAAGATTTCTTTCGCTGCTCCTCCACGAAGGCATGGAATTGTGTAATACCATTATGCGTCAATTCGTCCATGAGATTGAATAGAAAAGGCCTCCATACATACTTATTTTTAAATGAATTGACGGCTTCCAGAAATGTTGCTGAGTACGATAAAATTTGGCGGGTGTCTGGCAGAACTACAATAAGCTGCTCAACCACAATGCAATCATAACAATCCCTTTCTCATATAATCTCCACCTGTGATGCAAGAAATGACATCTATCTTCCACATTTTTCCTGCCAAGATATTAGTTGTAATGTTGCTCATACTACCGACGGAAAGGAACAACATCAACCTTTGTAAATTGAAATCACGTCCCTCCCTCAAGCTTGGCATATTACGCCACTTAGTACATAATTATGACAGCTGCGTTTTTTGTTTATGTTTTTTGCAGAGACCATTATCCCACATGCAATGGAAACTTTTCCTTTTCATTGGTTATATACACTAGTGGTTTGACCACATATCAAGTAATAAAGAAACATAATACTCCTTTTGGAGGTTGGCGCTTGAACTTTGGGCTTTGATAATGGGAGTTGACAATTGTGCATATGGGCTTTTTACGACTTGGTGTTTGGAGATGGGCCTTAGGCCAATAATTTTTTATAAAAAGCTTTTGTTTAATATTTTTACAAAACAATTAATATTTTTACAAAACAAAATGGTTTTTATAAAAATATAAACATTTGCTTTTGTAATTTAATCCATATTTATAAAACTTGGATCTATATATAATTCTCTTTTTTTTACCCAAACTACCATTAGAATTCTCTTTTATCCAAACTTGGAAAATTTTAATGCTTTACCCAACTGAGAAAAACCTTGAAAGCCACCTGATCGCCAATGCAAACTCAAAATTTTCAAGGAAATAAGACCAATGGGAAAAGAAATAAATAGGTGCTAACAAATGGTTGGGGAAATATATCTACTCTAATATTCACGAAATTTTCTTTGCTGAATTTTTGATAGTACTGTATGAATGGTTGGCGCAACTTACTTTTCAGAAGAAGAATTTCCAGGTAGGCGAGTTTGATCAATGGACCCTAGAACTAATCTAGCAGTTGAAAAAGGTAAACAACAAAGCTGCAAAGGTTGTCAATGTGTGGATAAACAACATTTTGGAAGGTTACATTACTAAGTTCGTTGCTGACACAATTAAATATTACAACGACGTAGAAAGGGATTTTTTTAAGGGACCAAGGGGAAGTTTTCTATTGTCATTGCAACTATGGATCAAGATGCTCATTTGTGAAAAATGAATACTGAATATGAAATATGACAAGTAAATCCCTAGAGTGTTGAGGTTACTGCAAAGGTAAGGATTTGATGGAATGATACGGGGTAGATGGATGGGAGTCATGATGAGACTGTGAGGGAAGCTACAGAAGAGTGTGGTCGCATGTGAAGTGGGATGAGGTTTCGACAAGAAAAGATGAGGAGGACTGAGGAGAGTCCTAGTGTGAGTGATGCATAAAACTACAGAAAGGGACCACAAGGGACTAAGTGACCCTAAAGTGACGAAGGAAACAACCAGGCTACAGTGACAAAGTGCGGTACTTCCATCGACAGGAAGGATGTTGACAAGGGAAAATGTTAACCATACAAGACAAAGAAATCGACAAATAAGGATATTTTTGTTGAATTAGTTAGAGATTGATCTAGTGGACCAATTTGTAACGACCTAGTGAGCCTATAAGTAGAGTTAGAATTGTATATCTAGGGGGGAGAATTATGTACTTGGAAACCTAACATCTTTGTATGAATTAGATTGTCTGTTATGATCCAATTTTGGCAATGATTGTACACAGATTCTTCCTTATGAATTGAATGGGACCGAAATTTTTGAACATTTGCATTGTAATGTATTGTTTCTATGGATTATGTCGGATCTGAAGAGGTTTTTGGTATGAATTCTATTTTTATAGACTCTTTTCTGCATTATTGGGTGAGATCTGTATCAATCTGCATGAACCAGATGAGTTGATGAATATGAGTTGGGGAATGATTATGATGCTTCTATATTTTCCCCTTTAAAACTATGCACATGATGCAGAGTATCACAGTACTTGTTAGATTGATTAATGTTGATATCTTTGTTGATCTGAATCTGGTTAAAATAGATGTGAACCATAATGTTGGTAGTTTTTGTTGATCTAAATCTGAGTTGATGTGATTATAAGTTTATCTAGTTAATAGTGTGGTTGCATTGTATCTTGTTGCGATCCTGGATTTCTGGGTCATGTTGTGATAGGGTCGAAGATAGTGCGAAGTCCTCTTCACATTGCGAAAATTTGATTCCTGCAGCCCTCCCTCAAACATCTTGGGTGAGATGACGTCTACTCTACAGGATTTCATGGAAATGGAAAAATTTTCCCGAGCCAATGTTTAGGGAGTTTGTGTTGATGGTTTTTGACAGCAGTACAAAGTGAACCCGTGTCGACAGAAATGTGTCAAAAAATGGTTCCATTGTCGGGATCATAATATGGAAAGGAAGAGGACATGTTGTGGCATCCGACGAAGCCAGAAATCTAGGATTGGTTTGATAAGACATTCTGAGAGTTTTCAGAAGAAGAGAACCAAAACCTGAGATTAACAACAAAATATTGGTTGGGGAAATATATCTATGCTGATATTCACGAAATTTTCTTCGATGAATTTTCGATAGTACTGTATAAATGGTTGACACAAATTACTTTTTAGAAGAATAATTTCCATGGAGGCGATCCTGATTAGTGGACCCTGAAACTAATCCAGCAGTTGCAAAAGGTAAACAAAAAATATTCAAGGGATGTCGATATGTGGATAGACAACATTTTGGAAGGTTATAATACTGAGTTCATTATCGACACAGTCAAATATTATAGCGAAGCAGAAATGGAATTTTTTAATGGACCAAGGGGAAGATATCTATTGTCATTGCAATTGTGGATCAAGATGCTCATTTGTGAAAAAGGAATACTGAAGATGAATTTTGACAAGTAAATCCCTGGTGTGCGGAGGTTGTAGGTATTGCAAAGGTAAGGGTTTGATGGAATGATACAGGGTAGATAGATGGGAGTCACGATGGGACTGTTAGGGAAGCCACAAAAGAGTGTGGTCTCCTACGAAGTGGGGTGAGGTTTTGGCAAAAAAAGATGGGGAGGACTAAGGAGAGTCCTGGTGTGGCCAGAGCGGAAAATCGTGGAAAGGGACCATAAGGGACTAAGTGATCCTACAGTGATGAAGGAAATGACCAGGAAACAATGACAAAGTGTGGTACTTCCATCGATTGGAAGGGCGTTCACAAGGACAAAAGTTAATCGCAGATGACAAAGAAATCGACAAATAAGGATATTTTGGTTGAATTAGTTAGAAAATGGTCAAGTGGACCATTTTGTGATGACCTAGTGAGCCTATAAGTAGAGTTAGAAATGTAAATCTAAGGGGAGGAATTATGTACTTGGAAACCTAAGATATTTTTATGAATGAGATTTTATGTTACAATTCAATTTTGGCATCGATTGTATGAAGATTCTTCCTTATGAATTGAATGGGATCAACATTTTTTATCTTATTTGTTGTAATTTCTTGTTTCTGTGGATTATTTCGGATCTGTAGAGGTTTTTGGCTATCTCTTTCCTTTGATGCATGTTTAGAGATCTAGATTCAGCATGTTCTATAAGCTTATATGCATGTTATTTTGAATCTCTGTGTATGTACTAATTGGATCTCACAAGTTTTTCGGCAAGTTTTTTTATTTCAGCTGAGCTACAGGTTCCTAGATTGGAGAGGATGCTGATCTAGTTTGCTTATTCACTCTCTCCAAAACCTTCCAAAGGCATAGTCCCTCGACATTCCACCTGAAAGCTCCACTGTGGATCTTCAAGGCTACCAACATTTCTCTCCTCCTCTTCCTCCCTCAAAATCAACTCTTTTACCCAGTTACTTCGTGCATAGCTTTGATATTGTTTAGATCTATCATCTTAAATGTAAATTTAACATAGATCTATATCCTCAAATCCCATAGTCTAGATCTTGCTCTTAAAAGGTTTCATAAGCATTCTAGATCTAGCTTTAGGGAAATCGTCCTTTTTGCATGAAATTTTAAAGAAAATTTGTAGCTTGCATGCATTAGATTTCTGTTTTCTGTTATAAAAGATAAATTTAGAAATCAGTGCACATCATATTGGCTGCCTAAAAGGAAAGCCAAGATCCCAAGGAAAGCTTGCTTTCCTTAGTTCCTTTTTTACCTTTTTTAACTAGTTTTTACTTAGCATTTTTTGGTTAAAAGTAATATAACCCAAAGGTATTTTCAGAGTGCTTTTGGGCATCTTTCAGTCTAATAAGCTTGCTGGTTTTTAGCAGGCATAACAGAAAAAAGGAGGATCTGCTGCTCGAAAGTGATTTTTGGGCCTCTGAATCCCCCCAGGGGTCTCCCTTTTTGACTGAAATCTTTAATTTTCGTACTTTGTAAGCTCTTGATTTCATTCTATATAAGAATCAAGAGGCATAATATCAGTTTTCTGATATTGTAACCACTGGTAATAAAAATAATTTTTGAATAGGCTCTTTCGAGCCCATTCCCCATCCCCCTTGGGGGGATTTGCGTTCGTGTCATTTTTTGCTTTTCGTTCATCTTTTTTCAATCTAGCGTAGTATTAATCTGCAGGGTAGTATACTTTGATATAAAATCGATTCCATATTCCATTTCTATTGGTTTCAAAGTAACTTTAATACTTACCCCACGAGCCTCCTTTTGAGCCGAAAGGTGAAGAAAGGTTCGTGGTAGTTTAATTAGAAAATTGTGGTTTGCTTATCTTTTTATGTTTCATTTGCTATCATAATTTGTTTCAGTAACCATAATAAAATCAACCCCTTCTTTATTCCCCGATTGAGGTCCACTTGGACCGAAAGAGGTGCCTAGAGGGTTTTCTTTTTAACAAGAACATCCATCTCAAAATTTACTAAAATTGACAAGACTCCAGTGTGTATGCTCTGCACTTGCCTGCGGTTCGTCCGATCAGTAGAGATGTATCAAAATCACTTGAGTGACTAGTATAATTAGGATTCACTCTCCCAAATTGACAAACCATCAGGTGAAAATCCAACACCTGCATCAAACCATTACGGTGGCAAAATACCCAAAGGAAGCGGGAACTTCTGAAAAGTGACCTCGGGGCGCTGATCTCTGTCACACCCTAATGGGTGTGTTATGAACAATAGGCCCAAAGACTCCATTCAGCCCACATATTCCTTGCGGGTAGCCGTGAAGGTTTAGTTTTGGACATACTCCAAGTACTCTCGGGTATATCTGGAGTCCACCCCTTCGCCTAATTTTAATCAACTCATATTTCACATTAACTTAAAATGTACCAAGAGGAAGTTGTAAAACATTCACTCCAACCACATGCAAGTACATTGATTTTATTTTGACTCCATTCTAAGGCACTGTTTATTTTCTTGCTATATATATATATATATATATATATATATATATTGTGTCTTAGCATTGTGCTTTCGTGCGCTCATTTTGTATCTTGTCATCTATGGTTGTTTATGGTTAAATTTCAAACTCCTAAGTAATTCATTCAGTTTAACATCACCATACTAAGTAATAAGCCTTAGTAACTTAATAGGGTCTACCCCCCTTAGCTTCGTTAGGAGTTGAGCCTAAATGGAGGAGTCAAGAACAAGGTGACAGCCTTGACTCGAGACTTGCCCCCAAGGACACACCGAGTGGTTTGAACATTTCTGCCACGTGACCTAGGTGTGTGAAAGGCGGCAACAGCATGTTAAAAGATAAAAGGGTGTATTTCATTGATACCATCAACGATCAGGAAGTCTGAATCACAACAAAGTTGTTGATTGTCAATATAGTGCAAAATAATCGCCTGAACCAATGCACATTGGGGGTGACCGCATCTACAGAGCAGTGTGCAACTGGCGTACAAAAGAATTCGTCACTTTTCCTGCTGAACAAGCTGATAGAGGATGCAGTGTTGGCATAAGAGGTCGATAAGTCATTCACTTACTCCTGGTTACTAATACTAATTGCTTTGGTCGGATGGATGGAACCGCCACATTACCAAGGAATGGTGGTTGACGTTGTCAACATTTTCCAAGGAGCGAGGTATAAAAACCTATGGGCGCTTAATGACAAGGAAAGGAAAACCACCAACAACATTCATTTTTACCTTTACTTGGATGCACTGTGGGAGGAAGCAGTCAAGCTACAATGACTCACATACTGAGCCGCAAGGAAGTACCAGAGGATTGCATGGTTGGCGATGGGACCCCATGCCATACGCATTCAGGCACGACAAGATCCAAAAAAGAAATGGCTTATGACACAATATAAGCTAAGAGATGAGAAGCGGGATGGCATTATAGAATAATAGTCTACGGAATGGAAAACTCAAGTAAGCGAAGAAGAACTGTCGGACCTAGTAGATGGACCACCAAAAAACATTCCAAAAGACCAAGAGGAACACAAGGACATAAAGGATGAAGAAAATTCACAATATTAAGCCTCTTCAGCAACTCCGACATAGTCAGATTTAGGGAAACAACAAGAGGAAGCACGAACGAAGCACCGGTTCGAGCAAGGTGAGGGGAGCAGAACCATAGGTCTCTCTGATGAACAAGTGAACAAGGTATTGGAAGCAATCACTACGACGACCAATGAGATTCAGGAGAAAGTGACACAACATGCAACATGATATTTCCATAGGATTATTCAGCTACTCCAGGAACTCACAAATGTGCTATTCGAGACAATGATATCGCAAGAAGGAGCGCTTCAAAGGGAAGTCGAAGTGGACATCGACAAAAAGGTGCGATTGGTTCATATTTTTCCACTAGAAATAACAACAGGGGATGGGGATGTAGATGCTACACTACAAGGGTATGAACTGATAGGTCTCGACATAAACCTCCTCCCGATGTTGATACTAGCATGAATTGAGCTTGCAGCAAGTGAAGAGATCAAATATTGCAAAGCCACATCCCATGATCAGCTAGTCATCTCCACACAACAAGTTCAAAGAACTGAAGAGGAGATTTAGCAGATAAAGGAATAAATGGTGGCTGTAATCAACGAAAGACAAAGGCATTTGAGGACAGGAAATGACTAGAGAGGGGGTTTTCCTTGGTCTACGAGGAGATATTTGAGATTAGCCCAAAAATGGTTGCAAAAGTAAAGGTATCAATGTTAGGGAAAGTTCTCGCATATTTAAGGAAGGAAAATGAAGAATTACGGGATAAAGAGGTACCCAACACACCACTAAAATAGAAAGCAGAGAGGAGAAGTGCGATAGAGGATGCCGCAATAGAGATTGCATAACTCGAGAAGGAAACAGAGATGATTGCGGAGGAGATAATGCATTTTTGGGGTATCTTAGTACAAGATGAGTAGTTGTACCAGCTGGACATGCAATTTGGCGAGGTAGAAGAATAGTTGAAAACATTGAGGGGATCACTTAAAATGATGCCCCCACTTACGCAAGTAACTAAGGAGACATAGCTAAAAGAGTTGTAACATTACGTTAGCAAGGTGCACACGAGGAACCAACAAAGTATGACATAGTTGGATGAACTTCATGGTTCAACAGAATATTTGGCACTCAAGGCCATGGAAGAGATCACAAAGGCCAAGGCATAGCTTAACAAAGTACAATATATGAGCAAGGAGCACTTGATAGAGAAAGAAGTGGAAGAATGTGCAACACTCAGGGTGATGGTCAGACAATATATTGATCAACTTAGAGCAAAATATGATGTCTTTAAGGAAACGTTAAATGCACCAGTTGCTTCCAGTTGAGGTGGCTTGAGGACGATCCACAAGTTTGTGTTGGGGGTCTGTTGGAACAGGGTTGGAGCACACAAAGTGCAGTACCACCATCGAAAAGAAGGACATTGACAAGGAAAAAATTCAACCACGGGGGACAAAGAAACTGACAAATAAGGATATTTTGGTTGAATTAGTTAGATATTGTTCAAGTGGACCATTTTGTAACGGCCTAATGAGCCTATAAGTAGAGTTAGAATTGTAGATCTAAGGAGGGGAATTATGTACTTGGCAACCTAAGATATTTGTATGAATGAGATCATCTATTGCGATCCAATTTTGGCATCGATTGTACAGAGATTATTCCTTATGAATTAAATGGGATCGACATTTTTGATCTTCTGCATTGTAATGTATTGTTTCTATGGATTATGTCAGATCTGAAGAGGTTTTTGGTATGAATTCTGTTTTTATAGACTCTTTTCTGCATTATTGGGTGAGACCTATGTCGATCTGCATGGACCCGATGAGTTGATGAATATGCGTTAAGGAATGATTACGATGCTTTTGTATTTTCCGTTTAAGGCTATGCGCATTATGCAAAGTATCACAGTACTTGTTAGTTTGATGCATGTTGATATCTTTGTTGATTTGAATCCGGGTAAAATAGATGCGGATCATAATGCTCGTAGTTTTTGTTGATCGAAATTTGGGTTGATGTGATTAAGTAGATATGGTTGATAATGCGGTTGCATCGTATATTTAAATCCAAAAATTTTTAACAAATAAGAAAATAAATAACATTAAATTTTTTTTAACAAATACGAAAATAAAGAACATTAAAATTTTATAAAAAAATCGACAAACCTATGATAAACCAAACCCTAATCATAAATATTAATAAGAAACAATTGATGAGCTTACTATCGTGAAATATTTTAAGAATATTCTCCTGATGATAGACGTGCTTCAGGGTCTGAAACTACCGAGAAACTAAAAACCATCACCGCAGATTCCTCCTTTCAAAAAGCTACGACTAGAGAATAATGAATAAAGAAAATGCATTGTATCTTGTCGTGATCATGCATTTCTGGGTAATGTTGCGATAGGGTAGAAAATAATCTGAAGTCTTCTTCACACTGTGGAAACTTGGTTCCTACAGCCCTCCCTCAGACATCTCAGGTGAGGCAGCACCTGCTCTGCAAGTGTTGCTAGAAAGGGTAAAACCTTTCCAACCCGATGTTTAGGGAATATGTGTCCATGGTCGTTGACATCAGTGCGAAGTGAACCCCTGTCAACATAATTGTGTCAACACTCCTCTCCCAAAATCCTACACATGGTACCAAATTTGAGCTATTTCTGTGACAATATTATTGATATCTTTCATGCATACAATATTCTTCATCATCCAAACAATATATGAAATGAAAAAAAGATGACTTTCATGTTCTGAATTAATATTTTTTATGGACTCTACACACCACCCTTTTCAATTGTAGAGAGAATAAAATTATAATAATTGCAGTGAATATCCTTGCACCGAGTCTACATCCCACATTTAAGTAGTTGTTCTAGACCAACATTATGCTCCTTGGCAAATTTGTTATCTATATTCATATATTTGTCGTCGGTTTTACTATACCCAAGAAGCTAGGATGGAGTGCATCCAATGGTGGGGATGTCAAACAAAAGGAATTTTCTTTCCCTTGGAGCGATAAAGAATCTGATTAAGTATCATCCAATAAGCAGTTTCAGTGTTGTATGCATACAAGTGTTCACTCACAAACATATATTTAAAACTAAAAAATGTGAAACTTATTAAGCAATATTGGTCATATATTTGTTGAGAAACAAAGTAACTGGGTCGCAAGGAGTAGTAGTATTTTGGTATTGAGCTTTATGTATGTAATTGTTGATGTTATTGCCTCCAATAGAAATATAGTATAAGGAATTGTACATGGAAGATTCAACTGCAATACTGTCATTCTTCTTCACTAAGGTTGAAGCAAAGTGTATTAATTGCCATGAATGCCTACAGAGAGCACTTCAACTTCATCCATCCTCCCTTGTGCTTTTCATTCTAGGGATTTAAAATTGAAATAAAACCCAACCATGTACGTGGGCTCTGCATTCTGTAAATTCAAATTTGAAATAAAGTCCGCCCATGCACACCTACGTTATTCATCCATCCACTGCAAGTTGCAATTAAGAGATGAATGTTGCAATGTTGCAAGCCAGGCCCATGATTGGATAGGGAAGGAGATGCCAATGTTTGAAGTGGTTGTCAAAGAGATTCCTAAACAATTTCGTTGTCCAAGTGAAATCATCAATTGCTTAGATAACTCTATTTGGCACCTTGCATTGTCTGGAACTTGAAACTTTTAGTGTAAATTAAAGTAGAATATGTATGGAAAATATTTAAAGAAAATTAATGATTTTTTAAGTAGATATGAGTGTAACACGTTCTCATTGAAAGAACGCCTTTAGCTTAAATATAGTGATCCAGAAATCAGAACACAATCAAGTCCTAAATATACTATAATTTAATATACATGTACGAAATGGCTATCACTGAAATTTATTCTTACCTCATGTTGAAATAAAACAACTTATTGATTGTGTGAGAATATAAGATAAGAGTTGTCTAAGTAATTAACAATTTCACCTACCTAGATACGGGTGCCACATGTCCAACTAATGACATTAAGCACCTTGAAATGTGAGACAATAATGTGGCACCCTACATGCTGGGCCCTCGTTATCCCCTCGCCAAGAAAACATTAATACGCATTCACTACGCGAAGGCCGTCACTATGGATGAGAATGTAGGAAGGGTGCAACAGTTACTTCCTCTGTCCGGCGATGTGCATTTGGTATTATCGAGGGATGGAAGATACATTTCACATATGCATTGGGAGTCGAAAGATCCATCCTAGCTTTAATCCCACTTCAATGGCCTCTGGGATTACTCTCATTTCTGCCAGGCTTAAGGTTCTTAACTAGGAGGCCCCTTGGCTCATTCTTCTAATCCTGTGTCTCGCTTGCAATGATTCCTCCCAACTTGGATCTGGTCTTCCCAACTGATTTTATCTCAAGATTAGTCTTTGCCCGCATCAACATCCTAGACCTCCAGCTCTGGATATCAGCAGAGATTCTAACCAACTCGTTTTTGGTTTGTCCAACTGGTTTTCTTTGCATCCTAGTTTTCACCTGAACCAACAGGCAATACAGAGGGAGCTGGTTAGTAACGACTCAAACGAGAAGCTGCAACATCGGCTCACCATGTCTTGTCAACGTGGTGCCCCTCACTGTGGTAGCAGTGGTCATGGGCATGCACAATGTGGCATGGGTTCGAGGCTGGAAGATGGTTATGAAATAGGTGTCTCCATGCCGATGCGAATTCTTATTGATGAATGGGAGGCACGTTTGGTGACCGAGAATTTGGATAGAGGCATAGGGGGTGACCATTTTAACCATTACTAGATCATCAAAAACATGATGGCCTCTTTAATGGAAGAAACGGTTAGCAATTGGAATTATACTCGCAACTTAGTGATCTCTGTGAAGACTAAATTAATTGAGCTAAACACCCAACTCAACAGGTTGGATGCGACTTCCACCTAGAAACGCTTAGCCATGGGGATCTACAGGATAGGAAATTCTGAAGGAGGAAGAGGTTGTGTTACGGGGGCACCGTCAGCATATCTGGATAGGAACTCAGTTCTGACAATGACCACAATGATGAATGCACCATTTCTTGTGCCTTCCACCATCACGCAATTGAGCAACAAGAGCGTCCGTGAAACTGAGGTACCGTCCGTAAATATTCTCCTCTTCCTGTTAAGCAGCAGACAATAAGGCTGATTATGATTTCCAGGGGGGACGCCCCATCATAGAGGATATTTTTGCCCCTTAGCTTGTTGTTGATGAAGATCCAAAAACCGGCTTGGCCCACCCCTGGTTTCACCTGCTATGTGCAGTTTATATGTTTTAATTTTCTTTTTAGGCTACTATATAATTTGTCTTTGAACAATATCAATATGAATTTTGAGTCTTGTATTTGGCCCCCACTGTCTGATGGGTTTTTGTGCCATATTTTTGAAATACATGTTCATAGTATTGACTGGTTGGGGTGGTGGCTCCTCTATTTCAGACCACCCCAAAACTATGTCAGTGATGTAATTTTGGATGTAACCTTTGTTTCAGGAGTTTAATACAATGCAAACTTACAACAACAAAAAAAAACAATTTCACCTGGATGACTAAATTTTATGGCTATCTCTTTGGAAACTACTTCAAACATCAAAATTTCTTTTCCCATCCCATCATGGACCTATGTAACACCCCGGTTTTGACCCCGTTGCATTAGATGTATATATTGTAAATGATCATGGTGTGGAGCTCAAGGCCAAGGCCCCACCATTGATTGGTTATGCTATGTTTCGTATTTAAATTGTCACCGATGGTGTATCGGGGCATGCGGCATAGATATTAAGCTTTGTCATCATGTACATATGCATCTTTAATTAAAATGAACCCGACCAGCTACGCTCACGGCAACTAAAATTGAGAAGGGGCATGATTTTCACAAGGATAAGGGTGTGGGGGAAATTGCCAAACCTTGAGCCATGAAGGAAAAACCCATGTGTCACCCTCCTTTGTTTTATCCAACCACTACCATTAAGAATTGCTGCTGGTAGTTGAGGCAGGTATTGATTTTGGGAGTGGGGTGGCAGGACTGTCAGTCCTTGCCCACATGCACACTCCACCCATGGTTGACTTCACAATGGCAAAAGAAAACCACCGCCATCACTCCAGCAAACTCACTACTGCACTCACTTGACGTCGGTGCTGAAACACTCACGCACCCTCCACTACATAGGCCTCACGATTTTCTGCTCATCCACACACTGGAGCGAAAGTCTTGTTCATTATTCTCACGCACAGGATTTTCCTAGTTTTGGGCTCACACAACAAGCTGGGAGCTGCGCTCTTTCATCCACAATTGCTATGAAGGGCCATTCACATTTTTGGCTGTATGATCTCCTTACAGATTGGTATGACCGTTTAATTTTCCCTCATTTTAATGTTGAGATTGGAACTGTTGTTCTTCCCATGATCTATGGTCGTCGCTGTCCTCCTCAAGATTTGTTGTGTTGCTGTGGTCTCCCTTACGTGGTGATTGTTGTGGTCTTCTTTATATTTTGGGACGGGAGTCTGCTCGTTTCACACACAGGTTGGAAGTCTGCATTTTTCACTTCTTCAATGTGGTCTATGTATGTTTTCCCGGTGACTTTGTTACCTAGGACGGGCTGTGGTTTTTCCCATGTTGTGAGCGATGCTCACTGATTTCGTTTGCGACTGTATAATTCGCTTGGGAGTATTTTACCCTGTGATTGTGTTTACTGTTACTCTTTGGGGCTGCTGTAGATTGTTTGGAGTCATTTTGGCCATGAGAGGGCCAAGAATGACTTAGGAATCGTTTCCCCTGTTAAGATAGAACCGTTGATTGATTGCATACGTGCAATGGTTGGTATTCAGACTGTGTAGGGAGCAGGGATGGGGGCTTGGTTTGTTTGATAAACCTGGTGGCTGGAAGCCACACAAACGGAGCTAGAGGGCTGGCTTTCTTCTCCACAACCCCTGAATAGCACTGGAAGGGAATGCAGGGCCTGAGGGACTGTGTCGCAGAGAAGGGACTGATTCCTTGTGTTGGGTGTGTGTGGGTGTCTTAGAATTCAGGCTAGTTCTAGTGTAGGTGTTCCTAGCTTTGCAATGAGCTCACCAGCTTAGCATTTATCCTTTCCCAACTCCTTGATGGCCTCATAAACCCAACTGTGTTGGCTTGGCTGTGTTTCGTGTATCCTTCGCTATGTGTAAGCCTGCTTGTTCCCTTATTCCTTGGAGAATCATGCCCAGCTCGAGGGTGGCAGTGCTGCTAAGAGATTAAGGAGCACGATGGCCTATGGTTGGGTGGAACGTTGCAGCAAAGTAGCTGGTTGCGGATTGAGTTCTTCATAAGATAAGTGATCTTGCTCATTTTACTTTTGCAACCATATTTTCCGTTAATGAATGTGATGAACATGTTGAATGAATGCTTATATGAATGTATGTGGTTTCCGCTGTGCATGATAAACAATTGCATTTGTGTATGATAAATGATCATGTATGCATGTCTAGTTCAAAGCATTTTATTTCAGCATTTCAGCAATTTTATGAATTCACATGTTCATGGGGCTGGTTGCCCGGATGGTTAACGCCATGGTCGCGTCCTCTTCTCCGGTCGGAGGGATGGGGATGTGAAAGCGTGGTATCAGAGCTCATGTTGTAGCATGGGCCTGAATGGACCACGAAGATACAGGGACAGAAGCAGTATTTCTTTCTACCCAACAGAAATCAGGGAATGACAAAAAAAAATTCGTATGTGTTTTGAACTGTCGGATCATCGGAAGAGTTAGTGGGAAAGACTTCCGATGTAGTGGAAGCATGCTCGATGGGGCACAGTGGGAAGGAAATCGTGTCAAATTTTCTAAGTGATTTGATGTCTGTCGACGGAAAATAGCTGATCGAGTGCCCGCCATTGCAGACGGCTAAATGACTACGCGTCCGACGAGAAAAGCCTTCGACCGCTGACGCCGTAAAGAAGGAAAGTTATAAATTTTCTAAGGCCCGAAAACAGCGGCTATCAGAAGAAGATAGTGGTTCGTGCACCCGCCGTTTTGGAAGCCAAAAGCACTAGCCTGCCGACGAGAAAAGACTGCCGATACCGATCAGATTGTGCTGCCGATCGGAAGAAGATCGAAGATCATGTTCCACCATTGCGGCTGCTGATGGAACTATTTCGTTGATGAAAAGAAGAAAGTTGAGCCGATCAAGCGGCGAAAAGGAAGACTAAAGAGGAAAAAAAATTTGAAAATTTGAAAAATCTTCTAAGTATGGAGACCGTCAGCAAAATTTAGCTGTTTGAGTAGCTGATGCGGCGGCAAGTATCGGAGGAAAACAGAAGATGAGGTTGCCGATGCGGCGGCAGAAGGAAGAAGAAACATTTCCGAAAAAGTTTTTTTTTCTTTCTAAGTATAGAAAACGTCGAAAAACTTTAGAAGATTGGACCGCCGAAACGTCGGAGAAAATTAGAGGATCAATCCGCCGATACGTCGAAAGCCAGAGGAGGATCGGCCCGAAATGTCAGAAAAATTTAGTTGTTCCAATCGCCGATGAGTCGTTCAGCCATGGAATCCACGGACGGTTTACTACTCGACATTGTGGATGTCTAATGGACTATCCTTCCAAAGGATAGTGGATCCGATCGCTGATGAAAAAGAAATTTGAAAATTTTGTGAAGTATAAGGACATCGGATGAAGTTAGTGGATAGAGTTTTCGACAACCGATGAGTTATGGTCTGTGGAACCCATAGTGAGATCACTACCTGCCGTTGTGGCTGTTTAGTGAACTATCCTCTCGATGAACAGTGCACCCGACAGTCGATGAACAGCGGAAGAAGCTAGTTGTTTCGACTGCCGATGAACAGCGGAAGAAGCTAGTTGTTTCGACCGCAGATACAATGGAAGAAGCTAGTTGTTTTGACTGCCAAAACGTTGGATCAATAGTGGAAATGAGAGCTGATTCTGCATAAGGAAAATTTGAGTTTTCTGTGGGATTTCCCCAGCAGATTTTGACTGTTTTTCAGTGGGATTTTCAGCTATTTTTCAGTGGATTTTCAGAGCTGAAAATGAGAAAGAGGCAGCGATCTTATGTGCTAGATTGCGCGAAAACATAGATTTACAACAAAAAAATTTGTATTATGATTTTTCCCAAGAGAAGGTAAGCAATGCTGGTTTATATCAATGTTATGCATCTAACAGTTGTGTTACTAACACGTTTGCAGAGTCATAGTCACCTTCAAGGGCAGTATTCCAGGTAGTGCATTTTGATAAATAGGTGGTGGTTCAGTTATGAGAACCCATGACGGATATGATGCTCGGGATTCTTATGAGCATGCGCGAGATGCCATGGGAGAAAATGTCCGTAATAGAAACGATGACATTGAGTCTAATGGAAGGAGATTCCAAGAGACACCGTCAGATGTTGCAGCCACCATGAGAAGCTTGATCAAAGCCTAGGAAGAGCAGCATCAGTTGAATGCTGCTATGTTGCATAGTTTGATAGACTTACATAGAAAGATAGACTCTAGACGAGGTACAACAAGACTAGAAGGCAGTAAGAGTAGTACTAGGAGAAGGAGAAGGACTTCTAGTGGATCATTTGATTCTGAAGAATCTAGCGGGGATTCAAGTTCTTCTTCTCATAAAAGGAAAAGAAAGAGACACCATAGGGATCGCTCTCGAGATGAATTTAAGAAAGCTAAACCTCCTACGTTTGATGGTGAGGTAAAGACTGGACAAGAGGCTGAAGCTTGGCTTATTGGGATAAAGAAGTACTTTCAAGTGCATGATTATTCAGTAAACATGAAGGCAAGAGTTGCTATATTCAATTTGAATGGAAGAGCATCCATTTGGTGGGAACACTTCAAGCAAGTAAAAAGGATCAGTGAAAGGAGACTCAAGTGGAAGCAGTTCAAGAAGTATTTCAACCAGAAATACCTCTCTGATAGGTATTATGATGACAAGATTAAGGAGTTCCATGAGCTGAGATTAGGACAGCGAACCATGGAAGAATATGCAAATAAGTTTTTGGAGTTGTTGAGATATGTCCGATACATCAGAGATGAAAAAGTGAAGGTCCAGTGTTTTCTGAGTGGATTACCTCAGTCTTACAAAGATAGAATTGAGTTTTATGAACCTAGAACTCTTGAAGAAGCAATAAGGAAGGTAAGTATTGCTATGAGCAAAGCAAAGGTAAACCTGATTACCATAAGGCATGGAAGGACAAGAAGAATGAGAAGTTTGACCAAAGAAAGAAAGGTTTCAAGCCTTCTAACTTCAGGAATCAGCAGAAGCAACCATCCCAAGCTGCGAGTAAGCCAGTTGGAGTGACAGGAGAAAAGCCTAAAGATCCACAACAGGATAGAGGGCCACTTCAATGTTGGAAATGTGGAGGACGCCACATGCGTAGGAATTGTCCACTCGAGAATGAGAGTGCAAGGCCAGCTTATAACGTTCAAGAAGTAGAAACAGTGGGTCAAGTAGCAAAGGCAGTCCCTAGGATTTATGCAGCAATGGAGGACCGCCAGGCAGATCACTAGTAAACTGTGGTTGAAGTAGTAGGTAAGATTGTTAAGCAATCTGTTTCTATTTTGATTGACCCTGGTTCTACGCATAGTTACATTACTCCTAGAGTAGTGAAGACTTGTGCTTTTAAGAAAGTAAACCATAGGAAGTCTTGGTTAGTTCAGCTAGCCACTGGAACTAAGAGAAAGGTCAGTGAAGTGGTAGAGAAATGTCCATTGGTCATGAATGGATTGGTCACTTGTATAGATCTGAATGTTCTACCGCTTGGTTCCTATGATGTTCTCATTGGAATGATTGGCTAGAAGCTCACAGGGTGAAGCTTGACTGTTACCATAAGACTTTCGAATGCATGAATGAAGAAGGGAACCTAGTAGTTGTGAAAGGCATTCCAAAGGTGATTTCAGTATGGCAGGTTTCAGCAATGCAGTTAAAGAAGCTCTGTAGGAAGGGTTTACAGTTGTATGCAGCTCATATTTTGGAGGAAATGGGAGATAACACTCCTAGGTTGGAAGACTATCAAGTGTTACAGGAATTCAGGGATGTATTTCCTGATGAGATTCCAAGGCTTCCTCCAAAGAGGGACATTGAATTCACTATTGAACTTGTACCAGGAGCAGCACCAGTGTCCAAGGCACCCTACAGGATGAGTACACCGGAGATGCTAGAGTTGAAGATTCAATTGCAAGAGTTGTTGGAAAAGAAGTATATCTGATCGAGTGTGTCTCCTTGGGGAGCATCGGTTCTATTTGTAAAGAAGAAAGATGGTACACTCAGGTTATGTATTGATTACAGACAGTTGAACAAGGTTACTATGAAGAATAAATATCCTTTGCCTAGGATTGATGACCTCTTTGATCAAATGAGGGGAGCAAAGGTATTTTCCAAGATTGACTTGAGGTCTGGTTACCATCAGGTGAGAATAAAGGATGAAGACATTCATAAGACAACCTTTAGGACAAGGTATGGGCATTATGAGTTTGTAGTGGTACCATTTGGTCTCACAAATGCACCAACTACATTTATGTGCCTTATGAATAGCGTCTTCAGCAGGTATTTGGACAAATTTGTTCTTATTTTCCTTGATGACATTCTTGTCTATTCTAAGAATGAGGAAGAGCATGAAGAGCATTTGAGATTGACATTGAAATTGCTTAGGGAGCATCAGTTGTATGCGAAATTGAGCAAGTGTGACTTCTATAGAGATAGAATTCAGTATTTGGGTCACATTATCTCAGAGGAGGGTATATCTGTGGACCCTAAAAAGATTGAAGCTATTATGAATTGGCCTACTCCAAGAAATGTGACATATGTAAGATCTTTTATGGGACTTGCAGGATACTACAGGAGATTCATTGAGGGATTCTCCAAAGTTGCACATGCCATCACTTCTTTGCAAAAGAAGGGGATGAAGTTTGAATGGACATCGAGGTGTGAAGAAAGTTTCCAGCGGTTGAAGGATCTTCTCACCAGTGCACCAGTATTGAAGGTTGCCGATCCAGAGAAAGATTTTGTGGTGTGTACCGATGCATGCAGACAAGGGCTTGGAGGATTCCTTATGCAAGACAACCATGTGATATGTTATGAGTCAAGAAAACTGAAGGAACATGAGAAGAACTATGCCACTCATGATCTAGAGCTTGCAACCATAGTACATGCTCTCAAGATGTGGAGGCATTACTTGATGGGTAGGAGATTTGAGCTCCGAACAGACCATTGTGGACTGAAGTATTTGTTTGATCAGCCTACTCTGAATGCTAGGAAAGCAAGATGGCTGGAATTTTTATGTGAGTTTGATTTTGAAATCAAGCACATAAAGGGAAAGGAAAATAGGGTAGCTGATGCACTCAGCAGGAAGGTGTAGGAAATGCATGTGGCATCTCTTAGTATTTGCCAATCAGATTTGAGGCAGCATATTGTTAGTCATGCTATTGAAGATGAATTGTATGAGCAAGTAAAAGACAAATTGCAGCAGCAAGGTCTTGAGAAGAGGTATGAAGGATATAAATTGGAAAAAGATGGACTTCTCACTTATAAAGGTAGAATTTATATTCCAAATGTAGCAGATTTGAGGAGAGTTGTTATGGATGAAATCCATCAAGCTTCGTATTCTGGTCACCCAGGATATCAGAAGATGATTGCTACAGCTAGAAAGCAGTACTTTTGGCCAGGAATGAAAAGGGATATGGCTGAGTACATTTCCAGGTGTATGAAATGTCAGCAGGTAAAGGTTGAGCATCAACATCCAGCAGGTTTGTTGCAACCTTTGCCAGTTCCGGAATGGAAATGGGAAGTCATTTCCATGGATTTTATTACAGGGTTGCTGATGACTTGGAGACAACATGATTCCATCATGGTTGTGGTGGACAAGTTGACAAAGGCAGCACATTTTATACCAGTTAAGTCTACGCATAAGACTGATGACATTGCAAAGATCTTCATGAAGTAGATATTCAAATTTCATGGATTGCCGAAGGCAATAGTCTCTGATAGAGATGTCAAGTTCACTTCCAACTTTTGGAAGGGGTTGTTTGCAGATTTGGGTACAAAGCTAAACTTCAACACTGCATACCATCCTTAGACAGATGGGCCGACAGAGAGAGTTAATCAGGTGCTTGAAGACATGCTTCGCATGTATGTGATGGACAAACCGACCAAGTGGGAAGATTACTTGCACTTGGTAGAGTTTTCTTATAACAATGGACATCAGGCATCCTTGGGGATGAGTCCGTATGAAGCTTTGTATGGAAGAAGGTGTAGGACACCTGTGACTTGGGACAATCCAGTGAACATGATTGTGCTTGGACCGGAATTGCTCAAGGAAATGGAGCAAGAGGTTGTAAAGATCAGGCAGAAGCTGAAAGTAGCACAGGACAGATAGAAAAGCTATGTGGATAAACATAGGGTGTACAAGGAGTTCAGCATTGGGGATCATGTTTACCTTAGAGTGAGGGAAAGGAAGAGTTCCTTGAAGCTTGGAAGTTGTGCCAAGTTGTCACCAAAATACTGTGGGCTGTTTGAAGTGCTTGAAAGAATAGGGCCAGTTGCATATAGACTTGCATTGCCTGCTAGCACTAGAGCTCATAATGTTTTTCATATTTCTTTGCTTAAGAGATATGTACATGATCCTAACCATGTGATAAATTGGGATGTGATTCAGGTGGAACCCAAGGGAGAGTTCCGAATCGAGCCAATGCGCATCCTCGACAGGGAGGTCACAATGCTCCAGAACAAGGCCATAGGTTAGGTAAAGGTGCAATGGGAGCACTACGGACCTAAAGAGGCTACATGGGAGCTGGAGGATGCCATGCGATTAGCACATCCATTTTTGTTCAATTTTGCGGAACACTGAGGCGGTACCAGTGTAGCATTTTGTTCAATTTTGTAAAGCACTGAGGACAGTGCTATTGAAGGGGGAGGGGAATGTAACACCCCGGTTTTGACCCCGTTGCATTAGATGTATATGATGTATATATTGTAAATGATCATGGTGTGGAGCTCAAGGCCAAGGCCCCACCATTGATTGGTTATGCTATGTTTCATATTTAAATTGTCATCGATGGTGTATCAGGGCATGCAACATAGATATTAAGCTTTGTCATCATGTACATATGCATCTTTAATTAAAATGAACCCGACTAGCTACGCTCGCGGCAACTAAAATTGAGAAGGGGCATGATTTTCACAAGGATAAGGGTGTGGGGGAAATTGCCAAACCTCGAGCCATGAAGGAAAAACCCATGTGTCACCTTCCTTTGTTTTATCTAACCACTACCATTAAGAATTGCTGCTGGTAGTTGAGGCAATTATTGATTTTGGGAGTGGGGTGGCAAGACTGTCAGTCCTTGCCCACATGCACACTCCACCCACGGTTGACTTCACAATGGCAAAAGAAAACCACCGCCATCACTCCAACGAACTCACTACTACACTCACTTGACGTCGGTGCTGAAACACTCATGCACCCTCCACTACACAGGCCTCATGATTTTTTGCTCATCCACACACAGGAGCGAAAGTCTTGTTCATTATTCTCACGCATAGGATTTTCCTAGTTTTGGGCTCACACAGCGAGCTAGGAGCTGCGCTCTTTCATCCACGATTGCTGTGAAGGGCCATTCACATTTTCGGCTGTATGATCTCCTTACAGACTGGTATGACCGTGTAATTTTCCCTCATTTTAATGTTGAGATTGGAACTGTTGTTCTTCCCGTGAGCTATGGTCGTCGCCGTCCTTCTCAAGATTTGTTGTGTTGCTGTGGTCTCCCTTACGTGGTGATTGTTGTGGTCTTCTTTATATTTTGGGACAGGAGTCTGCTCGTTTCACGCACAGGTTGGAAGTCTGCATTTTTCTCTTCCTCAGCTTGGTCTATGTATGTTTTCCCGGTGACTTTGTTACCCAGGACGGGCTGTGGTTTTTCCCATGTTGTGAGCGGTGCTCACTGATTTCGTTTGGGACTGTATAATTCACTTGGGAGTATTTTCCCCTGTGATTGTGTTTGTTGTTACGCTTTGGGGCTGCTGTAGATTGTTTGGAGTCGTTTTGGCCACGAGAGGGCCAAGAACGATTCAAGAATCGTTTCCCCTGTTAAGCTAGAACCGCTGATTGATTGCGTACATGCAATGGTTGGTCTTCGGACTGTGTAGGGAGCAGGGATGGGGGCTTGGTTTGCTTGATAAACCTGGTGGCTGGAAGCCACACAGACGGAGCTAGAGGGCTGGCTTTCTTCTCCACAACCCCTGAATAGCACTAGAAGGGAATGCAGGGCCTGAGGGACTGTGTAGCAGAGAAGGGACTGATTCCTTGTGTTGGGTGTGTGTGGGTGTCTTAGAAGTCAGGCTAGTTCTGGTGTAGGTGTTCCTAGCTCTGCAATGAGCTCACCAGCTTAGCATTTAGCCTTTCCCAACTCCTTGATGGCCTGATAAACCCAACTGTGTTGGCTTGGCTGTGTTTCGTGTATCCTTCGCTATGTGTAAGCCTGCTTGTTCCCTTATTCCTTGGAGAATCATGCCCAGCTCGAGGGTGGCAGCGCTGTTGAGAGATTAAGGAGCACGGTGGCCTATGGTTGGGTGGAACGTTGCAGCGACGTAGCTGGTTGCGGATTGAGTTCTTCATAAGATAAGTGATCTTGCTCATTTTACTTTTGCAACCATATTTTCCGTTAATGAATGTGATGAACATGTTGAATGAATGCTTGTATGAATGTATGTGGTTTCCGCTGTGCATGATAAACAATTGCATTTGTGTATGATAAATGATCATGTATGCATGTCTAGTTCAAAGCATTTTATTTCAGCATTTCAGCAATTTTATGAATTCACATGTTCATGGGGCTAGTTGCCCGGATGGTAAACGCCATGGTCGTGTCCTCTTTGCCGGTCGGAGGGATGGGGGCGTGACAACCTAGGCCGCAACATTGCAACATTCATATCTTAATTTCAACTTGTAGTGGATGGGTGAAGAATGTAGGTGTGCATGGGTGACGAATGTAGGTGTGCATGGGCGGAATTTATTTCAAATTCAAATTTACAGGATGAAAAACTTGCGTACATAGTTGGGTTTTATTTCAAATTTGAATCCATAGAAGGTGGATCCTGAGGGAGGATGGATGAATTTGAAGCGCTCTTTGCAGCTATTCATGGAAAATCACACATTTCAACTTTATTGAAGAAGAATGACGGTATTGCAGTAAAATATTCCATGTCCAAGCCCTTATATTATATTTATGTTGGAGGCAAATATGACATCGACAACTACATATAGAACACCCAATACCAAAATACTACTACTCCTTAGGACCTAGTTATGTTGTTGCTCAACAAATATATGACCAATACTACTCAATAAGTTTCATATGTTTTTATTTGTATATATATGTTTATGTGTGAACACTTGTATGCATACAAAACTATAACTGCGTATTGGATTGTACTCAATCAGACACTTTATCGCTCTAGGGGTAACCAAATTCCTTTTGTTCAACATCTCCACCATGGGATGCACTCCATCCTGGCTTCTTGGGTATAGTATAGCCAATGACAAATGTTTGTATATAGATTAAAAAATTGCCAAGAAGCATAATGTTGGTCTGAAACAACTGCTTAAACGTGGGATGCAGACTCGCTACAAAGAAATTCACCCCAATTATTATAATTTTATTCTCTCTGCAATTGCAATTAAACAAGGTGAAGCCTATAAAAATATTATTCAAAACATGAAAGTCATATTTTTGTTTTCATATATTGTTTGGGATGATGAAGAATATTGTATGCGGGAAAGATATGAATAATATTGTCATAGACACAACTCAAATTTGGTACTAGGTGCAGGATTTTGGGAGATGAGGTCCGCATGTTGAAGTCCAAGGGCGTTTAACAAACAAGTGAAATGTGGAAAATAGAAGGAAAACATAGTGGGAGCTAAACATTACAAACAATTTATTTGCGAAGATCGAAAAGCGTGCATGTATTGGGAAATTGTTTTGTTATATCTCCAATTATTCTCGTCACTTGTATTGGCATACATACACCTCATTAACCCAAGGACGTCCACTCTAGAAAACCTTAATCATATTAAAGTTAAATATGTTGTCCTTTTACAATTCCCTTGTGACAAGTGTTTTAAACCATAGGATTAAGTCATGAAAACTCATGTGATTAAGATTTATTCACATTATTATTTTATTCAATTTTTAACTAATTTTTAATATTAATAATGTTATTAAGTATTTAAAAACAACAAGGAGGTAAAGCAAATATACATGGTTTATGATATTTAAAAAGTGCAACATATTTAAGGATTTAAGTGATCATCATTAAACATCTAAGTGATAAATAGTTAAAAAGAAGGGAGTTGTCTTATGCCAAAATATCCATAAAGTATCATAATAGTTATTCTCTCTTTAAAAAAACTGATATAATAACATAGAATATCAATGATTAAACATTAATCCTAGGCTTTCTAAGAATGGGGAATTAAATATTAATTGAGTCTATTACATGGCCCAATAAAATAATAGTCTATATAGGTAAATGATCTAAGCTTTTAACTTAAATCAAAACATCTACCATGTATATATGGGAAAAAATGAATTGTCATCATGAGGCCCCTACACCTGGTCTAAAATTGGACTAGGTGAACCAACCTCCATAATCCAACCCCTTTTCTCCCAGTTGGGATAAAAAATATGTATCGCTACTTTACACTTTTTTAGGCTTTCTTTCCCACACCACTAACCATTGAACCGACACTACCATCTTGATCATCATCCCATTCAACCATTTTTAAGTCTCGACCAATATTCCAATCTATAGTTGGCAGGGAGGAAGCCACCCAATTGTAAATACAACTCCATTATAAATTAAGATTGGATACATAAACTAAATAGAAACCAACAATCAATCTTGTACCAAAAGGGTAATCCAAACATAGTGATTGGTAGGATCACATCCATGCCAAACAACAAAACTTTACAAGTAAGGGGAGATAGGAAGGAGCGCCCTGCTCCCCTTCCCTATACAAAATATATGGTTTAGAAGGAACCATTCCAACAATAGATCATATGGTTATGAAGATCAAATCATGCAAACTTGACTTCTTGATAAAGGACCAAATCCAACATAGTCCTTTGTAACACATCATGTACACACTACTTACATCTTGGGATTGTCATCCCTCTTGCATTCCAAGATAGAAGGGAGAACATAATTTAAGGAAGATAGGGTTTCCAAACATACAATACCAATTGATCAATGCTACATTCTTTGAATAAGAGACCCCCCATTAGGACAAAATGCCTTGGCTTCCTTAAAGGACTTCACTTGAGGAGTGGGACTTACTATTCCACTAGACTTATCTAAGAAAATGGGAGACAAGGAATTCTTCCATTTGTTGGAATACATATTTCAACCACCATCAACATCCGTACCTCGTGTTTGGTTACTCTACCCTATGGAAGATGAATAGATGGTTCTCTGACGACAGCTATGATCATCACACACTCCAACGAGATATTCTTGATCTGGATACAAGATAGGAACACTAACAATCCAATAAGACTCCTAAATCACTCACCCAACAAGTTTTTCATAGGCCCACTCTAAGAGGTTTCACGAAGGATCCACCGTCTTTGACCAAGGAATCAACCTCTTTGACTGCTTGCCCTAAAGCCATTGATGAAAAACTTACTTAGACTATAGGCATTGTAGAGGTAGTTGTTCTCATACCATGGGAGGTATTTAGTGAAGGTCTCTAATATGGGTAATCTCCAATCTATGAAATTGAACCCTAATAGGAATCCAACAAGAAACATAATAACAATGTGAGGTTTGAAGAATCCTACTGGCAATAGTGAGTTTATAGTAAATGGGAGGTCTTTGTTCTTTTCGAAGAGGACTTAATGCTATAAACGCTCCAAACACCAATTCCAAATAGTTGTTGGTGAAGTAATCCAAACAAAGTGATTGGTATGATCACATCCATGCCCAATACCAAAATTTTGTAGGTAAGGGTCCATATAGCAAGAAACCACCCCCATACTCCCCAGCACCTACCTTTACATGATCTATGGTATACAAGGGATTGTTCCAACAATATATCATATGGTTACAAAGTTCAAATCTTACAAGGTCGATTTCCTGCAAAAGGGCCAAATCCAATCTAGTCCTTTATAAAACACCATGTACAAACTACTTAAAACTTGGGATTGCCATCCTTTGTACAGTCCAAGTTAGAAGGGAGAGCTTGACTCAAGGAAGATATGGTTTCCCATAGTACTATACTAATTTCTCAATGTTATATTTCCCAAATAAGAGCCCCCCTATTAGGATAAAGTACCATGGATTCCTTAAAGGACTTCACCTTAGGAGTGGGACTCATCATTGCACTAGACCTGTCCAAGAAAATGGGAGATGATGATTATTTGGAATGCACTAGTGTATATATCATGTAGTGGTGTATATACATTAGTTTATATACCATTATACATGAATGGAGTGTGTATAATGGTATATAAACTAGTGTATATACACCAATATATGATATATACACTAGTGTATACCAAACAATCATCATCTCCTATTTTCTTGGACAAGCCTAGTGCAATAATGAGTCCCTCTCCTCAGGTGAAGTCCTTTAAGGAAGCCATGGCATTTTCTCCTAATAAGGGGATCTCTTATTTAGGAAATCTAACATTGAGAAATTGGTATAGTGCCATGGGAAACCATATCTTCCTTGATTCAAGCTCTCCCTTCTATGTTGGTATGTATAAAGGATGTCAATCTCAAGCTATAAGTAGTTTGTACATGGTGTGTTATAGAGGACTAGATAGGATTTGGTCCTTTTGTAGGAAGTCAAGTTTGCAATATTTGGTCTATGTAACCATATAATCTATTGTTGGAACAATCCCTTCTAGACCACATATCATGTAGAGGGAGATGGTGGGGAGGCAGGGGGGTTGTTTCTTACGATCTCCCCTTGCAAAATTTTTCTATGCATGGATGTGATCCTACCAATCACTTTCTTTGGATCACTTCATCAACAACTATTGGAATTTTTGTTTGGAGAGTTTGTAGCATTAACTCCTCTTTGGAAATAACAAAGACATCCCGTTTACTAAAAAAATGACTATTGTGAGTAGGATTCTTCAAGCCTCACATATTTATTATGTTTCCTATTGGCTTCCTAGTAGGGATCCATTTCATAGATTGCATAGTGTCCCTATTAGATGGCTACACTAAATACCTCCCATGGTATGATCACAACTACCTCTATAATGCCTACATCTAAGGAGGTTGGTTCATCAATATTTTTAGGGTAATCTTAATCAAAGAGGTTGAATCCCTAATCAAGGATGGTGGATCCTTGGAAAACATCTTAGAGTTCCTATGCCAATTTTGTTGGGTGCGTGGTTTAATAGGAGTCTTCTTGGAGTGTTGGTGGTCCTATCTCGTATCCATCTCAGGAATATCTCATTTGAGGGTGTGATGATTGTAGCTAGTTTCAGAGCACCATCTATTCATATTCCATAGGGGAGAGTAACCATACAGAATCCTTGTCTCCCATTTGTTTAGATAATTCTGGAGGACTAGTGAGTCCCACTCCTTGAGTGAAGTCCTTTAAGGAAGCCATGGAATTTTCTCTTACTAGGGGGGCCTCTTATTCAAAGAATGTAGCATTGATCAATTGGTATTGTATGTTGGGAAATTGTGTCTTGCTTGAATTATTCCCTCCCTTCTATATTGGAATGCAAGAGGGAGGGACGACAATTCCAATATGTAATTAGTTTGTACATGGTGTGTTACAAAGGACTATGTTGGATTTAGTCCTTTAGCAAGAAGTCAAGTTTGCAAGATTTGATCTTCACAACCATATGATCTATTGTTGGAATGGTCCCTTCTAGACCATAGATCTTGTATTGGGAAAGGGGCAAGGTGTAACTTCCTTGCTATCTCCCCATACTTGAAAATTTTTGTTATTGGGCATTGATGTGATCCTACCAATCATTGTTTTTGGATTTCCTTTTTGGCCTAGGAACGATTGTTGGTTTCTATTTAGTCTATGTATCCAATCTTAATTTATAATGGAGTTGTCTTTGCAATTAGATGACTTCATCCCTACCAACTATAGATTGGAATATTGATGGGGACTTAAAAATGGTTGAATGGGATGGTGATCAAGATGATGGTGTTGCTTTAATTGTTAGTGACTTGTGGAAAAGCAAGCCTAAACAAGGTGTAAAGTAGTGATACATTGTTTTATCCCAACTGGGGAAAAGGGGTTAGATTATGGAGGTTGGTTCACCTAGTCCAATTTTAGACAAAGGAAAAGCAAATTTTAATTGAGATTAGATCATGTGTATAGCCCTCACGATGACATTTCATTTTTTTTTCCATATGCACATATGCACATGTATTGCACATGTATTGATTGAGGTTACAAGCTTAGATCATTTTCCCCATTTAACTATTATATGATTGGGTCATACAACTCTCTCAATTAATATTTAATTCTTCCTTTGAAAAAATGGGATTAATGTTCAATTATTCTTGTTTTATACTTTATCTAATTTTTTTTAAAGAAAAAAGGTGTCTATTGTAATACTTCATGGCATAAGCTAACTCTTTTTTTAAACTATTTATCACTTAAATGTTCAATAATTATCACTAATCCATAAATATATTTTTATTTTTCATTTTGAAAACCTCACAAGGAAATCTGCTCTGCAGAAATATCACACGCGTTATTTTAGACCTTGGGCTATCCCATGGTTGTTTATTTTTGCCAATCTCTTCTGAGTTGTTGCATGGTATTTTAGGTTGTAATTTGTTTTTCTTCAAAAATTATGAAAATCTATTTTTCCATTAGCAGAAAAACTCAAAAGCGTTATCTTTTAGGGTTCGATAAGTATTTTGACCTCACTAATTCGAAATACTGCATCTTCAAATGCTACTCTCAGATTTTACTCAAATAGTCAGGATGGCCGAGTGGTCTAAGGCGCCAGACTCAAGTTCTGGTCCTCAATTGAGGGCGTGGGTTCAAATCCCACTTCTGACACTGACGGTTAAGCTTCGTCTTTCTTTTATAAAAAATGACGAATACAGTCCAAGCTTTTATTTTTGTCATTTTTGTACCCAAAAAGAAAAAGAAAATGACGAATACAGTCCAGGATTTCAAACACTAATAAGTCATGTTCATCTCTGGGAGCCTGGTCGTTCTCGGAAGCTATTTGCAATCCATGGCATAAGGCAATTACAGATCTATTAAAGCTGTTTTTTTTTCAAATTTTGAAGTCGACATTATGTTGCAAATTTTGAAGTCCACACTATGTACTGTTCGAGTGTAGATTTCATCTCAAGTGCAGACTTGCATTGCAAAGGTGTGATCGTTCCTTTGTGCTGTTATTTGTGATTTCAGAGCGTTAAATGACAATGAATTCTCCATATGCTCAATCTTCCTGATTACTTACAGTACTTACTAACTTCTCTACAAAACAAAACTATTGTTCAAAAGCCATTAGATTAACAACAACACACATCCTGAGCAACAATCCACTATAATAAGATTGGCAATTGTTATATATGATCTAGTAGGCCCAAAATCTCAAGATTCTTCTCTAGAGGAATTTTCACACTACCGTATTATTCCATCTAGGGACTTCTGGTTGAAAGCCCACTTTGGTTTCATAGTGCTAAATTACACTCAAAGTTAGTTTTAAAATTAAATACACATAGAATCCCAAAGTAACATAGTTCTTTATATATTTTCTTACTCTATAGCAAACTCTTGCAATCCATCTACATAACAAAACTATAAGCATAACTCAACTTATTATTCCACAATTGCTAGGCAACAAATTTCCACTTTCAAAATATAATTAACAACAATGGTTTGTTGTCGAAAGTCTTCAAGGTTTTAGTCAATCCTTCTTGAGAGATGTGTTCCTTGTGGGTCCATTGTTCTTCCTTCACAATAATCAGCCTCTCATTGTCAGTAAATAATCCAATTTATACTTAATCATTGCAAGCATTCTTTCCCGCTTCATGATATACCTTCACATGTATGCTACAATAGGAGAAATATGTCCTCCTACATTCCTAGTGTCATATATATCTAGAGCTACATAGGTAGTTTGTGGGAATCCATTGACATTAATATGTAATCGATATTTGATTAACAACTATCTCAATGCAATATACTCCTAGACTCAATACATCGATATTCAGATAGAATTATAACCAAGGACTTCACCAACAAAAAAATATCAACATACAATACCTATTTCTCCTCTTTTTCTGGTAGATTGAATCTGCATTTTTCTTTCTATTAACATCTATTATCAATTCTACAATACCTCTATCTTTAATAGTTTCTCTAGCATATTGTGCTATTCTCATGCAACCTTCTTCTTATGTTTCTCTTCTGCTCTATTTTCCTCTTTTTTTATGTTGTCCTCTATTCCTTCCTCCTAGAGCTGTAGCTAGATTTAATACCACTTAATGCAAGAGGAATGCCTCCCCCTTGTAATATGAAAACCTCCCAAAGTTGTAGGTAGCAATGATACCACTTGATGCAAGAGAAATGACCCCTTTGCAATATCGAAGTAAACACAACAAAATTATTCTCATCTACAACAATCAAAACTATATCATATGCAACCAAAACATCAAACAATCAATAACACACAAATTTACATCTATACCAAAAACAACACCATTAAGACATTAACATAGGAGGATTTAAATGGAAACCTAATGGGGAAAACCATTGTCAAGTCTTTATCTCTCTTCTTTATTTAATTCTACAAAATTGCATATAGTTGGGATCATGGCCTATTTAATAATTACAAACAATTCCCATTGTTAGGACAATTGACATGGGAGCCTCTTAACTCATCTTCTATCACTTTGGAGTGCTCTTTATCTCCTCAACCTCCTTGCTATTTGTTTCATTCTTATCTCCTCGATGTCCTTGCTATTTGTTTCTTGCTTAATCCATAACTTCCATCATGTTCCATTTCCTCCTCGCTCTTGTTGACTCCTTCCTTATTCACATTCATCATGTCCTTGCATCATCATGCCCCCCTTTACCTTTCTCTTGGTTTGTTGGGCCAAGAAAGGAGCACAAGGACAAAAGAGAAACACAAGCACAAGAAAGAAAAGCATGTGCATGATAGAGGAATGTAAAGGAAGATGCAAAGGTCGAAAAGGAAGCGCATGTTAAAGGAAGTTGCGATGAGGAGCATTGCGACAAAGGAAAGGCAAATCTGTAGGCATTCCAAAAAGCAACGGCTAGAAAGTCACAGGGCTAGAAAGCGACATGTCAAGAAGATCATGGCTACTAAAGTCAACGTAAGCTAGAAAATGACACATGTATAAGGGAATATTTGCAATTCAGGACGATAGCGCCTTGTGTTAGTCAGTCTGTCAGTTATAACTGTTTTTGGACGGCTGATAATGACCTGCACTAAGTGAACTATGTGTAGTCAACCCTGCATGGTCCTGTAGGAGGTCTTGTAGAAGTTATAAATAAGAAGAACTTGTTTTGTATAAGGGTTCAGATAGTTTGGAATAGAAGGAAGAACACAAAGAAGAGTCAGTAGTGTTGTAGAAGGATGTTGAGCGGCAGAACCCATTTTGCAGAAGGGTTTTCGACAGTAGATTTTGTAGGAGATATTCTGTAGCTGAGTGCATGGATAGTAGTGTAGAAGAGTTGATCCAGGCTGTGCGTGGATTAGTAGGAGTAGAAGAGCATAATAAATCCAGAGAGCATGAGAGCAAGAAAGAGTCTGAGCTGAAAAGACATATCTCAAACAGTCTACAGTTAAGTCGCAGACTGAAATGTGCCATATATTTCTCATGCCAGATGAAGAGAACCTTTGTGGTTTTTACCAGGATGGGTGTCCACATTACATCTTGTGCCGAATGAATGTGCTTGTTGAATGATTGTGCTTAGTTACTGGTTATATTGCATTATTTATACTTATCGGTTAAATGAATGTCATCATAATGATAAAAGCAGTTGAATAAGTGAATAACTAAAGCATCATTGATGCATTATGTATTATTTCATGTTGATTTGCTGTTAAGTTGGGATACCGTCGCACTGATGTTGTTTATTGTTAAGGAATGAACAACAACATTGACAGTATTTCATATCATTCAAGTTCATTTGTTGTTTAATTGCCAAGTGGGAATGTATGTTGCACTGATAAGATGTTAAGTCATTAAGTCGGTTGTGTCGCACTGTTGCGTCGTTGCTGAGGTAGCAATAACCTCCATTCTTTTGACTCTGTCGAGCGCCTTCGATGCGTGCCAAGGGACTCTAATCCCTCGCTGACTGCAGAAACATGGTTCTAGCAGTTACCCATTCAGATATCTCGGGTGAGACTACGCCTGCGACGTAGGCGTTGTCGACTGATCTTGCTTTGTCGAGCCGATATCTTTGGGATGTTTGTTGGTTTTGTGGGTTTGTTGAACATGGGTCGTGAGAGTAAGGAAAAGTGTCCAACAAATGGTTTCATTGCCGTGACCTGTAATCAACTAAGTCAAGGGAAATGCTGTGGCATCCGACAAAGAAAGAAATCAAGGATTGGATGAAGGCTAAAACGTTAGCATTTACGCAAGAAGAGAGTGGAAGGTCATGACTGAGCCCAGAAAGTTGGTTAGATCGATATCTGTACACATATATTCACAAAATATTCTTTGCAGAGTTTCCTATTTTGTTGCATGAGTGGTTGTTGCGATTGGCAACTCGTCAAACAAATTTTCAAAGAAGGGAAGTAGTCAAGTGGAGTTCTCAGCTAGTCCACGAGTTAGTAGCTGTAAGTAACCCTATCTCTAGAGCTGTTGATTTTTGGGCTAACCGTATTTTTCAAGGGTATATTACCGAGTTTGTAGTTGATACGATAACCTCATATAGTGAGGCAGAAAGAAATTTTTTCCAAGGGCCCCACGGGAGGTACTTTACTTCTCTAAAATTATGGATAACGATGCTCGTCTATGAGAAGGGAATTTTGGAGTTCAATAGCTGAGTCGCATATCCAGAGGAAGTGATATGCCGTAGACAAACTACAAATAAAATTGAAAGTGGTGAGCTAAGATGTTCCCAGGAAATATAGAAACTGAACTAGAAGCGAGATTCTAAAGAAGTGGAAGAATATTTCGTTGGGAAAATGAAGAAAATAACTAGAAGAAAGATGGACTCCTGGTCTATTTGGGGAATGGGAGTACGAGTTCGAGTCACATCTAGATGAAGGGTATTGTGACAAAGAAGAAGACTATAGCCCAATTTATGAAGGAGCTGAAGAGTCAGAAGAATCTACAGAGACGTTGAGATCAGAACGTCACTACACCACACCAGGAGCATCACCAGAGGTAAGATCTAGACCCTCATCTCCTGAAAGAACAGTGAATACTAGTAGTACTAGTGCTGCGACTAGTGTGCAGGGAATTCCACCTTCATTAGACAACCCCAATGCCAACTCAATGGCTGGGGAAGATATTAGATTACCCACATTCAATGGGAATGGAGCAGAAGATCCAAAGCAACATTGGTTCCTCTACGAAGCTGGTTAGATGGTTCTCCAAGTTCACAATGTAGACATAAGGAAAGCACAGATGATCACAACTCTGTGGGGTCGCACGCTCGACTGGTTTATGAAGTTTTCTGTAGTACAAGTAGGAAACCCACATAAGACCCTTAATGAGATCCAACTCACAATGATTTGTGAGTTTAAGAAAGCCTAAATCTGAGTCGCGGTGTATCACTGAGATCAAGGAGATAAAACAGTTACCAATGGAGTTCGTGTTGGTCTTCTGGGCAGACCCGGGTTTACTTTATTGTACCAACAAAACCCCTAGCTGACTAGCCCTTTCGGCAACAGACTGCAGAACAACCTGAAGTCTCACCCGAAGTGATCTTGGATGGGGTGGTTGAAGAATCAGGTTTCCTCAACCAGGTTCTGTAGCATCCTAGTGCCTCTTGACCCTTCTTCTCCAACGGGATCTCTCCACGAGGTGCTCTTTCTCTTTCTAGCTGGCGCTGATAGGGAATGGACTCTTATCGCATCGCAGCCTTGAGGACGATGCACAAAATTTCTCTTCTACTCAACTCTCTCCTACGATATCTCACACCGCAGCTCCTCCGACGGTGTGATCTCGCCTTTCTACGCTTGATGTCTCCTGCAGCAAGACTTAATATGACTCTCAAGCTCCAAAGGATTTCTCTCTGGGTATAATAGCTCAGTTAACCTTCATTAAGGTGTTAACAGCTTCACTTGAGGTTCTACAGTCTAACACACTTAACATCAATCACGCTCTACTCGCTGAACTCATATACAGAAGTCACTTAACACTATAACTATTAGCTATTATGAATCAAGCATTGATAACTCATATACAGAATACTTGATACATTCAACTCACGATTAACCTTCCATGTTACTGTAATCTAAAGGATAGCATACATTCATTCATTAACTGATAAGCAAAGTTCATGTAACAGATAACAGATAGCAAATAAGTATAGCACAATCACATGAAACAATCGCACAACTCATGGATTTTACGTGGTTCACTTCCAAGGGGGAGGCTAAGTCCACGGGAACTGGTTTTTATATTATATCTTGAGAGGGTAAACACAGTTCCACTGCAACCTATTATGCATCTTGAGACCTTCTGGGAAACTCCACGCACACAGCCGGGAGCCCTTCTCTCTTAGATCTCTTCTCTTCCTATATTGTCTTCTTCTTACAATATACTCTTCTCTCTCTCTCTCTCTCTCTCTCAATCCCTACGGATTGTTACATTCATGCTCAAGGAGCCAGCTACTGGTTACAGTAAGATAACTATAGACTAAACAATAGAACCAGAGCTCAAATCTTCCTTGAGGTCTTACAATACTGATAATAACTCACTATCTTACAATACTGATAATAACTCACTAAATGTCTACGAGCTAACAGACCAACTGACTAGCTAACCTTTCATAATACAAAATACACGCTTAAATAGGTGGCCCGAAGGTCTCACTATGATACAAAACTGTGGACCTTTCCCAACAGCAACCCAAAACCCTAACTGTGACAATCGACCTATCTGTACTTTGAACTGCCGCTTACTGGTCACACTGCAGCTTTCTGCAGTCTTCCACACTTCTCAGTGCTGATCGTGGGTATGGGTGCTGCTTCCTCGGTCGCTTCCCTTCTGTCCTTTGTCTTCAATACCTCAGCCCGTTGCTCCTTTTCCATTTATGAGGGTAGCTGAGCCCTCCTGTCTTCGTCGCTACCTTAAGTGTAGTGGTTGAGCTCTCTCTTCTCGGCCGCTTCAGGTACTGTTTCTTTTGATTTTCTTGTTCCGATATAGCATCTTTTCCTGTAGCTGCAGGGCCCTGCTCCAACAGTCCCCTAACACTTAATTGTGGCTCGTCCTTGAGCCACTAACAACTGGTTTCTATTGCTGTAGCTTCTTCTTGGCTTCTTGCGAAGTCCTTGTGAATCTCTCCCTAAGTCCTGCGACTTCTTTGTCCATAGCTTCGACACAGTCTTGTGCCTCCTTCTGTAAAATAGTGTCAACACTTTCCTTAAGTGAAGCTCCAGAATAAATGGTGGACCATTTATAGGCTACTAAATTTGTTGTAACAACCTCACCTCCTGCTACCTCGGGAAGGTTTGTACCATTCACCTCAAATTCTACTGGAGCGCTTGTCCGAACAGATTCATCAAATCCATCATCATTTTGAATATAGGGAAAGTAGATGTCTTTCTCCTGCTACCTCGGGAAGGTTGGTACCATTCACCTCAAATTCTACTGGAGCGCTTGTCCGAACAGATTCATCAAATCCATCATCATTTTGAATATAGGGAAAGTAGATGTCTTTCAGCATACATTCAAGTTGATCTTCATTCCAATAATTTGACTTTACTTGGATATATGCACATTGGTAAAACTTCCATGAGGAGACATGTCTTTTTCCAACTTTAATGTAACTACCTTCTCTGACATTTTCTGTATCTCTCTCATTTTCAACATCTCTGCTTCGTTCCTTTCCCTTTTGCCTTTTGTTTTTCTCAATCTCGGATGCCTATTTCTTGGTCCTTTTTTCTTTCTGTGAGATCTTCTGGGAAACTCCACGTGCACACAACTGAGAGCCCTTCTCTTTCTTTTTCTCACTTTTCTTTCTCTCTATTTTCTTATCTTCTGTGATCTTCTCGTCTTTCTTCTTCTCTGCTCTGGGCTGGACTCTTCTACTATCTGAGATTGACTCCTCATTCTTGGCATCTGTTTGACCTGTGATGCACCTAATTTCACAACCCTGGGTGTCGTCATAGCAGACACGAGGCCACCACGCTGGAATCATCGCACAATGTCTTCTAAAGGTTCCTCCTTGGATAGAAACCACCCAGTGCAATACTCTAGACGGGAAATGGCTACGAAACTGGGAAAAACCTACACTCTATAACTGGAGTATCTCTGCACAGGGAAAACTCTTCAAATTGCTCTGTAGCCCTCAGAAATCGCAAAAGTAACCCTTCTGTTGGAATGATATGTATATTTATAACGAAGGCGATAATCTCTGAAACAACGGTCATTTAGGCTAGACCCGTCGACGGCATTTATTGCATGGAAAAGACAACATCCGTCGTTTCTATCCTTATTAATTGCTGAAAATCCGATCAAATTTCCCTTGAAACTTGTGTGCAGGTGCCAGTCTCGACCAAGATTTACCAAATATGGGAAAATCATTGTATTGTTTCCAAATCTAGGGCAACGTATACCTGTCATATCTGGATTAACTGCGTGTCAGAAGGCGAAGTGACTGGCCCTCTGTCCCTTTTCAAAATCATCTACGTGGCACGAGGAACATCGCTTCATTGCGGAATAACACCACACCGTCCTGAAGCAAATTGCTGGCGTGAAACTCCACAACGTTAAAAAAACTCCGCAAGCATCCTATGACTTGTGCAAAACAAACTTTTTGAATCACAGTAGGAAAGTTATCTTTTTTTTTTTAGTGTAGACTAGTTAGGGGTGTGATGCCTCCTTGCAACTACACTGGACATCTGCACTTTCATAAACTGTCTGAGTTAGGGCGGGGAGGTGGAGTGGCTATCACTATAAAGCTTAAGCCTACTGCCATTAATCAAAGTAGGAAGAAGCTCCTCGTTCAGTTTGCTGAGCTGAACGGCACCTCCTTCTATAACTTGCTGAACCTGATATGGCCCTAGCCATTGTGTCTTGAAATTCCCTGGAAACTTAACAAACTTGCTGTCATAGAGAAGCACTAGGTCTCCTATCTGGAAAATATTGCTCTTGATGTGAATGTCATGCCAAGATTTTTCTCGTGCCTTCTGCACTTTCTGATGAAATCTTGCAATGAATCTGTCTTCTTCTAAGGCAAGCAGCTGCGCTAGTCTTTCATTCATCATAACTGTATCAGCCATCTCGGTATATTGAGCAACTCTTAAGCTAGGAATAATATATCCCATAGGCATAAAAACCTCTTGTCCATACAGCAAGCTGAAAGGTGTGTGTCCTGTAAGTTTCTTTCATGTAGTCTTTGTAAATTTGAGCATATAGATATGTAGACAAATACAAAACTCACAAAGAAGATCTCATAATTTACTCAGCAATTGAAGAATGAAACAGTGCAAAAAGGCTTGCAGTTGTGAATGCTTTCATTAATCAAAAAAGTAATCCAGATGATAATTACAATAAAGTAAAATGGCTTTAATAGCCACAAGCAATTCGAATCCACATGAGGAAGTTCGAATTGATTAGACTCTACTTGACTGTAGGTAACCAAGACTTTGTCTAAATCACTATCAGAGGACCCAGTAGTTAAATGTCCTTGTCTAAACCATAACCGGAGTTCATCAGAGCTTTAAAGCACAACCAAGTGTTACATTTAGTGTTGGCTAATGGTTAACTGACTGTGGTAGGTGAGAAAAGCACCCCACATGTGTGCAATCAATTAAACCTAGAGCTAACTGAATGTAGAGGGATAGAACTGAATGTAATTGACTCCTAACTTGGCTTGACTAGTCATTAACTGAAGTGAACTGACCTTGGTTGGTTTCAGCACTCCCAATTGCTTCCTAAATTGTAGGGATTGATTTAGGAGACTCCTAGACTTGTGCAATCAAGTGCAATAAGTGGTAGTGAGCCTCAATTAGTGTTCCCCACACTTTGGAAACTGAAACATGTGCCCCAATTAGGTCAATTTTACCCAATGGTGCTAATGACTATAAATAGACTGGATGGACTCCCGATTTAGACATGACTCCCGATTTAGATATATGACCAAATTTGGACAAGGGAGGATTAATAATCCTAACAGTCCTATAATCCCATAATATAGCATTAACCCTGAGGTCCCAATCATCTCTTTGGATGTTACATATCTTAGTAAGAGCATTTTCTAGAATCTTGTTAAAATCCTCCACCGTACCATTAGATTGTGGGTGGTAGGGTGTGCTCTTATGGTGCTGTATCTGAAATTCCTCCGTCAAGGCCTCAATAGTGCGATTCAAAAAGTGTGTTCCTTGATCACTCATCAAAATTACTAGACATCCAAATCTACTTATGATGTTTTCAAAAATGAACTGTGCAGTTGTAGGAGCATCACAATTCCTTATTGCTTTGGCCTCTGCCCACCTGGTGAGGTATTCTGTTCCTGTGATGATGTATCTCACACCAGTTCGTTTCCCTGGTGGGTTGATAGGACCCACAAAATCTATATCCCACTTGTCAAATGCCCGTAATGTAATCTGTGGTTGCAGCAGCATTTCATCTCTCCGTGAAGGTTTTCCTACCCTCTGGCAGATATTGCACCATCTACAAAACTCCTTAGTGTCTTTGTGCAAAGTAGGCCACCATAATCCTGCAACTAGAATTTTTTGAGCAGTCGACTTTCCTGCGAAATGACCTCCTACGACACCTGAATGTGCTTCTATGATAATGGCCTCTTTCTCGTGCGGGATAACTTATCTGCGCAAGACTTCATCTGGACCTAACTTGTATAACTGTCCTGCGATCAAAGTGAAGTCTGCTGCTTTAACAACTAAGTGCTTCTTTTGCTGCTTAGTAAACTCAACTGGTGCCCACCCTATAGTGAGAAAGCGAATAATATCTGCGTAATACTCATCTACGATCTGGATAGAAAACAATTGCGCATCTGGAAAATTATCCTCTAGATTACTAGGTTCTTCTCCTGAGTCTATTCGCAACAGATGATCAGGTCCGGCATTTAATCTCCCTGGTTTTACAATAATTTCAAATCATACTCCTAAAATAGGAGTAACCATCTGCAGATCCTTCCCCCTAACACTGGCTTATTGACCAAGTACTTTAAAGAAGAATGGTCAATGAACATCTTGAATGGGGCACCCAACAGGTAGTGCTTGAACTTCTGTAGTGCATACACCATAGCTAATCCTTCTCTTTCTGTAGTGGTGTAGTTCTTTTCTGTGGTAGATAACTTTCTGCTTGAGTATGCGATAGGGTGATCGATACCCCCTTCTCCTGGCTGGGTTAATAAAATCCCCAGTGCGATGCCAGATGCATCCACATGTACATGAAATGGCTTGGTCCAATATGGAAATACTAAGATGGGTGTTGTAACCATCTTCTCTTTAAGAGTATCTAGACTTTGTTGGAATTCCTCATTCCATAGGAATTTCACATCTTTCTTTAACAGCTTTTCCATAGGTGATGTGATCTTTGCATAACCCTTGATGAATTTTCTATAGTACCCAGTATGACCAAACACTGTCCTCAATTGCTTGACTGAGTTAGGTGCTGGAAGATTTACAATGATGGAAATCTTTGCAGGATCTACCATCAAGCCTTGTATGCAAACAATATGACCCAAAAAAATACCAAATGGTGCACAGAATATACATTTCTTCAAGTTAAGAGAAATCTAATATTGCCTACATTTCTCTAACATGAGCCTTAAATCTCCTATATCATTGTTGATTAATCCAAATACATTCCAATCATCAAAATAGACTTCTAAGAATTTATGGATGTTTTCCTTAAAGACAACAACTACTACTCTTGAAAAAATAGCTGGTACATTTTTAAGACCAAAGGGCATTACCATATACTGGACTGAGCCCCATTCTGTCGCAAAGGTGGTCTTATGTCGATCCTCTGGATGGATTCTGATCTGGTGATATCCTGAAAAGCCATCAGTGAAGGAATAGACCTCCTGTCCTCCCACATTGTCTAAGACTTCATCAGTAAAAGGTGTCGGAAATGGGTCATGAAGTGATGCGTGGTTGAGTTTGCGCAAATCGACACAAATCCTGATTTCTCCTTTGGTTTTCTTTTCTTGCACGACCATGGGACTAACCCATTAACTTTCTTCTACTGGCTCAATGATGCCTACTGCTAGCATTCTTATCAATCTCATCCTTAACTTTTTCTTTATAACGTGGATTTAATATGTATGGACTCTACTTAACTGGCCTAGCATCCTCTTTCAAAGGTATCCTAATGACTCCCAAATCTCCTCCTATTCCCTTCATCTCTATGAACTTAGTGGGAAATAAGTCCTGATAGTCATGTAACAGATCTGCGATGTGTCCTACCGTTTCATCATCCCAATAGTCTCCAATAGAGGCAAACTTTGGTTCTGCTTCTACGCCAATATTGATATTTTTAATCTTAATAGGCTCTGTGATAGCTGGAATCTCTAGCTTTAGTCCATCAACTTCACGAGTCCCTTTTGACTCTGGGATGTTGATACTGTGAGGATTCTCATCCTCATCGCCTGACTCTTCTGTGAAGTTGTAACACTCTGTTGCTACCGCAACTTTTTCTCCCCAAATTTTTAAATTTCGGGCCCCTCCTTATAACTAAGTTTCGCTTCAGGTGTTTCATCCTTGACTTTTCTTCGGTCATGCTTTAAATGCTGATATTTTTAACATTTTACGCGCAGCCCATTCCTACATTTTGTCTGTGCTTGAGTTTTGCAATAAATTGCAGAGTTAAATTTAAGACGGCTAACTGTTATTTGATGGATTGTTGGCTTGAAAGTATAATGGACTTGGACTGTAGTAAATTTTTCGAAAGTTTTCGATCGCTTGAGTTTTTCTGGCAAATTGGCCGCTTTTTCTTTTGTCCCTTCTGCCGTTGCGGCTCCCAGAATAGTTCAGCACCCAAAGTTTATTTCTCTCTGACGCCCGATGCGTATTAGCCTGCGACCGCTTGCCCTTAGCTCGGACTCGTCCGCCATTGCGGCTGGGAGATCCACCCCACTTCCGATTTGAATGTCTTCCAATGCCTGACTAAGCCCTCTCCTGCCCACATCGCTTTCTTCAACCCATGTCCCTTCCACCGTTGCGGATGGACCACCCGTTCTGGCCCCTGAAGCGCTCTTCCCGTCAACGTCCGATTAAGCCTTTTCGCCCATGTTTTCGCTCACCCGGTCCCTATAACCCTCCGTCGTTGCGGCTCCTGAAGTCTTGTCCTATCCGATGTAGAAGCCGTTCAACCACCGATTTATAAGTTCCCGCCCAAAGCTCGATCTTTTTTTTGCTCAGAACCGGAGACGCACCAGGCCGTTTCCTTGAGGCATAGTCGTTCAATTGTTAGAGTCAGATGTTTGCTTGTAACGCCTCTCAAATAAATGATACTTGTCGATTGATTACAGGATGGTTCGAGAAAGCTATCAAACTATTATGGCATGGAGAAAACCGAACCTTTTGGAAGAAGTATAACTGAAGCCAGGGGAATCATCGAGGAGATCAATGGTAGTAAAAAGATGAAATCTGGAACAATGAATAGGCATATTCGAGGAACAGATCAGTCACCAAGTGGGTTCATGATCGCATACAGACAAGAGAAATGAATGTGAAGCGTTTGAGTAACTGAAAGACCATGCGTTTGGAAAACGAAATGCTCTGTAGTTTTAGTTTAAATATTGGAAGGTGGGACGAAGTAAAGGGATTTTTCCCTCGAAAATTTTGTAAATGTTTGCTTGTAAGAGGAACTACTTCGTTTTGCAAAGGAAACTGCAATTTTGCCTGTTGGAGAGAGTGAAGAGTGGAATGTATCAATGCAGCCCGATGAATAATGTTGAAGATAAACTATTTCGTTTTCAGTTGTTTTTTCATTTACTGTAAGAGTATTTAATGTTCTGAACCTATGTTCTTGTTAAATGTTCTTCAGTAGTTGCTGAGATATTTTTCACTCTGAGTGATAAATGTTGTTATAAAATGATCAGCTATCTAGTTATTTAAAGATCTGTAAGTGTTCATGTTTTTTGAAAGAAGTACTAGCTATCTGTGATTCTTCATAGTGCATGTGCAAAAGTGTATTGCTCACCTAAAATGATAACCTTGCTCCCTAGGGATAGATTAAATATTTAGTTTATTTCTTATTGTATCTGATTTGGTTGCTGGAGAGCATAAGACGAGAGGTAAGAACCTGCGCATCACATTGTGACTGCTCCCTGCATCTTGATCGCCCTGCATTTAGTTAGGCACTTGCATTTCATTTCTTAAAGTCAAAATACAAAAACTCGGTGGGCCGGGCCATAACCAGTAAAGCCTTTGTTTTGTTTCTTGACTACGGTAGCCGGACCGCAAACCGGACGGATTCCCTATTCCAAACAGTCAACGAGCTAGTTGGGAACGTTGATTGGGGAGAATCCCTTACTGTTGCTGCCTACAAATTTCCAGGCCTCAACAGTTTTGGCGCTAGAAGGAGGGCTGCCAGTGCATGGCTGGCCGCAGAAACTTGTTTTCCCCAGATTTTTCCACCGGTGACAGTTCTGGAAGAAGTGGGTTTCATAATTCAATCCCTGAAGAAAACAGAGAATATCTATATCCCGTTCGCAACGAAATTGTTAATGACCTAAGAAGACATACCCGTGCTTATGTGAAGAAGATTGGAGGATTGCCAATTATTCCCGAATTTCCTAGAAGAGAGTACAAAAAGAAAGACCGTCCCGTAGTAGAAGACTCAGTGCTGGTTGGAGACTGGGAAGAACTTGTAGAGATAGCTCTGCAAGAGGTTGAATTACCTTTGAACCAGGTGGGCCTAGATTCCCCTCATAGCTCTTCTATTCACACCCCTGTTGGTTCACCTCCACACTCACCACCTTTACTCATGGTAGGTGTTAACGCCAACCTACCTCCGCCCAACCCACCAAATCCACCGCCACCTGCATGGAGAGCCATATCACCTCTAAATCTGACCCCGCCTTTGCATGACCTACCTCAAGCCTTCGAAAATTTGTTGCCTAAATTTGACCCCAATGAGAAGATATTAGTAGATGATCATTTGCAGAGTTTCTATCTGGATATAGAAGGATTAAGGGCAGGAGAACATGAAGATGTGGTTTGTAGATTATTCCCTCATACCCTCAAAGGAGCTGCGTCCTCATGGTATTTTGGATTACCTGCTAACTCCATCCCAAATTGGGATACCTTCGAGAGAATGTTCAAAAGTAAGTATGCAGTCCAAAAGACTCACACTGCCCTCATGAAAGGACTGTGTGCATTGAAGAAAGAAAAAAAAGAGAAAGTGCACAGCTTTACGCAAGGGTTTGCAGCATATCTAATTTTTTTTCTTCAAAACAGATAAGCCTTCAGACAAAGTACTAATTGAATACTATACTTCAGCTTTGGGTCCTGATTTGGCCATGTTTGCTAAAGGTAGGGCCAAGCCTACTTTGACAGAGACCTATGAAGAAGCAGAAGTGGTGGAAGTGGAAAGAGAGAGCGTTGAGGATTATCCCGAACAGTCAGGGGAGAGGAGGAAAACCTTACTGTTTACCAAGCCTAAAGAGGAGAAAGCACCAAATTATGAAAGTATGGCCAAAATGACGCAAAAGCTGTCTAATAAGATCATAGACTTAGAAAAATAAAAAGAATCACAAAATTTCTACAGGCCATATTATAAGGAAAGGGAGGACAATAATCAACCCCAACCTCCTCCTCAAAAAACTGCATCCATGAATCTGACGGATATAGGAATGGAAAATTTCTGTACCTTTCATCAACAACCTCATTCCGAAAGGAACTGTCCACAATGGATAAATTCAATGACGTTAGTCATGAATCAGATGTTGGATTCGAGGTTAACAGAAGAAGATGATGATGATAGGAAAGAAAGTGTTGCTTCTACTTCTACAAAAGAACAGGAAGAAGAGACTATGGCATTATGGAGTTCTGTCTCCTTACTCGATGCGGAAGAAGATATAACTAAAAAACACAAAGATATCAGGGAGGCTAACGTGACAACTAGAATTCAAGGGACGGTTAGCAATGACAGTATTTTACTGCCAAAGATCAGAAGGCTGCAAAGAAATATCAGGAAGAAATTTCAAGATAAATCCGTGGCTGATAAGACTCCGGAATTCACTATTACCAGCCAAGATCCAAAGCAGAACAGAATGCTTCCTGAACTAAACAAAGAAAAGGTGAATGCTGATAAATCTCAGTCCATTAAACAACAAATTGAATACGACGTTGTTGAAGATTTAAAGAAGATAAAAGCAAATGTCTCGCTATTTGAAATGTGCAAAGTACCTCAACAAAAAGAAAGGTTGTTGAAAGCACTGGAAACATCAGAAGAGGAGCGGCCTGCTGACAATCAACCTCTGGACGAAGAAGAAATTGGAGAAGCTAGCACTGGAGGTAAGTCTAAAACTAAACAGCCACCCTTCCTCCTGACGTTTGAAATTTTTAATCATAACGTTCACAATTGTCTAGTAGACTTAGGGGCATCAATTAATGTCATGCCCGTATCAGTATGTAAGAAAATCAATGGGCAGTTTAAGCCAACCACGTGGAGGGTGGTGCAATTGGATAGGACAGACGTTAAGGTAATTGGGGAGATGGAGGACGTTCTAATCCATCTGGCATCAAATGACAAAGTATGCCAAGTTATTAACATTGTGGTGGCTGATATACCAAACGCTTACGGCCTGGTCCTGAGCAGAGATTGGTCAGCTAAATTGAACGGATATTTTGCCTCAGATTGGTCGCACCTGTGGTTGCCGTACAAAGGAAGTCCCAATCAGATTAAGGTTTTGAGAGAACCTCACATGAAGTACAATGTTACTCAACTGGATGAGAAGAATATACCAGTCGAACCTGTGTTGGGAAACTATTTTCTCGAACTGGAACCAGGGAACTATCAAGCGGAGGAGGCTAGTGACACATCTAACACCCAGGCTGATCTCCTTCGATTTTCTCAGGTTGATGAGATTGATTGTAAAATAGTAGATTTAGCAGTACGTATAGATTCATTTTCAGTAGTTAATGATTTGTGGACTTTATTTTTTGATGGCTCGAAGACTTTAGAAGGATCAGGGGCCGGCTGCGTCCTTATTGATCCGCAGATGAATAAACATTTCCTGTCATGTAGATTAGAGTTTGAGTGTACTAATAATACAGCTGAATATGAAGCACTGTTGCAGGTACTAAAGAAAGCGATTGAATTGAAGGTAAGAAATTTAAAAGTTTTTGGGGACTCAAAAATAGTTGTAAAGCAAATAAGAAATCAAATACATTGTGTTTCCCCCCACTTGAAAGCTTACCAAAACAAGGTATTGGATTTGCTTAAACGTTTTCATGCATTCAATATTATTTCAATCCCAAGAATGAAAAATGCGGCCGCTGATCTTTTGGCCACATCAGCCGCCAGGCTGGTACCCACTAATAACAGATGTTCTGTTGAATTACTTTTCAGGCCTTCAGTACCTGACATGATCACCAACCTACGAGTATTTGACAATGATCAGCAAATAATCGAGTGTTTGAAAAATGATGAGACCTTTAAAGGAGCCATTATAGACGATGAGGAACATCAGGCTGAGATGAAATATGATAATTTCATTCCTAAAGGGGTCAGGACGTTAGAGAAGATGTTTGAATTGAATGAAAAATTCAGAAGACCCGCTAACGTGAAGACGCACAGCTCAACTCTACAGTTAGAGTTGATAAATTTGGGAACTGAGAACAATCCTAAGTTTGTGAATCTCAGCAAATGCTATTCACCGGCAGAAAGAGACAAATTCGTCGGCCTATTTAAAAAATATAAAGACGTTTTTGCATGGATGTATGAATATTTGAAAACCTACGACACCAACATCATCAAGTATATCGTCCCTATTAAAGCAGGCGTCAAGCCATATCAACAGCCGTTGAGGAAGATGCACCCGAAGTTGGAACCACTAATCCAGAGCGAAGTGAAGAAATTGTTGGACGCTAGAATTATTTTTAAAGTCAGACACTCTGAGTGGGTGTCAAATTTAGTGCCAGTTAGAAAAAAAGTCGGGAGAAATCAGGCTATGCGTGGACTTCAGAAACTTAAACCGTGCCTCAGATAAAGACAACTACCCGATGCCTCCCATGGAGCAGTTGCTACAGATGGTTTCCGGTTCTGAATTGTTTTCATTATTAGACGGGTTCTCTGGTTACAACCAAGTGTTAGTAGCCGAGGAGGATAGATTGAAGACAACGTTCAGAACTAAATGGGGAACTTTTTCCTATAGAAGGATGCCCTTTGGACTGATTAACGCTGGAGCGACATTTCAGATAACTATGGACATAGCTTTCCCTGGACTAATTGGACGAAGTGTTGTGGTATACCTTGACGATATCACAATATTTTTGAAGAAAAGAGGTGAGCACGTGTTCCACCTGAAGCAAATTTTCGAACGCTGTCGAAAATATGGTATTTCCCTCAATCCTAAGAAATGCATTTTTGCGGTCACAGAAGGCAAGTTATTGGGGCATATAGTTTCAAAGAGAGGTATATCTATAGACCCAGAAAGAATTAAGGCCATTGAACAAATCCCTATGCCCCATAATAAAAAGGGAATGCAATCTTTCATGGGAACAATAAATTTCGTACGAAGGTTTGTGCCTGATTTTGCCTAGACTGTTAAGCCACTGCAGCAGATGGTCAAGCAAAATGCACAGTTTAAGTGGACTGAAACTGAAAAGAATGCTTTCAGCAAAATCAAGATTGATGTTGCACATGCCCTCTCCCTAAAAAGTCCAGACTTTGGTAAAGATTTTATTGTGTACACATTTGCATCCGATGATTCATTGGCAGCCGTGCTTACACAAAAGGAGGACGAGGGTGATGAATTCCCAATCTCTTTCATGAGCACTGGGCTTCAAGGGGCTGAATTAAACTACCCAGCCATTGATAAGCAAGCTTACGCAGTATTTAAGGCAATGAAGCAATTCAGGCCTTATATATTAAAAAATCGAACCAAGGTAATAGTCCCTTACCCAGCTGTAAGATCCCTTCTCATTCAGAAAGAATTAGGAGAAAGAAGGGGCAACTGGGTAACAGCCCTTCAAGAATACAACCTTGAATTTAAGCCAGCCTCTATAGTGAAAGGTCAAGGATTATGCAAATTAATGACTGGAAGCAGAAACAATGAAGAACAAGCATGGGAAGATGAAGCCGAATTGCATGTAATGGATGTATGTCCTTTGTTCACGGCTCCTAAGTCCTGGTATAGAGACCTTGTGCATTACTTGCAGTCAGGGTTGTTTCCAGAACATTGGAATTCAAAACAAAGGAGAGCTCTGCGTTTGAAATCAGCTTCCTTCCAAATCGTAGGAGGCGTATTATTCAGAAAGAACTACAATGGAGTCCTCCTGAGATGCTTGGAGAAAAAGGATGCTGAGAAAGTAATGTCTGAACTACATGATGGTCCGGCTGGGGGACATTATTCAGGAGACACTACAGCCCACAAAATCCTTAGAGCTGGTTACTATTGGCCTACACTCTTTAAAGATGCACATGCACATGTTAGAAGATGTGATATTTGTCAAAGATGTGGTGGAAGACAGCCTAAAGCAGCAGCACCCCTAAATCCTGTGATGGTCATGGAACCATTTGAACAATGGGGGCTGGACATTATTGGAGAAATAAAACCAAATTCTTCCCTGCTACACAAGTACATTCTTACTGCTACTGATTATTTCACTCGCTGGGTTGAAGCTATCCCACTGCGCAAGATAAACAAAGACGAAGTCATCAACTACCTACAATATCATATCATGACCAGGTTTGGAGTTCCAATCTCGTTATTTTTTGATAATGCTAAATACTTTTCATCAATTAAATTGACTGCATTTGCTCATGATAAAGGGATAAAATTACATTATTGTGCTAACTACTATTCGCAAGGGAATGGCCTGGCTGAATCCTCTAATAAAAACCTTATTAGAATTCTGAAGAAGACTGTCATAGAAAACCAAAGGAGTTGGCACTCAGCTTTACCCAATGCCCTATGGGTTGACAGAGTCACCCCCAAGTCTGCAATAGGAGTGTCTCCCTATACCCTTGTGTACGGTAAGGAGGCCATCCTGCCTCCCAATATCATGTTACCATCTTCCATACTAGCCCAAGATTCTAGGGGGTCGGATGATGAGGTTCTCCAAATACGGATATACAATCTTCTGAAAGCAGAGGAGGCCAAATCCAAGGCTAGAGAATGTTTTAGACAGCAGTAGGAGATATTAAAAAGATGGTTTGACAAACATAAAGCTGGGAAAAGGGACTTGGAAGTGGGAGACCTTGTTCTCAAGTGGGATAATCCCCATGATGAGAAGGGAAAGCATACTAAGTTCCAACAATTGTGGGTAGGCCCATTTCAGATCAAAGCAAAACTTGGCCCTGCTACTTATAAGCTGCAGGATTTACAAGGATGGGAGGAGAACCTGCGAGTCAATGGTTTGGTTCTCAAGCCTTATTTTTCTTGAGGTTGTCTTCGAGTTTCCTGTTTTGTATATAAATAAGATGTTTGGTTGTTTTTGAGTCATGTTTTCATTTTGTTTGAATTTAAGTCTATTGGTTTCAATAAAGGGAGTTAACTCGTGGTTATTTGAGAAACACCAAAATTTTTGGGAATGGTAGGCATGTTTGAGTAATCAGACCATATGTTGCTGTTTGAATTTCTTCCGGTCTAGCAGTTTTCTCGAAATCTCTGTGTGCATTGAAGTCCTGCTTAATCCCTGCAAGATAAACCGGATCCAAAGAGTCTGGAATACTATGTTGAGGCTCCATCCACTTCACACCTAAAAGGTCTAAGGGGTGATAACAGAGGACCCACGAAAAAGAGCGAGGTGAATAGTATGTTAAATACAAATGATCCCGTGCTAGGAAATAAACGCCAAAAGACTGATAAGAGCCAGAATTCCTATTGAAAGCATCATGCATCAAAGCAAAAGCTGAATCATAATTACTAAATTGCCAAAATATCCTCTCCGTCCATGAGCTGAAACATTAAGCATACCACTCACACAAAAGGGCACTATGGGATAGAGGATCCTGAATTAAAATTCAGTAAGAAAGGCATACAGGAAGACCCGCAAGGAAGGAATAAAAGTCTAAGAGCACCAAAAAGCTGCTAAAATGGCATGGGAATGAGGAACAAATGAACATTACTGTTCACCACCTGCTACAATCTTGAGGTGTCCGATGCTGTCGGCTACCTGAAGACAAAATTAATAATGAACTCATTTTTGGACTGAGCAGAGTTATCTGGACTGGAAGGTCTTGGTTTTCCAATTTCCCAATATGGACCACCATCAATGATTAATGTACACACTTCGATTAGTTGAGAAATCCATATGGCTGGAAGAATTGATTTAGACGCGTTCTTTTTAAATAGTCTGTTGGTCAAAGTATAATCACCCAGAGATCTAGGTTCCCCAGGTAATCGCCAGTTGTTGCTACTGCAACTTTTTCTCCCCAAATTTTTAAATTTCGGGCCCCTCCTTATAACTAAGTTTCGCTTCAGGTGTTTCATCCTTGACTTTTCTTCGGTCATGCTTTAAATACTGATATTTTTAACATTTTACGCGTGGCCCGTTCCTACATTCTGTCCGTGCTTGAGTTTTGCAGCAAATTGCAGAGTTAAATTTAAGATGGCTAACTGTTATTTGATGGATTGTTGGCTTGAAAGTATAATGGACTTGGACTGTCGTTAATTTTTGGAAAGTTTTCAATCGCTTGAGTTTTTTTGGCAAATTGACCGCTTTTGCTTTTGTCCCTTCCGTCGTTGTGGCTCCCAGAATAGTTCAGCGCCCAAAGTTTATTTCTCTCCGACGCCTGATGCGTATTAGCCTATGACCGCTTGCCCTTAGCCCGGACTCATCCACCGTTGCAGCTGGGAGATCCATCCCACTTCTAATTTGAATGTCTTCTGATGCCTGACTAAGCCCTCTCTCGCCCACGTCACTTTCTTCAACCCTTGTCCCTTCCGCCGTTGTGGATGGACCACCCATTCTGGCCCCCGAAGCGCTCTTCCCGCCGATGTCCGATTAAGGATTTTCGCCCGTGTTTTCTCTCACCCGGTCCCTATAACCCTCTGTCGTTGCGGCTCCTGAAGTCTTTTCTCGTCCGATGTAGAAGCCGTTCAACCGCTGATTTATAAGTTCCCTCCCAAAGCTCGATCTTTTTTCCGCTCAGAACCGAAGATGCACCAAGCCGTTTCCTTGAGGCATAGTCGTTCAATTGTTAGAGTCAGATGTTTGCTTGTAATACCTCTCAAATAAATGATACTTGTCGATTGATTACAGGCTGGTTCGAGAAAGCGGTAAAACTATTGTGGCATAGAGAAAACCGAACCTTTTGGAAGAAGTATAACTGAAGCCAGGGGAATCATCGAGGAGATCAATGGCAGTAAAAAGACAAAATCTGGAACAATGAATAGGCAGATTCGAGGAACGGATCAGTCACCAAGTGGGTTCATGATCGCATACAGACAAGAGAAAGGAATGTGAAGCATTTGAGTAACTGAAAGACCATGCGTCTGGAAAATGAAACGCTTTGTAGTTTTAGTTTAAATATTGGAAGGTGGGATGGAGTAAAGGGCTTTTTCCCTAGAAAATTTTGTAAATGTTTGCTTGTAAGAGGAACTACTTCGTTTTGCAAAGGAAACTGCAATTTTTCCTATTGGAGAGAGTGAGGAGTGGAATGTATCAATGCAGCCCGATGAATAATGTTGAAGATAAACTATTTTGTTTTCAGCTATTTTTCATTTACTATAAGAGTATTTAATGTTCTGAACCTATGTTCTTGTTAAATGTTCTTCAATAGTTGCTGAGATATTTTTCACTGTGAGCGATAAATGTTGTTATAAAATGATCAGCTATCTGGTTATTTAAAGATCTATAAGTGTTCATCTTTTTTGAAAGAAGTACCAGCTATTTGTGATTCTTCATAGTGCATGTGCAAAAGTGTATTGCTCACCTAAAATGATAACCTTGCTCCCTAGGGATAGATTAAATATTTAGTTTATTTCTTATTGTATCTGATTTGGTTGCTGGCGAGCATAAGACGAGAGGTAAGAACCTACGCATCACATTGTGATCGCTCCCTGCATCTTGATCGCCCTACATTTAGTTAGGCACTTGCATTTCATTTCTTAAAGTCAAAATACAAAAACTCGGTGGGCCGGGCCGTAACCAGTAAATCCTTCATTTTGTTTCTTGACCTACGGTAGCCGGACCGCAAACTGGACGGATTCCCTATTCCAAACAGTCAATGGGCTAGTTGGGAACGTTGATTGGGGAGAATCCCTTACTATTGCTGCCTGTGAATTTCTAGGCCTCAACACACTCTAGTGCATGTTCTAACTGAATAGCCCAATCAGATTGAGCAGACACTAATAGGGTACAGTCATCAAATATCTTAGTCTTTATAATTTCTAGGTCCTGGTCAATGTTTGGATACTCAGATTCAAAAGTGAAAGTGAGCTCAAATATGTCTATCATAACTGGCCATGTAGTCGTTCCTCTGTGCAACTCTGTCTCAGTGTACCAGTTCCTTGGGACTGTGTCTAAAGTGTGAATGAATAGGTGAACCCATTCATCCTCAGGAATGTCTGACCAAATTCTATTCACAAATATTAATATGTGACCTGGGGTCACTTTCTCATGTGTATTTCTGTTGTAGACACTCCTTGTTATTAGAGAATCTAATCGCCATCAATCTCTTGAAATCATCCCATGATGCGATATTTGCTTTATGTGCATGCCACCATCTTACAGGTGTGGCTCTTACCGCAAGGTCAATAGCTGACATCCTCTGCTCATGAGGAATTTCCCACTCAAACTGATGTAAAAATTCATTGACATCTGCTAAGCCATCAAACAACGAAATATCCTTAATCTCTATCCCAATCCATCGCAGTGACTTAGTCATAAACACACATCTGCGAGCTGAAACTTCATAAAGTCTTTGCTGCCAATTTTCTAAACCAACATCTGAATCCGATGCGCATGAGCTGTCGCATCGCCAATTGATATTTCCTTCTACGGTGGGATTGATATAATCACTTTGATTAGCAGTCATTTGATAGAGGCTCTCCATATTACGCACCTCTTCCTCTGCTCTGATAGGTTCAATGTATCGAGGACCTTGAAAAGGATCCAATGGTGTGATGACCCGAATCTGATTATCCTCGAAGGTCATTTGTCTTTTCTTTAAATCGATAACAGCCATGTTATCAATTTCCCAATCAATACCTAATAAAGCTGGGTACGGTCTACTATCGCCAATGATTTCTATGACTTCAAAATATGCAAAGCTGCGAACTCCATCAATATCAACTGGTACGTGCGGTAATCGACCCAGTGGTGATACCCTCTACTGATTAGCTAAGCGCAGATGGATAGGTGATCTAGCTAACTTAGGGCTACCCATCTGTTCCCATGTCTGCTTAGTCAGAACATTTACCTCTGATCCTAAATCTAGGATTACCTCATCCATTTCAAATTCTCCAATTTGCGCTGTGAGTCTCATTTCTCTTCTTGTTCTTGTATGGCCCATAATATTATGAACAGCACACTGCGCACTGCTCACGGAAGAAGGATGTTGATACTGATCTATGATGCATTGAATCTCTCTGATGGCTTTCTCATTTCTTACAATTTTCGAGCAACTCCGTAGGAAGGATTGTACACTTGCTGTCAACTCATCCTCGTTGCACCTTCCGGATGTGGTAGCCTACGATATCTGCATAGGACTAACACCACAAGGTGTTTGTTGTGGTACACCCCTATAAGGTAATGTCTGCAATCCTGATGGTGTAGGGTCAGTAAAGAAAGTTTTAGGTTGCTGAAACATTTCTTTGCTCTTCTGCAGGTCAAGTGGTGTTGATTTATTAGTGGCTTTACGCACCCACTCCGGACCTGTATCCTTTTCAGCATCCTGCGATGTCCTACTAGTAGAAGCACCGCTACGAGTCACAATATTGACTCTTGGTTCTAGTTCTTTCTGCTCAGCAGCAATAAGCTGGATATTCTGATTTACTACTGGCTTAGGATCCTGGCTATCAAGATAGGACATTCTTCTATAGTGTGATCATAGGACTTACAGTACTTACATGTCGTAGTAGGGTTCTGACAATCCCTAGCATAATGTCCTATGGCTCCATAATTGTAACAAACAGTCGATCCATGGCCACGGCCAAAGCCTCCACCGCAGCCTCGTCCTTTGAATCCTCCACCACGGCCAACATGAGCCGGTTAATGATGTGGTCCTACTGCTGGTCCTGGTGTCTCTGACTGGACTCTGTAGAAGTCACGTTTTCTCTCTATCATGAGATCATAAGCTCTGCAATTATTTTCATCATGTCCTACTAACTTACAGAAGTTACAGTATAAGTTGTTAGGAGTTTGTACATACTTCTGAAGTAAAGGGAATTCCTGGGGTCTATGGCCACTTGTTCTGCAGATTTCATACCATGGCCCTTGATTCTGTACTAAGGGGTTAGGAGACCCACTTGCTAAATACTCAACAAATACTAGACAATTATCTTTAGTATGGCCCTGTCCTTTACACTTTGTACACCATAATTCTTGTGCAACCTATTTTCCTTTCTTAATCTCATGTAGCTGTAACATGAGATTGGCTAAGTGATTCTGTAAGCTTGTCATACATGTGCTAGTCTTAGCTAGAGGTGAAGCCTCTAGTTTCATTTCCATCTCCAATGCTTCATCATGCGTATGGAGTTTCTGTTGCATTAGTGGAAGTCTGATGTGAGGGAGCAGTGCTGCGATGAACCATTCCTTATGTTGCTCCGGCGCAAACTCAAAGCTAACTTGGTCTATAAGAGCTTTAAATTTATGATAAAAGTCCCATACTGACTCTGTCGGTAACTGTTTGATGTCTTTAAGTTCTGTGATACATTGTGACTCAGACTTGGGTTTCTTAAATTCCTTGATCATGGTGGTCCTGACTTGTACGAGCGTTTTGGGCTGCGCTGAGGTATACTTCATATACCATGTTAAGGCTCTTTCTCTAAGTGTAGTGGCCAACTGGACAAGTTTAGTATTATCATCCTGGATCTGTTTAATGGTCCATACTGCTTCACATAGGAACTAATGTTGTTCCAGGTCTTCTGCCCCTGTACCGCTAAAGGTAGGTAATTTCATGTGATCCCCCATTCTGTTTCTATGTGGTGGATTCTGATTTGTTGTATTACTACCACTCGACGGTGTATATGTGGGTGGTGTAAAGGTAGTATGTACTGTGTGTGAACTACTAGGTGGAGTTCCTACGGGATTATTCTGAGTCCCAGTTGGTTTCTGTGGGGTATAAGGGTGGTAAGGGATACCCCCTACTGTTCTTTCTGTATTACTTTGAATTTGTTCTCTAGAACTATCTGAACTGTCTTCACAGAAGGAATATTTGAAATATATTTTATATTTCTTACTGCTACGTGTACATCCAATTTCTTCAAAATCCCTCTCAAACTCTTGTGACATTACACTTACTTAACTTATTCATTTGAAAATATATCCAGTACTCCTTTTTCATGTAATAACATCTTAAGGGACAAGTTTAAAGAGTTCAAGTACTTACCCTGATATCCTTTGAAGAAGTACCTCTCTGCTTCGCTGAAACTCTTTCTTTGATCAACTGCAAACTATGTAATGAAGCCTTCTAGCAAACTCACAAGCCAGAAGTCTACTGCCTGTGAAATGGGATTATCTATGCTCTTCATGGTGTGAATCAGATCCGGTGTCCAGACAATGTTCCTTTTCTTCTTGAATATATGCTTATCATTCAACTTTGATAACCAATCGTACAACTCATTTGCATAGGTCGCAAAAAATATCTCATGCAGGTCTGTGAAGATATGTTTTTGTAACCAGTCCTCTCTACTTAGCCTAGGACTCTTGTTTTCTGTCGCAACAAATTCTCTTTCCTTAGACCCAACCCACTGGTTAAGTTCTTCTTTAGTAGGATGCCAACAGAACATTAGCTCTTCAATTTGTTCAAAACCGGCAACGGAACCATTTGTTGGTCTTTTGGGAAGACCCAGGTTTACTTTATTGTACCAACAAAACCCCTATCTCACTGGCCCTTTCAGCAATAGACCGTAGAATGGCCTAAAGTCTCACCCGAAGTGATCTTGGATGGGTGGTTGAAGAATCGGGTTTCCTCAACCAGGTTCTGTAGCATCCTAGTGCCTCTTGACCCTTCTTATCGAGCGGTATCTCTTCGCGAGGTGATGTTTCTCTTTCTAGCTGGCGCTGATAGGGAATGGACTCTTATCACATCACAGCCTCGAGGACGATGCGAAAACTTTATCTTCTACTCAACTCTCTCCAGTAATATCTCACACTGCAACTCCTCCGACGGTGCGATATCGCCTTTCTACACTTGATGTCTCCTACAGCGAGACTTAATATGACTCTCAATGTCCAAAGGCTTTCTCTCTGGGTATAATAGCTCAGTTAACCTTCATTAAGGTGTTAACAACTTCACTTGAGGTTCTACAGTCTAACACACTTAACATCAATCACGCTCTACTCGCTAAACTCATATACAGAAGTCACTTAACACTGTAACTGTTAGCTATTATGAATCAAGCACTGATAACACATATACATAATACTTGATACATTCAACTCATGATTAACCTTCCATTTTACTGTAAACTAAAGGATAGCATACATTCATTCATTAACTGATAAGCAAAGCTCATGTAATAAATAACAGATAGCAAATAAGTATAGCACAATCACATGAAACAATCACACAACTCACGGATTTTATGTGGTTCACTTCCAGGGGGGAAGCTACGTCCATGAGAACTAGTTTTTATATTATATCTTGAGAGGGTAAATACAGTTCCGCTACAACCTATTATGCAGCTTGAGACCTTCTGGGAAACTCCACTCACATAGCCGGGAGCCCTTCTCTCTTAGATCTCTTCTCTTCCTATATTGTCTTCTTCTTACAATATACTCTTCTCTCTCTCTCTCTCAATCCCTGTGGACTGTTACATTCATGCTCAAGGAGCCAGCTACTGGTTACAGTAAGATAACTACAGACTGAATAACAGAACCAGAGCTGGACTCTTCCTCGAGGTCTTACAATACTGATAATAACTCACTAACTGTTTACGAGCTAACAGACCAACTGACTAGCTAACCTTTCATAATACAAAATACATGCTTAAATAGGTGGCACGAAGGTCTCACCATGATACAAAACTCTGGGCCTTTCCCAACAGTAACCCAAAACCCTAACTGTGACAGTCGGCCTATCTGTACTTTGAACTGCCACTTACTGGTCACACTGCAGCTTTCTGCAGTCTTCCACGCTTCCCGACATTGATCATGGGTATGGGCACCGCTTCCTCAGTCGCTTCCCTTCTATCCTTTGTCTTCAATACCTTGGCTTGTTGCTCATTTTCCATTTATGAGGGTAGCTGAGACCTCCTTTCTTCACTGCTACCTTAAGTGCAGTGGTTGAGCTCTCTCTTCTCGGCCGCTTCAGGTACTGTTTCTTTTGACTTTCTTGTTCTGATATAGCAGCTTTTCCTGTAGCTGCGGGGCCCTACTCCAATAGTTCGTATGGGATTTCGATCAGCGGTTTAAAACTCTCATGGCCAAAGTGATTTTTCAAATGTCAAACATGCAACACAAAGAATGGTTCATTTCCGCACTATTACCTCACATCAGAGGTTCATTGATGCAACATAATATTGTGTCACAAATGGAAGCCTTAGAACTATAAATGAAGCTAGAATCCTCTCCAATCGGAGATGGTGGCATAGGGATGATGCAGATTCAGTTGCAGTTGGCTAATCTGATGGTGCAACTTCAGGATATCAAGAAGGGAAAGGAAGCCCAAGAGGATTTATGGTGTACAAGATGTAGAACGGATGGACACACCAAGGATAATTGTTCATCGTACATGAACTATATCTCGTTGAGAGCGCTTAACCTGTTGAGTACCTAAGGACTACCTTGGTACAGAATCTGTCAGTCTAGAGGACATCATGATGAGAACTGTTTGTACCTACAGAATATTTTAAGTACCCCAACCAACCTTTTTTGTAAATTTTGTAAGTCAGTAGGACATGATGAGAAGGATTGCAGAGAATATTAGCTCTTGAAGGAGAAGACTGTGGACACCTACTTGATGAAGAATGACGAACAGATCAAGGATGAAAAGGCAAAATCACACTACTAGCTTGTGGATCATCCATAGTATTAGCCTCAATACTGATAGAATCGGTACCCGCCGCAACAACAACACCCTTTGCCTAAGGGGGGGATTTCAGAGTAAGAGGACAGTACCTAGGAGGATTTGACAGAGGAAGGGTTCAAGTCATCTGCTATAACTATGGGAAGTAGGGCCATTATGATAGAGATTTCCAGGAAACTACAAAGACATGTTCATATTGCAAAGTACAAGATCATAATGTGGAACAGTGTCCCCAATTGATTGCAAAATGGAAAGCTCATATCGAGGGAGTTCCTAACCCCCCGTCGAACCCTAATGTTCAAATGATTGCTTCGGAGCCAAGAGAACCAAACATCATTGTTGTCACACGAGGAGGTGCTACGACTAGAGCGGATTAGAATGTACAACCTGAACTACTATAGGTGCGACCTGCAATGCAGAAGAAAGCGTCATTTAATGTTCAAAAGAAGAAACAAGTATTCATGGATGTGCGACCATAGTTTGTTACACATAAATCTCATCATCATCATGTGATGAGGTCCCAAACATCATTTATTTCCCTAAATCCCAATTTGTGAAGAGAAAATACTGGCCCTGACTCCAGTCTTGCCTACAAAAGTCCAGCATTGATTCTTCCCTTAAGGCAAGAAGCACTACCTTCTTCAGTAATGCTCACTTTCTCTTGACAGTAGGTGGTGCCATCGCTTTTTCCCTTTGTTCAATGTGCAGTTCTACCTTGTCACTGCTCTGTCATAGTGGAGTTGAAGCAGTGATCAAGGTAAAAAGTGAAAAAGATAAGATTCCACAAAGCTTCTCGAAAGAAGACTTCATGGAACCCTCGTCCCTACTCCTAAGGACCACTTAAACTTGAGATCCATCCTTTTGGGATCTCCCTTCCATCTCACCCACTAGTTACTCAACCATCCCTATCCTCCCAAGGCCTATAAAACCAGTCTCATACCCCATGGTTGAGAGAGAGCAAAGTTATGCTGTTGCATTGAGGTTCTATCCAAATCAGTAGGTGAGCATAGAAGGAGCACGTTGGAGCTTTTGGGGACAAGGCATTGGCATGTGAAGGAGCATCACAACACTAAGGTGAAGGTTGTAAGCTTTCTTATTAATCTTTAATGCAAATTTGGTTCCTTTCCCATAAGATATGTTGTGTTGTAATCATGTATTTTACTGTTGGATTCCTTAGTCACTGACATAGAATTGTGGATTATATTCTAGTGCTTTTGATCTTGTTTGTTTATTTCATGTGATTGTGCAGGTACGTCCATGAAGAGACATCACCATAGGAAACAACTACACCACTCTATCAAAGGGACTCATTCTATATATCCACAACTTCTAGGGGAAGTCTTCCTTCTCTGTTGTAACTCATTTGTTCTAGATCTGAACCATTCAGACTAGAGGAACAACTCTTGTACGCAAGAGGTGCATTTTTCCTAGCAACAGATTTTGCCGATGCAGAATGATTGTCGACCTCATACGAAATCAAGCATATGCCTGAATGATTTCAATAGATATTCCAGAAGCAGGATCCAAACAAGGTTAGTAATCTCAAGACATTCCTTTCAATTTTCTTAGCACTAATCGAAGATGAATATGCTATTGTAGAATTAGAAGCACTGATTGAAGAAACCCCAAAGTCACAACCTGAAATAAAACTTAACCATGTTAGAACGAAGAAATAGCAAAATGGCCAATAGTTAAGAATGACTGTGTAGATCAGACACTACGACATGTATTATATTATCCTAGATATGGGGTCGGACATCAACATCCTGAAGCAACAAACTTGTGAAAGCATGGGAAAGTCATGCTTGGACTGGTCCACTGTCTAGTTGTAACTTGTAAATCAAGCAAAGGTCCTACCAATTGGTAGGTTAAGTCAAGTTCCTGTCGACATTAAAGGGCTGCGCACATTTGAAGATTTTGAATTTATCGATATTGTCAATGACACAAACCCATACCATGCACTTCTGGGGATAGACTGGGTGATAGATAATCAGATAATCATCAACTTCAAGAAAACAATCCTCTCATTTGAGAATGAAGTAATGAGGGTAGTTGCACCTATTGACCCACTAGAGGGGAAAAGATACGTCGAACCGGTCTATAGTGAAAGACAAGGTGATTATCTGGACCATATCTATAATGTGACTTCATTAATAGATGATTACATAAATCCAACAATGGATGGGAACCTAAGCTAGAGGAGTGCTAGCTCATGCACATCAGATTCAGTAGAAGCGTTGGAAAATTGGCAAAACAAACTGCATGAGGTCTCTATGAGGATATGCACCATAGTTACAAGGTCTATGCGATGAGTGGTGACTCAGTCGAAGAAGTTACCCACCTATGAAGGCTTACCCAATCTAACAAAATTCCTAAGTGAATTTGAAGGACTGGTGATAAAGCCGCAACACCTGTCTACATTAGACTATATGTTGAAAGCTACGCCCTCCAGATGTTGGGGTACACATAAGAAGTCTATATCTGAATGGACACAATGCATAAGATTACTAGAAGTTAGGTTCGATGAAGAAATTGCAATGTCAGATCATAAGTACACAAGGTTGTCAAACCCAGTTGAACACCTTCATCTGTGTCGCATGACATTTGCAGAATATCCACGATAGGAATGGGTCCATCATTTCATACATACATTGGAAATGACACCTAGAAGTTGGTATACATCTATGGAGTTGTGACAAGGAACTCATGATTGGGAAGATGTAGCTAAGAAATTCGTGCAAACATTTGAGTTTGTTGATGAGAAACCGACAGTTGACATTGCACTTCAAATGATAAAGGAGAATATAGTCACTGAAATTCCTATCTAGGTGGTGCGTTCCCACCAGTGTAGTGTGACAATCCAACACTAGATGACTTATTACAATCTAGCCAGAGAACCAGATGATGATTTAACCAACCTTAACATACCAGAGTTAGAGGGTATGCGCGAGGTGGAAGGAGGTGGTATTTTGAGCGAGCAATTCCTCAAGCCACTCAAAATTAAGAAATTCAACATTGGGTTGCTGGAAAATCCAAAGTTCACCAATATTTGAGATTATTGGGATGATGAAATAATAGCAAAAATCACGGATCTGCTGCATGAGTTTCAAGATCTGTTCCCTACCAACTTATCAGAGATGAATGGAATAACAAGAGATCTAGGGGAGATAAAGATACCGCTCAAACCATATGCAAAACCAAGTAAATAACAACCATACATGATGAATCCAAGGTATAAAGAAAAAGTTAAAGCTAAACTAGATTGCATGCTCGATGCAGGAATCATTGAACTAGTGAAAGAATCCAAATGGATTAGTCCGATCATAATTTAGGATAAGAAGACCACACATGAAGTTAGGATCTATGTCGAACTGAGAAAACTGAATGATGCATTCCTACACGATCCATTCCCAACACCGTTTACGGATGAAGTGCTAGAGAATGTCAGAGGATAGGAGATGTACTCATTTACTGCCGAATTTTTTGGCTATCACCAAGTCAGAATCGCAAAGGAGAATGAACAAAAAATGACCTTTGTCACGGAATGGGGCTGCTATCAGTATACGGTAATGCCCTTTGGATTCAATAATGCTCCTTCTATTTTTTCTAGAATAGTAGTTTCTGCTTTTAAATATTTTATACATAAATTTATTGAAGTCTAGTTTGATGATTGGACTGTGTTTGGTCTAGTAAGAGACCATATTTAAAGTTTGCGCATGATGTTGGAGTGTTGTCGCCAGTATCAGATCACACTAAACTTGAAGAAATGAATTTTTTGCACACCATTTGGCATATTGTTAGGACATGTAGTGTGTCGCAAAAAATTTTTGGTCGACCCAGCAAAAGTTGCGATTATTCTTGACTTACCACTGCCTACATCAGTCACGCAACTTAGGTCGATGCTAGGACACAGAGGTTATTATAGAAAATTTATCAGAGGATATGCAGAGATAACTGCTCCAATAGAGAAAATTTTGAAAAAGATGCAAAGTACCAGTGGACAGAGAGTTTCCAGGAGATTTTGGACAAGTTAAAAAGAAAAATGGCTACCGTGCCAATTTTGGTATTTCCATACTAGAAGAAGGAGTTCCATGTTCATGTCAATGCATCGTCTGTCGCACTTGGCATAGTTCTGACACAACCAGGTGAAGGCGCAATTAACCACCCTATTGCTTTTTCTAGCACAAAACTGTCAACAACAGAGAAAAACTACACTATGAAAGAAAGAGAAGGAATTTCCATGATATATGCGCTGCAAAAATTTAGAAGCTACTTGTTGGGAGGACAGTTTAAAATGTACATTGGTTCTTTCGACGCTGAAATACCTGGTCAACAAGCCAATGTTGGGGGGGAATATCTGTTGATGGCTCCTCCTATTTCAAGAATTTGATTTCGAAGTCATTGTTAAACCTGGTCGACTAAATGTGGGGCCTGATCACTTATTAAGGATAGAAAGTGGTGAAGAACCGACCAACTTGGAGGATACTTTAACCGATGTGTAACTATTTGCGGTCAGCGTGGTTTATAAAACATTTGAGGCTATCATTCACCTCTTGAGTATAGGTTAGGCGCCTGAAGGGTTAACCACTGTGTAGAAAAAACAATTGGTCATCAAAGCCGCTGATTTTACGTTGATCGCAGGAAAACTATACAAGATGAGTCTGTTGTAGGCACAACAGATCCCATGTCATTTGACACGGGAGCCCAATTACATGTATGACTATTACTTGGTAAGAATCTTCATAATATTTAAAGGTCTCCTTAATATTTTTATTTCTGGACTCTTGGGATTCATTAACTTAGCCAAATTGTCAAAAAATCCATTTTCGAGTTCTTTGTTTGTAATGCAGAAAGATTCTTTTTTTGTTTGGATCAATTTTCATCCCGCATCCCGCAACCCACAAGTTGCAGAATGCAGGAAACCTTTTTTATTTTAGGATATTTATTTTTTAAACCCTCAACCCGCATCCATGCGGGAGATTTTTTTTATGTGTGTTTGTTTTTAGTCAACCCGCATCTTGCATCCCGCAACTTGCAGAATGTGGGTTGTGGAGTCATTATTTGTTTGCATTTCGGTTTACGTATTTCTGCATCCTGCATCCCACAAGATGCGGAATGTGGAGTGCAGAGTCAATTGTATAATTTTTTTCTATTTTGCATTCCCGCAACCCGCAAGTTGCGGAATGCGGGTTACAGAACAATTAGTAAACTTACAATTTTGTTTTTTTTATTATCTCGCATCCCGCAAATCTAATCCTGACCGTTATTTTTCCTTTTACCTTCATCTGGCGGTCTGTATTATTCCTTGGAAATTATAAATATGATATCTTTGATTTACGATTTTTAAACTGCTTTTACTACTGTAATTCGCTCTATTGTGTGATTTTTTTTCCCATATTTTACCTCTCGACTTCAAAACAATGATTACTCCAGTTTCAGGTTGGTTACTAGGTTGCTATCACATTTTGAATTGAGTACTGTGCTTATTGTATAATTTATTTTTAAATTCTGGTGTAAATATTCAAAATGACACATGGCGACATCCAAAATCCCCAGAATTACCAGGAGTAAAAACCTCCACAAGGATATGTTCACCAAAGACCCGAACTTTGGTGTATTTTCTGACACTAGCAGCCATGTCACTAAAACTTATCATTTAGATTGGTCCATGGTTTATTCAATTTTCGATAACAATGAGCTCTCAGATTTCCAAGGCGACCAAACGGTGTATGAGAGAATTAGAGATTTTGGCTTGCATATGATTGCTGCTAGACCATCCATCCTACCTTATAACGATGTTATGCAATAGATTATTGACCACACGAATGTGAAAGATCATTCTTTCAATACTAGTACCGGGTCTCAGCTAGCCAATTTTTGCTCGGAAACCTTTGTTAGGATGTATGCTCTTAAACCTTAGACCTAGCTTCTAGATGCAGATTTTCTTAACACTACCAAATCCAAATTCAATTTCGACCAGATGCTCAAACCTTGGATGACGGAACCCCGCAATTTTTCCAAGGGGAAAGATGAATTATACTCTGTCGAGTGGTTCAAAGAGCCTTGCTCCCTATTAGAAGCCATGTTGTGTAGGCTTTATGGCCTTCCCAATAGTTCTTTCTTTAAAGAGGAATGGAATCCCTTCGCTCATCACATTATTACTATAGGTGAATCCTTCCCTTGGGCCTCAATTCTATCACTAGAACTTAAAAATGCCATCCAGGAGTTCTAGAAAGCCACTGCAAAGAAAAAGCCCAACTTTTACCTCACCACCTTCATTGTGGACATCTTCTGTGCTGATTTCCGTTACCCTACTTTGGGATGGAGTTGGGAATTTATGGCCCTACCTGTACATATTTACCATTATGAGCTCTGGAATGGTAACTATGTGACTCAGTTCTATGACATATGTGAAAGTTTTCTTGGCAGGGTATATTTTCTGATTTTAAACAAAGAAGCCCCTAGGTTCTCACTGGAGGAAAAAGCTCTCATAGCCACTGTGGGACACTAGTATGTGGGTGAATCTTTCACTTACATCAGTTTTTATGGTAGTAACGCATCTCGCATGCTACCTAAGATTGTCCCAGACAGGTTGGTCTTAGAAGAGATCTCATTTCAAACAGTCACAAAGGGAATCTACAAGAAATGTGCTGCACCAAAAAGAAAAGTTTGGCCCATGCTTCCTATTACACTTGGATCCTTAAGCGTTCCCTCTTCCACTTGGGCATCGGAGTTGAGTGACCATATCATGTCACTTAAACTTGGTTTCATAATTAAAAGGCAGCATGATCCTAAAGGGATTGTCGATTTACACCTGAGGTAGAACCACTTCAAAACAAGTTATGCTCACGAGGAAACTCCGGATGATTCCATTTATCAAGGAGTAGATACATTTTCTGAAGTCCTAGAAAGGGCTAAGAGCAAAGAGGAAAAAATCCATATCCTACAATATCAGAAGGAGATCAGGGACAGGGTAAAGCATTACAGTTCGATGGAGTTGGACATCCTAGAAAGGATGGAAAAAGAAAAAGAAGTTCGAGTGGCAACAAAAGAAAATCTGGCACCCAAAATTACATCGATGGAAACTAGCTCAGGTTTGGACAAAGGGAAATCTCTCATGGGAGAAATTCCACATGCATATGTGGAACAAAAAGTTTAGGACTATTTTCAGACTTCAGAGCAAATAAACCAAAAACTAAATAGGATGACTTCATCCTTAGATACACAAGAAGTTGCAACATCCCAGTCACCTGAAATTTCCCAAGTGGTAACTAATGTGATAGAAAATACTCTACCTGAACGAACTAAGGTTGAGGACAATTCTTTAAAGAAGACAAAGATTTCTGGTTATGTTCCTACTATCGACCTAACTAATTCAGAGGAAGAGGAGGGAAGAAGTTCTCCTGTGCATGTTTCTATTGAGACTGGTAATGATTTCCAAGATCTCACTAATGGTACCAATGGTTATGTATTATCCCCTCTTCCTCAATCTCAACCTTTATGTCAGTCTGCTCCCTCTTCTTCCGCAATACTTATTTCTTCAATAAGGGCTTTGGAATCATTTTTTGATGGTTCTATTGCAACACCTTGTATGACAGAACTCTACTGTAATGCCATTTTTTTCCCTGAGTCAATCATACATGTTCTTATGTTGTAACCTATTCCTTCATCTATCAAGACTCCAATTTTAAAAACCCCTCTGCATATTCCTTCAATTAGCTCAGTTTCATCCCCTATGTCTGAAAAAATTGTAATAATGTCACCATCATCATTTCTTAAGGCTACTACTATGCAAATTCCTGCTATGGAAGTTTCTGCTCACAACGTTTCTTCAGCTCCTAAAGTTACTCTTGCCCATAATGTTACTTCCTCCCCTACCACTTCTCATATCACTATGGATATACCTTCTCAAACCACCACTCAAACTTCATCTTTGATTTCTATAGGAATTAACATACCTCCTATTGATGAAGTCACAGATGAATTCAATGAAGACTTTGTGGTATCCCTGGGTGAATATAGGTATAGTAAAGCTGAGAAATCTATGGTAATATGGGGAAAGAAGAGGGGAAGGGATCATAATGATATGGATATGCCAATGGTGAATGAATTTTTGTGGACACGACAATCTAGTGATCCACAAGATTATGCTACAGATGTAGCTTCTATTCTAGGTGTGTTCACAGGTGCCAATATGGATGTTGTCAACTCTCTAAACAGAGAGTTTGATAAGCAAAAGGCATAAATTATCAGTTTGAAAGTAGCACTAGAGAAACTCAAGAAACAACATGAGAGAAAACAGGATGAACTCCAACTGAAGAATGTTGCTCTCAATGAAGAGTTGCACAAAGAAAAGAATGATAATGCTACTCTGGTTCAAAAGGTTGCAGCATTAGAGAAGAAAAATAAAGATGCAACTACAAGTGCAGGTTCATATTCATTTTCCAGGTTTCACAAGAAGAGTTTTAAGGAGATTACTATCGGAACTAATAGGGAACATTTTGATTTGATATGTGAGTTGTTTGGAAATATCACTGATATATTTGAGACTCATACAGTGCTTGACAAGATGTATGTGGATTTGGAGGACCTAATTGAGAAAATGCAACATGCCTCAAAAGTTTATGATGAAGTTGTTGATTGACAGAGGTACATGAAGGAGAGGCCTGATAATATCACTCTTCTCACCCATTTTTCAGTTTAAAAGAGTCAACTATTTTGAGGGCATGGGAAGACTTGGATGATACAATGGCCGATGCCATAAAGAAAGCTCAGGCTATCTACGTCAGGAGGTGGTATGCAGTGGATCATATCATGACAGACTTACCTTTTCCTACCATGCCGCTCATTGAGAAGGCATGTCCACCTGGACTTATGCTCGAGCAGGTTGAGAAATGAAGAGATGAGCAGGAGAAGAAAATCAAGGAATTGGACAACATTAGCATACGGGATATGGAGTAGTTAATCAAATATCCATTCATAGTGCAAAGCAAGATCCATGTTTACATCCGAATTTGGCATAAGTTGGATAAGAATGAGACCAGAGATTATAAATGTAATGCTCAATTAGGCATAGAATCAGCCACTTTTCCTGATATCGAGGAGCTGCTCTGAATTTGGAGGGTCTGGAAATATTTCCTCGGGTATTAGCTTTGTTTAGTTTTTGGATCCCCTTTAGGGGAAAATTCTATTGTTTGTAATAATTATTTAAGTAAATGATCTTCAATGTATGAAGGGATCTTTAACTTTTGATTTTTGGGAAGGGAGACCGATACAAGGGATCGAATAACACTTCAACTTTTGTGAAGGTATTTTATGTAATTTGTTACAGAGGATTTTGAATATAATATAGTGTTGCAATTCTTGTCTTTTGTACTTGATCTATCAAATTTCTTTGACAATTTCAGTTTTCCTATTCCAAATGATTAGATAGTATTATGGTTCATTTTCAATTGGTTAGTGTGCTAATTTAACTTTGATTTATCTTTGTTAATTATTAATACATTGATAAAACTTCACGAAATTTCTTTTATGAACTATTTTTATTTATTTCTGCAAATGTTTCAACGATAAGAGTTTCATAGCTTATAAGTTGGGTTTTCAACTAACTTGAGTGCTTGCAGGTTATCTTGAATGGTTTTATTCTGATTTATTATTGTTTAATTTTCATTAAACAATTTGTAATCTCAGTAAGTGCAGTCTCATTCTATTTTCATTTCTGTTAATATGATGAATTGTCCACTCTTTACACAGCTCAAGACCACCTGTCAATTATTCAACTTCACTTGAAGCAGTTTAGATTTAGATTAGTCTCTTTTTGCTAGCTAGGTTTAATTTTCCTTTTCTTTTCTCTCAACTCTTTGTTTTCCATTCTGGAAAATAGATCCATTCTAGATCAAATCCATCCACATGCCAGTGGAGGCTGCATAAGTATCCATGGGGGATTACCATATCAAACAACTCGAGGATAGAACAATACTTGCGTGTGATTGTTTGAAGCCTTTGGCTGGGTTTTCTCCATGTGTTGTAAGCCTTGAACACCCTAATCAGCTACATACACAGTTGGGGCTTCAACAAATGGCGCTAGAAGGAGGGCCAACATATCATGCCCTAACAAAATAATCATACACCTCCTCCAACAAGAGAATCGATCATTACTTGTAGTCGCGTTAGCGTGTCTACCTTAGGGGAACAAGTAGCTGAAGTTTTAGACATTGTTGCAATTACCCCTGGACAAGAACAGGCTACCCCGTCAGACAGATACATTCTCGTATCGTCAATCCTTGGGCCCATAACAATCGAACAACTGTTGAAGGGTAATTCCCACAACATTTATGAGTTTAGAGGAAAGTTTGTTGAAGATCATCCTACTCAAGATTTGCCTCAGCTCAGTAATCAAGACACCCCAAGCCCAGGTGATCAAAACAATGAAAGACGTCATAACCATTTCAGTGAGCCATCCACTCCCAGGTTATATCTAGGTTCCTTGTTTCCAGAGTCTGCAACTCCTCGACACAACATTCGAGCAGGAGGGCTGCCCCATCTCCTCCCTCTTCTTCATCTTCATCTGACGAATCATCAAATTTTAAATCTTCAGACTCCTTATCAGAATCTATCCTGATGGATGACGAGGAACCTAATAGGCCATGGTTAGATGGGGATGCTGTATCCGTCTTAGGCGATCAACATAGATCGCCTAAAAATACCGAGAAGTGGCTTCTGAAATTTAATCCAGATGATAATATTCCTATGGAAGACCACATAAAATCCTTTATGCAAGCCATTAGACTTAGAAATGTTATCCATGAGGATGTGGTTTGCAGACTGTTCCCTTACACATTTGAGGGAAAATCTTCTACATGGTATTTTTCCTTAGAATCTAGCTCCATCCCGTCATGGGATGTGTTTTCCAAAGTATTCACTCAAAATTTTGGGGATGACAAAACCCTAGAGGAATTAGTAATAGAGCTCTCTTCCATGAAAACCAAGGGTAAAGAAAGAGTCAAAGACTACAATCACCGGTTTTCATATTTAAAGAATAGGATCCCAAATACAGTACTTCCTATTGAGGAATTACTAGTAGCTTACTATATTAAGGGTCTCCCGACCCAAATATCCATGTGGTTAAAGAGGGCCCATAAATAATATTTGCAAGATGCTTTCTCCGAATCCATTCAGGTCGAAAGAGACATGTTCTATCTCAAAGACAACCCTGACTCTACATCCGAACAAGCATCTACCTCATGTAGGAAAACTGATGGTTCCCTTAAAACTGCTGCTACTAGCCAAGATCCGTTCAATATGAGTGACATGAAGAAGCTCCTTCAAAGGATGTCTAATGAGA